>CM053742.1:70506698-70520206 GCA_028658305.1 Pachyuromys duprasi
ACAGTGTCCTCCTGGGGCACCCATCTTGGATCCTTCCATGGATTGCCATTTAAAAGGATGGGACTGGACCTCCTTCTTCCAGGGCTGACAACCGTGAGTCAGGGTTGAGCGTTAGTTTCTGGAGATAGAAGGCAGAAGTCACTGTGGAAAGCTCTGGATGGCCGGATGCCCAACCCAGAAGAGCCAGGTACCCCGAGGGACCAAGCGTGGAACGCAGATTGCAGAGCAGACTCCTGCAGTCTGCTCCCAATGAGAACAAAGGCGGTGCAGAGCGAGCACCTAATTGGCACGGGGTGCTCACAAAGGTGTCGTGGAGCCCTTGACAGGGTGCCTCTGCCACTGGGCGCAGAGCATGTTGTGCTGGAATCATGATTCCCCAAAAGACCACCAGGAGCTGTGAGTCCGTTGCAAATCACATGAGGATCTTTTTATTATAAATAATTACAAGCTGCAGCTTGGCCCCACAGCCCCCACCGCCGAAGCGGTGAAGAGCCGAGAGCCCCGTGCTCAGGTTAGTTGGGTAATTTAAGGATTCTGTTCCCTCCCAGCGTGCCCAAGGCAGGGGCGATTCCTACCTGGCAAGCATCTATTTGTTGAAACATTACATTTTGAATTGATTGGCTATAGGAAGGTCCCCAAACCATTAATTCCTCCCTAGGGGGATGGACCAGTTTCTTAGCAACTGTATCTCCTCTAGTATGTGGGTAAAGAATGTGGTAAGGCGAGTTCTTCCACTGGACCTCCCCACCCAACTATTTTAGGCCTCAAGCACTAAAAATAGCTACCTTTAATCTCTTGGTCTCTCAAGCACAAGCTCCCAGGAACTGCAGTTCCCCAGCCTTAGCGGTGACCACACCACACTGTGTCCGGATACCTTCTTTTATTAATTTTTATTAATTACTCTGTATTCTCTTTGTATCCGCTCATAAACCCCTCCCTCCTCTCTCAATCCCATCTTCCCTCCCTCTTCTCCACACACGCCCCTCCCCAAGTCCACTGATAGGGGAGGGCTTCCTTTCCTTCCTTTTGATCCTAGTCTATCAGCTCTCATCAGGAGTGGTTGCATTGTCTTCCTCTGTGGCCTGGTAAGGCTGCTCCCCCATCAGGGTGAGGTGATCAAAAAGCAGGCCAATCAGTTCATGTCAGAGGCAGTCCCTGTTCCCATTATTATGGAATCCACTTGGATACTGAACTGCCATGGGCTACATTTGTGCAGGGCTTCTAGGTTTTCTCCATTCATGGTTCTTGGTTGGAGTATCAGTCTCAGGAAAAACCCCTGTGCTCAGAGTTTTGGGTTCTGTTGCTCTCCTTGTGGAGCTCCTGTTCTCTCCCTATCTTACTATTTCCCACATCTTTCGTTAGATTCCATGCACTCTGCCCAACAGTTGGCCATAAGTCTCAGATTCTGCTTTGATATTCTGTAGGACAGAGCCTTTCAGGGGCCCTCTGTGACAGCCTCCTTGCTTGTTTCCTGTTTTCTTCTTCTGATGTCAGTCTGCTTTGCCTTTCTGGATGGGGATTGAGCATTTTAGCCAGAGTCCTCCCTCTTGATTAGTTTCTTTAGGTGTACAGATTTTAGTAGGTTTATCCTATTTTATATGTCTATATGAGTGAGTATATACCATGTGGGATACCTTCTTTTAGAAGTAAAATTTTGTTTTAACAATCTGGTTTGTTGTTGTTTGGCTTTTTGAGACGGGCTTTCTCTTTGTTGCCATGGTTATTCTGGACTTGCTTTGTAGAGCAGGCTGGCCTTGAACTCATAGAGATTCACCTGTGTCTTCCTTCACAAGTGCTGTGATTAATGGTGTGTACAGCTATGCCCAGCTGGTTTTAACAATCGTTAATTGTCTTTGTAACACTTACCTCACATTTCCTTGATATGCTATATTATAATTTGCATGTGTTATAATTGTAAGCTATTTTACTGCACCTACTAGAATGTTCTTTCTGACAGCATAATTAACTAAAAATAAAACAAAGCAAAAATGTAATGTTTAGAAGGGAAAATTCTCTCAACACAAACCCAGAAATGATTACACAAAACTTGAACACTGATATCTCTCACAGGGTATCTTATTTACCAGTCATTATCTGCAGAGGGTCAGAAAGGCAAGATAAGTATGCTTGCCTATAATAACTGTAATATTAGCATAAATAAGTCATTAGTATAGGATTGGATAGTAACGTCTTGGGTGCTTTAAAAAATAAGAGAGGAAAACTTACGTTTTCCTGGTTTTTGACTATGTGCAAAAGAAAAAAATCTCTTTAGATAAGTGAGATATTACTATACTTATAATGAAAACAGAGACAAGTATTTCTTAAGCTGTGGATTCCATCTTGAAATGCAGTCCTTTTCTCAGCAGCCTTGGATTAAGTAAATTAATGTATTGTTTGTAAAGGAGTAGTACTACATTTTTGAAAACCTTCACATCAATTCAAATTTATGTTCCCTGTTGGTATAATATTCTTTTGAAATGTATACACCTTACCCTTGTTCATTCAAATGCTGATTTCTCCACCCCCCCCAACACACACCCCCTTTCTCTGGTTTCAATCCGGATTTTGTATTGTGATACTTATTTTTAAGCATCCTGTCTCAACCCTGGTAAACAGGACAAAATAAAGCAACTAGACACAATGTTGAGCTGGGAGGAGCCAGAGGACAGGAAAGAGGGGAGGAGCTAGAGGGCAGGAAATGAGTAGGAGAGGAAAGGGTGAGAGAACTAGGAGAAGGCAGAGCAGGAGGAGAGATCTTGGAACAATGAGGAGAGATGGACTGGACCTAATATATCACTAAAAGCAAGTACAATGTGGGAAATCTAAATGTTAGGAAACTATGAGGGCGTGGAGGTTTAGGAGGGAGTAACTATTGCCCAGCATTGTGTTCTAGGTTAACTAAAATCCAAGTCTCTGTGGTGATTTGGTTATACAGCTGTTTAGGATTAACAGCAAGCATTACCAGACGATATATCAATAGGAAATATTAATCACAATTTACAACAGTTCCCTTAACTAATTTGGTTTCATTGATTTTAGCACTAGGATTGTTAAGAACTTGACATTGTGTTCTATCAAGTTAAACAAGTCGTATTATATACTAAATGATTTTTAATCGGTTATGAATGAACAAACATCATTTCCATTTGACAATCAAGTTCATGTTTTTTTTAATACTTGTTATTCATGTGCTATGCACTTTAAAATCTTTTTCAATGCTTACTAATTAGGAAGTAACAGCTGTTTTTTTTCTGTGATTTTTATGTTACAAGAAGATATTTATCTGTGATGTGATTATAGATTTGTGAATATAGTATAATAATGAACAGTCTAAAGTTGTGTATACAATTGTTTTTATTCTCCTTTCTGCTTTTTTTAAATTTTTAATATTTTTTATTTTTCATCTTGTTTTGGAGTAAGGACTGGGCATGCCAATTTTTAAGTTCCCAGGTGATTCTGACACAGAGATTGATGAGCATGTTCAGCTAGAGAGAGCTGAACAGAGTAAAAGGTGAAATGTCTGGCTTATTCCATAAAATGCTGAGGGGAAAAAAGGCCTGATTGGAAGTATCAGAAGATGAGAATCATGGGCTTGATCTTGACCTGAGCCCCCTAGTCACAGGGATTGAGGGCTGAGAGTTGTTTCCATTAAACCAAGGCAGAGAAAGTACAAATTATAGTGGTATCCTAATTATGATGCCCACATTGAATTTTCACGGTAGGTTTTTTTTTTTCTTTTCATTGAGTTTTCATTTATTTTACACATAAATCGACTTCACTGTTTACAAAATGGCCACTGAGGTTTCTCTGGGAATATGGCAAGCTGGCTTTATTGACTTCTTTTTAATATTTTAAAAATATTTTATATTTCACAATAGCCCTCCATGTGCTCCTTTGAATTCATGGCCTCTTTTTTTTTTAAGTAACTTATTTATTTTTATATGAATCACAGGTTATGTGCTTTGAATCCCAGCTGTAGCCCCCTGCCTTACTCCCTCCCACTCGCCCCATCCCTCACTCATCTTCTCCCTGCCCCCCACCAAGTCCACTGATAAGGGAGGACCTCCCCCCCCCCCTCCATCTGATCCTAGCTTTAGTGTCTCTTCAGGGCTGGCTGCAATGTCCTCTTCTGGGATCTAGCTGGGCTGCTCCTTCCACGGAGGGGGGTGGGGGGGACCAGCCATTGAGTTCATGACAGATATAGTCCCTGCTCCACTTACTAGGATACCCAGTTGGATACTGAGCTACCAGGGGCTACATCCGAGCAGGGGTTCTAGGCTATATCCATACGTCGCCCTTGGTTGGAGAAAGAGTCTCATAAAAGACCCCTGTGCCTTGATCTATTTGGTCTTTGTGGAGCTCTTGTCCTCATCAAATCTTACTAACTCCTCCCTTTTTTTTTCATATGATTCCCTGCATTCTGCTGAAGGCTTGGTTGTGAGTCTTAATATCCTTAATATCTGCTTTGATACATTGCTAGTTAGAGACTTTCAGAGGCCCTCTGTGGTAGGCTCCTGTCCTATTGCTTATTTTCTCCTACTTTTAATGTTCATCCAATTTGTCCATCTAAGCGAGGATTGATCATCCCACCCTGGGTCCTCCTTCTTGCTTATCTTCCCTAGGTGTATAGATTTCAGCATGACCATCCTATCTTATAGGTCTATATAAGTGAGTATATACCATATGTTTCTTTCTGCTTTTGGGATAGCTCACTCAGGATGATCATTTCCAGGTCCCACCATTTGGCTCGGAATTTCATGATTTCCTCGTTTTTAATTGCATAGTAGTATTCCATTTTATAAAAGTACCATAATATCTTTATCCAATCCTCGATTTTGGGGCATCCGGGTTGGTTCCAGGTTCTAGCTGTTATGAATAAAGCTACTATGAACATAGTTGAGCATATGTCCTTGTTGTGTACTTGAGCATCTTTTGGGTATATGACTAAGAGTGGTATAGCTGGGTCTTGAGAAATCACTATTCCTAATTGTTTAAGAAAGCGCCAAATTGATTTCCAGAGTGTTTGTAAAAGTTTGCGTTTCTACCAGCAATGGAGGAGGATTCCCCTTTGTCCACAACCTCTCCAATATGTATTGTCACTTGAGTTTTTGATCTTAGTCATTCTGGTAGGTGTAAGGTGAAATCTCAGGGTCGCTTTGATTTGCATCTCCCTGATGGCTAAGGACATTGAGCATTTCTTTAGGTGTTTTTCTGCCGTTCTACAATCCTATACAGAGAGTTCTCTTTTTAGCTCCATACCTCATTTTTTAATTGGATTACTTGATTTGTTGCTTTTTACCTTCTTGCGTTCTTTATATGTACTGGATATTAGCCCTCTGTCAGATGTAGGGTTGGTGAATATCCCTTTCCCAGTCTGTAGGCTGTCGTTTTGTTTTTGATGGCGGTGTCTTTTGCTTTACAAGAAGCTTTTCAGTTTCATGAGGTCCCATTTATTTATTGTTGATCTTACAGCCTGTGCTGTTGGTGTTCTGTTCAGGAAGTAGTCTCCTGTGCCAATGAGTTATAGGGTGTTACCCACTTTTTCTTCTTAGTGGTTTAGTGTGTCTGGTTTTATGTTGAGGTATTTGATCCACTTGGACTTTAGTTTTGTGCAGGGTGATATATATGGATCTAATTTCATTTTTCTGCATATAAATACCCAGTTGGACCAGCACCATTTGTTGAAGATGCTGTCTTTTATCCATTGAATGATTTTTGGCTGCTTGGTCAAAAATCAATTTGCCATAGGTGTGTGGGTTTATTTCTGGGTCTTCTATTCAGTTCCATTGATCCACTATTCTGTTTCTATCCCAATACCATGCAGTTTTTACTATTGTTGCTCTGTAGTACAGCTTGAGGTCAGGGATAGAGATGCCTGCAGATGATCTGTTGTTGTAGAGGATTGTTTTGGAGATTCTGGGTTTTTTGTTTCTCCATATGAAGTTGAGAATTTTTCTTTCAATGTCTGTGAAGAATTCTGTTGGTATTTTGATGGGAATTGCATTGAATCTGTAGATTGCTTTTGGCAGAATGGCCATTTTCACTATGTTAATCCTACCAATCCATGAGCAGGGGAGATTTTTCCATCTTTTGATGTCTTCTTCAATTTCTTTCTTCAAAGATTTGAAGTTTTTTTCAAACAGGTCTTTCACTTGCTTGGTTAGAGTCACCCCAAGGTACTTTATGCTATTAGTGGCTATTATGAAGGGTGTTGTTTTCCTAATTTCTTTCTTGGCCCTTTTGTCTTTGGTGTACAGGAGGGCTTCTGATTT
Source organism: Pachyuromys duprasi (assembly GCA_028658305.1). NCBI lineage: Eukaryota > Metazoa > Chordata > Mammalia > Rodentia > Muridae > Pachyuromys > Pachyuromys duprasi. Next base: position 70,512,971 of record CM053742.1, read on the forward strand.
TTTTGAGTTGATTTTGTATCCAGCCACTTTGCTGAAGGTATTTATCAGTTGATGGAGTTCACTCGTTGAATTTTTGGGGTCCAGCATGAATATTATAATATCATCTGCAAATAGTAATACTTTGACTTCTTCCTTTCAAATTTGTATCCCTTTTATCTCCTTTCATTCTTTTATTGCTCTTGCTAGGACTTCAAGTAGTGTGTTGAAGAGACAATGGGCAGCCTTGACTTGTCCCTGATTTCAGTGGGATTGATTTAAGTTTCTCTCCATTGAGTTTGATGTTGGCTATAGGCTTGATGTTCATTGCCTTTACTATGTTTAGGTATGTGCCTTGTATCCCTGATCTCTTCAAGGCTGTAAACATGAATGGATATTGGATTTTGTTGAATGCATTTTCGTAGTTTCTGATGAGAAGTCTGATGTGATTCTGATCGGTCTACCTTCATTGTTACTTGACCCTTTTCCCTTGCTGCCTTTAATAAATTTTTTGTTTGTTTTGTAGGCTTAGTGTTTTGACTATGATATGATGAGAGGTATTTCTTTTCTGGTCTTGTCTATTTGGTGTTATGTAGGCTTCTTGTATATTTATGGACATCTCTTTATGTTGTGAATTTTTTTTCTGTGATTTTCTTAAAAATATTTTATGTTCCTTGGAACCTGGAGTCTTCATATTCATCTAATCCTCTTATTCTTCGGTTTTGTCTTTTCATGGTGTCCTTAATTTCTCGGATGTTTTGTGTTTGGGAATTTTCCGATTTTATTTTTTCTTTGAGTGAGAAATCAATTTCAGCAAGTATATCTACAGATCCTGAGATCCTCTCTTCCATCTCTTGATTCTGTTGGTGAGGCTTACCTTTGTGGTTCCTGACCTTTTCTCTAAGATCTCCTGTTCTAGGTTTTTCTCTGTGTTTTCTTTATAGATTCTAGTTCTGTTTTCATGCTTTGTACCATTTCCTTCATCTGATGTAATGTGGCTCCTATTTTTTTCTTTGTTTCCTCTCTATATGTCTTTAATTGTTCCTCTACATGGGCAGTTATATTCTTCTGTATTTCTTTGAGGGCTTTGTTCATTTCCAAAAAGAAATGACTAGTAACTAGTAACTGCGTAAGCATAGCTTTAACATCATTTTCCTGTGTTTCCACTGAATTAAAATCTCCATTGCTCTTGGGCATTTCTGGTGGTGACATGGTGTCCTGATTTTTGTTGGGTGAATTCTTATGTTGACCTTTGGCCTTTTGTTTATATGTAATCAAGGATCTGTTTGTTCCTTGAGGCTGAACTTCAGACTAGAACTGTCAAACTCTGGAGTCTGGAGTATTCTTCAAGAAGATCAGGGAGTTCCAGTGGTTTGATAGTGTGTGGTGTTGCCTCAGTTGTTCCTTTGGGAGGAAAGGCGGCTGGAGCACTATCATTGTTGGGGATGGGGGGATTGAGTAAGTGTGTGTGTGTGTGTGTGTGTGTGTGTGTGCGTGCGTGCTCGTGCGTGCTTGTGCTGGGAAGGTGTCTTGAATGGGAGTCCTAATGAGTTGTATATGGGGTTTGGGAGCAAGCGCAGGAGGGGATGAGTGTGCTAGCGCATTTAGCAAGCACAGATTATGAGTGCCAAGTGCCTGTGCTAGTTTCCTGAATTCCCAGTGGTCTTCAATCTGGTGGGTTCTGCAAGCTGGGCTCTGAGGTCAGTGGGTGGCGCTGCAGGTGGGACACGTACTCTGTTGTGGGCTCTGTGTGCCTGGCTCTGTGCTCTGTGCTAGAAGCTGTGAGCTCCCCAGGCTAGTTGCCACTCTGGTCTGGAGGCTTAGCATGTCACTCTGTGCCAGAGGCTGAGTGTTCCGGTTTGAGATGGGGGCTGGGGCACTGCTCTGGTCTGGAGCCTCCTTGCTCCGACTTGGGCTTGCTGCTAAGGGCTCCCCTCTGGTCTGGGGACTTGGTGCCTCCTTCTGAGCCAGAGACTGTTTACCCCATTCTGAGATGGTGTCTGGGGACCCCTCAGTCTGACCTGAATACTATATGCCCTGGTACAGGATGGCAGCTGGTGGCACCAGCACTGTGGGAGGCTGTGTGTTCAGATCAAGGCTAGCGGATGTGCACCCTCTGATGCACCCAGGTCTGGAATGGTATCAGAGGTGCCTCAGTCTGGACTGGATACTATGTGTCCTATTCCAGGAAGGTGATTGACGGGGCCAGCAGATGTGCACCCGCCGATGCAACCCAGTCTGGAATTGTATCTGGAGTGCCTCAGTTTGGACCGGATACTATATGTCTTGGTCTGGGATGGTGGCTGGCAGGATCGCAGGAGGCTGCACATTCAGATCAGGACTGTGCACAGCTGTTCACCGGGAGTTTTTCCAGGGATTAACTGGGTGTCCCTAGGACTTTTCCACTTGATTTCCTCACCGTAGGAATTCTGCTCACCTGGCTAACACAAACGGTCATGTTTTAGGTCCCAGATTTCAGTCTCCTGGTCACTGTGCCGACACTGCTCTCCTACTCCTCAGACACAGTGTTCTCCCGGGCCACCATCTGGGATTTTCCTCCTTTCTGCTTTTACAACACTACTAAGGAAATGTTATATACATTTTATACAGTGAGGTTAGATAATTTAAGTTTCTGGTATCTCTTTTGAATTGCCACTTAAAAATGAGAAAAAATATTTCAAATTATTTTTATTAGTATTGTTACAAAGCACAGATTTTATTTTACAACTAAGCTGAACTTTTTCTTCTTGATCTTAAGTTAACCTGTTTTTACCTTAAATTTTTCTGTGAAAGTACAAGCTAGGACAAGTTTTTCAAGGTTGCATTTTGAAACTAAACGTATGACAAACTCAGTTCCATTTTGAAACTAAACATGTCAAACTCGGTTCCCCATTTGGCACTATAAAGAAAACATTTTTTCTGACCCTTTCTTTCACTTTTTGGACAGAGCCATGCAATCTTCTTTGTACTTTATTACATAAATTAATGTTGGTGTTTGTAACATATATGTGAAAAATAAGGTATGAGCCCCATCAGTCCCTGTACATATTAATTGTGTTTTTCTTTGATTATGCAATAAAACACACTTTATTAACTAGTCTACATTGCAAAATCCCTAAAATCCTTTGGAACAGATTTTTTGGGCCTGTAGGTAGTGAATGACTTCAGTGTGTTCTGAATTCAAAACCGTGGGTTTTTTTGTTTTGTTTTTTAAATAGCCATTTTCTTACTCATATATCATATCCAGCTTTTAATGCCATTTTTGGTTTAAAATTCTATTTTTTGCTTCTAGGATACCTCACTCAGGATGATCTTTTCTATATCCCACCATTTGCCTGCAGATTTCATGATTTCCTTGTTTTTAATTGCTGAGTAGTATTCCATTGTGTAAAAGTATTACAATTTCTGTATCCATTCCTCAGTTGAGAGATATCTATCTGGGCTGTTTTCAGGTTCAGGCTATTACAAATAAAGCTGCTACAAACATGGTTGAAAAAATGTCCTTGTGCTTGAGCAACTTTTGGATATATGCCTAGGAGTGGTATAGCTGGATCTTGAGGAAGTGCTATTCCTCTATTTGTCTGAGAAAGAGCCAAATTGATTTCCAAAATGGTTGTATAAGTTTACATTCCCACCAGCAATGGAGGCGGATTCTCCACAACCTCTCCAGCATGTGCTGTCACTTGAGTTTTTGATCTTAGCCATTCTGATTGGTGTAAGGTGAAATCTCAGGTTCGTTTTGATATGCATTTTCCTAATGACTAATGGTGGTGAACATCTCTTTAAGTGTTTCTTGGCCATTCAGTATTTCTCTACACAGAAGTCTCTGTTTAACTCTGTACCCTGTCCCCCGTTTTTTAATTAGATTGTTTGATTTGTTGCTTTTTAACTTCTTTAGTTCTTTATATATTCTGGATACCGGCCCTTTGTCAGATATAGGGTTGCAGTATATACTCACTTATAAGTGGGTACTAGACCTATAAGATAGGATAAACATTCTAAAAATCTGTATACCTAAAGAAGATAAACAAGAAAGAGGATCCAGGGTAAGATGATCAATCCTCACTTAGAATGACAAATGGGATGGACTTTGGGAGTAGGAGAAAACAAGTAACAGGACAAGAACCTACCACAGAGGGCCTTTGAAAGACCGGACCTAGAAGTGTATCAAAGAAGATGCTGAGACTCATAACCAAACCTTGAGCAGAGCACAAGGAATCAAATGAAAGAAGGGGGAGTTAGTAAGACCTGGAGAGGACAGGAATGCCACAAGGACCAAATATATCTGGGCACAGTGTTCTTTTCTGAGACTGTTTGTCCAACCAAGGACCATGCATGGATATAACCTAGAACTCCTGCTCAGATGTAGCGTATGGCAGCTCAGTATCTAAGTGGGTAACCCTAGTAAGGAGTACGGGGGCAGTCTCTGACATGAACTCAGTGGCTGGCTCTTTGACCCCCCCCCCCCCGCACCCTGAGGAAGGAGCAGCCCTGCTAGGCCACAGAAAAGGACATTTCAGCCAGTCCTGGAGAGACCTGATAAGCTAGGTTCAGATGGAAGGGGAGTATATCCTCCCCTATCAATGCACTTAGAGAGGGCCTAGAGGAGATGAGGGAGGCAGGGTGGAGTCGAGAGGGTATGAGGGAGGGGGCTAAGTCTGAGATGCAAAGTTAAACTGTAACTAATATAAAAAATTTTTAAAGTATGGTTTTAAGTAGAGAATTGGTTTTAACTTTATTGCTGGCCATTCAGATGACCTAATACCGCACCTGCTTAATGATGAGGACACTAAGGCCTGGGAGAAAAACTGTCATTGCGTTTCAGATATAGAAAGCAGAAAAAAAATATTTATAAAAGCAGGACACATCTTCATGCTATACTATCTCATCCAGCTACCGGTTATTAATTAAAAAAAAAAGAAGAACAGAAAGAAAGAAAAAAAGAAAGAAAGAAAATCCCATGTTCAAATTTTACCAAGAAGAAGCCAAATGCTAGGGTGAAAACTTGGAAGCTCAGAGAGGCAGAGAAAGCACCCAGCTGACCTTCTGACCCAGTTCAAGTCCCAGAAGGAAAAGGCCAATGGGTCAAAAGTCCAAGGCCAAAAGTTTTCTAGCTCAGCTGATTTCCCAGGAGAAAAGGGCCTGCTAGCTTACCAGATAGCCCAGGAGGGGAAAGCTCTTTCTTCTCCACACTGTCTTAAATTCTTCAGTTTAAGAGTCCCTCCTTGCTGTCATTTGTTTACTTGTTCTGCCCCTTGACCTAGGGTTAAATCCACTATACAGAAAGCTCTTTGATTAAAGTTGTGTCGTAGGGCTAGGTTAACCACACCATAATTACTGGTTTACAATAAACAGAAAGTTCTTAGTTTAAAGATGTGTCTTAGGGCTGAGCCACAGCAAACAATAAATAGGTTTTTATGGTTCACAATCTCTAGGTTCACAATGGGATCAAATATCCTGTAATAGCTATCAGATGTTCTAATTGTCACTTCTCTAGGTACTTCTCTGTGTATTTCTGAGTCGAAATCCCATATATTCCTAAACAATATGTTGTGAGAGATATCAGTATTCCAAACAAGTTTTTTGTTTCTTCTGGTTTTGTTTTGAAAGAGTTTTGACTTCTAGATATTAGGTTTTTGTTTTGTTTTGTTTTCATTTTTCTATGATACTGTTTCTGATCAGAAACTGTTTTGCAAGAGTTAATACATTCTGAGAATTAAGTGTTATTTTGAAATAAGATTTCTTTCTTACTATCAGTAAAAGTCTGTATTTATTGCTATCACAAGAAAGTAGTTAAGAAAACATTGAGTTATCTTTTTAATCCAGTAAGCCTTCAAGCAGTTGTTGAATGAAATAAAAGAAATGTGGTATGTAAATTTTACAGTTAGAATTTGTATTTTTTTTTTTAGTAAGTAGTAATTTCACATAGTGCCTGTGGGGAATGTTGCAACTTATGTTGCACATTCCATGTTAGTAACAGTTGTTAATAGATGCTGATTAAATATGATGCTTTTAGTAAATATTTACCCTGCCTAATTTAATTTGTAGGACTTGTTCACATCTATTAAGTGAGATAATTCCATGAAGAAAAACTAAACTTGTGGAATATAAATAAGTTTTTTAGTAGAGAATGGAGAAATATGGCAATATGCTTTACAGGTTATGCTTTAAATTTAACTACTCTAAAGGTGGATACATATTTTTGATCATGTATCCTTTGAACACAGCTATGTTGACAGTTTTTTATAAAAAGGTTCAAATAATTTCAAATACTATTATTTCTAACATTGTAGGTATTTATTCATAGTAGCAAAACTATAATATCCCATATATATATATATTCATTAGATTCTAGTTAGTAGGCATATATTATAATAAGAAAACATATGTAACAGAATTTTTGAAAATCTCACAGGACTGTAAACTTTTAAATATTAAACTATTAGGCATTCTTTTATATTGAATAGTTAATGTAATTTTTATATTAGCCCAAATGCCATTGATATGTGATGATATTGAAAGCTAATCAGAACAGAAAAATTGATTGAGATGTATCACCTGGTGTTGTACAAAAAAGAAGGATTGGACATCTGTGTAACAACTTACATGAAAAACGTTATTGTGTTATCATGCACTTCTGAACTTAATCACATTTTATCTTCTCAGGAGAGTAGAAAAGGCAGATATTCAATAGACACATAACCTGTTACCTATCAAACACAGAATGCCAGTTTTTTTTTTCTTTTACTAATTTGGGAAATCTGCTTTACTTCACCATCCATGTAATTTCTCATTTAGAAAATTGTAGTATTCTTATATGAGTGAAATAAAATAATATTTATAGTGTGCATACAGTAATGGTAGAGTAATAATAATACATGCATAAATAGACAATTATAGGATTTTTCTTTTTTATTTATTATTTTATTATATTAATTACAGTTTATTTATTTTGTATCCCAGCTGTAGCTCCCTCCCTCATTCCCTCCCAATCCCACCCTCTCTTCTTCATCTCCTTCCATGCCCCTCTGTAAGTCCACTGGTAGGGGAGGTCCTCCTCCCCTTCCCTCTGATCCTAGCTTATCAGATCTCTTCAGGGCTGGCTACAGTGTCCTCTTGTGTGGCCAGCAAGGCTGCTTCTCGGGGGGGGGGAGGGGGAGTATCTAAGAACCAGCCATTATGTTCATGATGTCTGAGACAGTCCCTGTTCCCCTAATTAGGGAACCCACTTGGATAATGAGCTGCGATGGGCTATATCTG
>CM053742.1:70520306-70560660 GCA_028658305.1 Pachyuromys duprasi
CCTGCAAATTTCATGCTTTCCTCTTTTTTAATTGCTGAGTAGTGTTCCATTGTGTAAATGTACCACAATTTCTGTATCCATTCCTCAACTAAGGGACATGTGGGTTGTTTCCAGCTTCTAGCTCTTACAAATAAAGCTGCTACAAACATCATCGAACATATGTCCTTGTTGTGTACTTGAGTATCTTGGATATATGCCGAGGAATGGTAGAGCTGGATCTTGAGGTTGCACTATTCCTAATTGTCTGAAAAAGCACCATATTGATTCCCAAAGTGGATGTACAAGTTTGCATCCCACTAACAATGGAAGAGGTTTCATCTTTCTCCACATCCTTTCCAGCATGTGTTGTCACTTGAGTTTTTGGTCTTTGCAATTCTGATGGGTGTCAGGTGAAATCTTAGGGTCGTTTTGATTTGCATCTCTCTGATGGCCAAGGACGTTGAACATTTCTTTAAGTGTTTCTCTGCCATTCTGTATTCCTCTACAGATAATTCTCTATTTAGCTTTGTACCCCATTTTTTAATCAGACTGCTTGATTTGTTGCTTTTTAACTTCTTTAGTTCTCTATATATTCTGGATATCAGCCCTCTGTCAGATATAGGGTTGGTGAAGAACCTTTCCCAGTCTTTTGGCTGTCATTTTGTTCTGATAACAGTATCTTTTGCTTTATGGAAGCTTTTCAGTTTCATGAGGTCCTATTTATTGATTGTTGATCACAGAGCCTATGCAGTTGGTGTTCTGTTCAGGAAGTTCTCTTCTGTACCAATGAGTTCTAGGCTCTTCTACACTTTTTCTTCTAACTGATTTAGTGTGTCTGTTTTTATGATGAGGTCTTTGATCCACTTGAACTTTAGTTTTATGCAAGGTGATAAATATGGATCTTTTCTCATTTTTCTCCATGTAGACATCCAGTTGAACCAGCACCATTTGTTGAAGATGCTGTCTTTTTTCCATTGAATGGTTTTGGCTTCTTTTTCAAAAATCAAGTACTCATAAGTGTGTGGGTTCATTTCTAGGTCTTCTATTCGATTCCATTGATCCACCATTCTGTTTCTGTGCCAATACCATGCAGTTTTTATTACTATTTCTCTGTAATACAGCTTGAGATCAGGGCTGGAGATGCCTCCAGATGATCTGTTGTTGTACAGGATCATTTTAGAAATTCTCGGTTTTTGTTTCTCCATATTAAGTTGATAATTTTTCTCTCAAGGTTTATGAAGAATTGTGTTAGTATTTTGATGTTGTTAATTGCATTGAATCTGTACATTGCTTTTGGCAGAATATCCATTTTAACTATGTTAGGATTTTTCTTTTTTTAATTTTATAAATATATTGTAAGCATTTATTGGGTAGATTTGATTTTATGAGGGTGAGATCTCTTAGTACCTTCTTTGCTTCTATCCTGGTAGATCAATTTTCTCACATCATACAATGAAGAGACATGTGTCTCTTCAACAATAGCAATAATTAAAGTCTGTTCCTGACAAGGAAATTTCAGTAGCAGCAAATATTTATGAAACACTAAGTAGAAGTTTCCTTTGAAAAATAAAGAAAAATGGTTTCTAAAACTAAATTTTGGCCCTGCAATTGACTGATGAGGTATAAAAATTGATAGTTCAATTTTTAAAATAAACCTGTTAAAATAACAGTCAAAAGTCTCTAATACGGGGCTGGAGAGATGGCTCAGAGGTTGAAAGCAGTGTCTGCTCTTCCAGCAATCTTGAGTTCAATTCCTGGCAATCACATGGTGACTCACAACCATCTATAATGAGATCTGGTACCCTCTTCTGACATACAGGCAGAACAGTGTTTACATATTAAATAAATAAATGATGAAAAAAGAGTCTCTACAACACACACATAAAATAATATACTCAGAGAAACTTGTAATTCATAAGTTGTCCTTTAATATGACTTTCTTTGGTAGACCAGATGTGCTACAAAATGTGTGTTTTTTTTGTTTGTTTTTGTTTATGTTTAAAGATTTCCAGAGGCTTGGAAGAAGATTATGTGGGTAAAGTGCTTGTGTAAACATGAGGGCTTGAATTTGCATCCCCAACACGTATGTGAAAGGCCAAGCATGGCCTCACACTTCAGTACCAAGAGCTAGAGACAGATGGACCCAGAGGGCTCACTGGCAACCATTTTGGCTAAAACTTAGAGCCCCTAGTTCAGTGAAAAGCCCTGTCTTCACAATGTCAGCTTCTGGCCTCAACACATCCTCACAGGGGAGCTCACCTCCCCAGGCAAAAATATATATCACATTCTCTCATATGCACATACACACAAGTTCCCCATTTTATTCATAGAAATTTTACATTATTTACATGTAAAATAGATTTTTATTATATCAATTATACAAAGAAACATTTCATTTTAACATTTTTATACATTCATGTAATATGTTCTGATTGTATTCACACAGACACACATGCGTGCACTCTTTTTACTGTTCCTCTCTCCCTTTCCTTTTTATATCCTAAGTACTCCCACTTTTCATTTCGTGGTCTTTCCCTCAAATTTCCACTTACAAAAAAAAGCGGTTGTATTTTAGGTGTCACTTATTTTGTTTCGTAGAACAGAGTCCATCCATTTTCCTGTAGATCACATGATTTGGTTCTTTGTGGCTGGATAAAATCCATTGTGCATATATGCGATGTTTTATGTATCTATGGAGTGAACTTTAATATGAATACTATTTTGATTTGGGTTTTCATTATGAAATTTGAAATATCTTTGCAGAGGTTTTTAAAAATTCTATTCTTCTGAAATAAACTTAGAGAAAATGTGTATATATTTTAGTGGTGTAGTAGCAGAAGAGCATCTTGGTGCTTGCTCTTCTCTATTAGACTGCTTTTTGACATTGTTTTATCCCATTATACACACTATCTTCCATTACATGATTCTTTCTCCTTGTCCATATACCTTCAGAAGTTCTATCAGACTACACTATTTAACTTTTTGACGGGTCTTTGTGTTCATGATATTATGTTCTCTTATCTAAATATTATCCATGTCCAGGCAATGTGAATTTGTACATGCAAAGATAAGTAATTTAGAATTCCTGGAAATATTATGTAGATTCTTGATTCCCATTTTATGGACTTGGACTATTTTATGATTCAAACTAAGCCAGCTGTGTTCTCCAAAAAAGTTTTATGAAATCTCTGCAATGATTAGATGATTTTTATAATGGATTCTTCTTTGGGCTAACAAATGCTCTATGGTGCTTGCTCTCCAACCCTCGTGTGTGTGTGTGTGTGTGTCTGTATGTCTGTGTGTCTGTGTGTGTCTGTACATGTCCACGAAAGCACAAATATTTCTTAAGCTTCACTACTTCTTTTTTGAAAAATTAACTTTAGCTGCTACTTACCATTGGTCAAGTGTGATTTTTCTTTTAATTGTCATTTGTACGCATTTAATTTTTATGACATGTAAATTCATTGAACAGAGAAACCATGATTTGCCTAGTCACTACTACCCATGATAGTAGCTTAGTGCTTTGAATATGAACAAAACAGTTATGATGAGCAGGAAGTTAGGATGTTTTGTTTTGTTTTATATTCCAGATTTGGTACATTTGACTTGCAAGTCTTCTAAAACAGCAAGAGAAGATTTAGAGGGAGTAGTACAGAAATTGTTTACTCCATATACAGAAGTAGCATCAGGTAAGAAAATGTGTTATTTGTGATAAAAAGTTGATGTAACATGATATTCCTCTTAGATATCCATGAACTAAACTAAATGCGAACAAAAGTTCAGTACTCAGCAGTAACTTTCACATACTTATTTGCTAAGGGCTTTGAACGTAAGTGAGAGGAAAAATATTCATTCTTTAATATTAAAGGGAAATAATCACACATATAGAAAAACATAATTTTCAAAATATGCATTTATATGCATATGCTCTTGCATGTCCAGAGCTGGGGAAAAAAAAGAATGTTGTGAAATTTCTCAATTTTTTATAACAATACTTGTTTTACAGAATTTTTATGAAAAGACAGACTTTCCTTCACCAAAATATACTTTTAAAATAAAATGTTTATTCAACTTTAGAAGATAATTTGTATTGCCAATATTAATTGGCAAATATATGTCCTTACTATTAAATAATTATCTTTAAATGCCAAATATTTAGCTCTACAAATTATGTTTCTTTACTCATAGTTAAAGAATACTTTTCCACTTTCAATTTTTAAAAATCGTCCTCCTCTGCCTTACAAAGGTACAGCTAAGTAGTAGCTCTGAATGAAACAAATACCTTGTATAGTATTGAGAGGTCAAAAATATAGCCGATACGTATTCTTTGTGTATGTGAGGTGAAAGTAATTTTCATTAAAGAATTTTCATGTTCACTTGAATCCCTTCACTTTCATCCGTTCTTCTACTGTCGTTTTCTTTAAATGATACATTTATTTTAGATGGCCAGGTATTTGTTTTTACTCCTAATTGTTTTGTTTATTTTAATCTTTTGTGTGTTGTCTGCATTCTTAATGCAGAAATGATGCAGAGTGGGGCATAAACATTTTTATATAAGACAAAGTTTTCCATTTGTAGCTGCTAATGTAAATATAATTTCTTTTTTAAATCCTAGGTGAATTAATTCCTTTGATCTAAAAAACTTAACTTTGGATTAGATTTAGTTTATTTACATTTTTTTATTTGAAAGTATCATATTAATATTTGAGTTACTATTAAAATTTGACTGCAAAGTTATAATAAATAGCAATCACGTTCTTCAAACTCATATAGACTCATAGTTTTATCATTAGACGTTAATTGCATCTGTAGCTTTCTCAAAAGACCACGAATATCTTTCTCATTTCTGAAATTTTTCATAGTATCTTTGTTATAATTTTAGTTATATCCTAAACAATACAGTAAACATTCCATTATTCTTCACTTTTTAAATGCATTTAATTTTCTGGTTTACTTATTCAAGTTGATGGAAATTACATTTTCCTAACTAACATCCACTAGCCATTTTAGATTTTTATGATTAATCTCAATGGTTAAAGTGATCCCAGTTTGAAGTGATGTATTGTTTGGAACCTGAGTAAAATTCTTAACAAGAAGTATGCCAGAGTGGTCCTCGGGTGCACTGAGGCACTGCCAAGCTACTTTTCACTGACACATAGGCCTTTTTATCATCAGGATGAGGTAGTGGTCATATTTTAATTAAAATGTCAGAACGAATACTGTTGGAGTTATTGAAAATGAATCACCTGATAAAGTGAGCACTGGGCCATGGCAGGTCAAAGAGGCAAAGTCACCTGCAGAAGGGACTCAATTCATTTTCCTGCCTCAATGAAGAAGAAGGAACTTATGAGCAACATGAACCTTTCTACATTAAAGCACGACCTTCTCTAAAAAAATCTTGTATTTTCACAGGCTGTTAGTATATTTTGATTATTTGACAATCACCTGAAACTTTGTGGTTTAAATTATTGGAAATATTTTTGCTGAAACATGTAGCAACAGAATAATGTTGTATGGCCTTGTTTTATCCCAACCGAGTTTTGTGTTCCACGTGGTTTTATGCATCATAAGCCTTTATGAAAATCAGTATAGTCACTTTACTAGAAAGTTCATTTTGTGAAAAGGATGATAATCTATTTACCACTGTGAGACTGATTGGTAGTTTATATAGGGAGTTATAGTAAGCTTCAAAAGACAGTGCCTATCTTTCTTACCCTTCCAGTACATGGGTATCAGGCAGAGATTTTCAGAACTGCCCTCTTGAAAGAAATAATTGTCCTTGTAATCACCCATCAGGCTCCTTTAATCACATCAAATATCTCTAAATCCTTCTCCATTTTTTTAGTCTAAAGAAATATCAAATGTTTTATGTTTAATGAGCCTCATTCTGTAGAATGGAAAATAAGGTGATGGCTTACACTTCATTTTCTTGTTTAGAGTCTAAAATACCCTTGCAAACACTGAGAGGTGATAAAGTGAGTGGTATGTGTGTCTTACTTGCAGAGCTTTTCTGATTTCTTATTTTATCCAGAAACAGAAAATTTTTCAATGCAAAGTAAAACAATATATTTTAGTATAGTATTTTAAAATATCTGGAATGTAATATTATCACAATATCATCTTTTTTCCCCTTCCTTTCTGCCTCATTTTATTGTTGTCATTTCTATCTCTAAGAGCAGTACTTTCCTAAAAACAAATATCCTTCATAGATAAAGCATGCATTTAGTGGCTGGAAAGGGTAATAAAAGTTTGTTGTATCAGGAAATCAAATGCCATATCTTTTTAAAATTATTTTTATTAATTACAGTGTATTGATTTTATATCACCCCTGTACCTCCCTCCCTCTTCCCCACCTGCGTCCTTCTCCCAGTCTGCTGATAAAGGAGGTCCTCTTCCCCTTCCTTCTGATCCTAATCTATCAGGTCTCACCAAGAATGACTGCATTATCTTCCTCTGTGGCCTGGTAAGGCTGCTCCTCCCTCACGGGGAGGTGATCAAAGAGCAGGTCAATCAGTTCCTCTCCGAGAGAGTCCCTGTTCCCATTACTGTAGAACCCACTTGGGCACTGAACTGCCATGGGCTACCTCTGTGCAGGAGTTCCAGGCCATCTCCATGAGTGGTCCTTGGCTGGAGTGTCAGTCTCAGAAAAGACCCCTGTGTCCATGCTTTTTGGGTTTGTTGCTCTCCTTGTGGAGCTCCTGTTCTCTCCAGGTCTTATTATCTCCCACATTTTTCATAAGATTCCTTGCACTCTGCCCAAAGTTTGGCTCTGAGTTCATGGTGTCTTTGTTGTTGTTGTTGTTTTCACTTTCGTGTGTTCAGGTACTGAAGCAGCTTTACTATATTACCATTTTTGCTGCCTACATGTGGCATGTGCTTATAGAAATTTCTTCTTTTTATTTGCTTTGCCTTCTATTTTATATGCTTTATTCAATACATACTCATGTTTAACACAAAATCTTACTTTGTGTCACCTATTGCTTCCTTACTCTGTCATATCATCTAACTGATTGAAATGAGCTAAGCAACTTTAATAGTTTTGACAATTTTTTTGTTTCAGAGTTCATATTCTTTTTCCAGAGTTCTCAGTCTCCCTGTCTCTCTCTGTGTCTCTCTGTCTGTCTTTCTCTCATATCTCTCTCTTCCCTCTCCCTGCTGTTGACCTCCAAGAGAAATGAAGCAATTACACATCTCTTGGAAGTTCTAAGGTCAAAGCTTAATGGCTCCCTTGTATCCATACCATTAATCTTCAGACCACGTCAATTTTCACTCTCTACATAGTTTCCTGTCAAAGACTTAACCTTTTTGAAATTTCTTAAGTCTGTTGCACTATTCATTTCCCCCATCTTCTATGGAATAAGAGCTGTCCTCTGAGACAGAACATTTATGAACTACAAGATAAGCTCACCTAATATATACCTAGACAGAACCTTAGCCCCACTGAAGACCTTCCACACCTTAGCTTACTTCCCTCCTCTAGCGTTTTTTGCTATAGCATGTAGGTGGCATTTCCTTGCAATATTTGATGCATGACTCATAGTTGGTGTTTTCAAGTAAATTCTCACAGTTTAGTAAAGTTAAACTCACTAGTCAATTTAATAAAAACCACACGATTATAGCTGCAAAACATCAGTTTTTTTGCATTGTTTTGTTACTTAGTAGTTTTTACCATTTACCATGTCCCAGGATGAATTAGTCGTACCTCAGACTCAAACCTTAGCATCAGAAAGAGACCCTTGTAGCTGGAGAGAGGACTCGATGGTTAAGAGTGTCAGCTCTTCCCAAAAATTTGGCTTCAATTCCCAGTACCCACATGAGAGTTCACAACTATCTGTACCTCCAGTTCCTGGAAGATTGTATGCCCTCTTCTAGCATTTGCAGGCACCATGCATGCACATCGTGCGCAGACATATATACAGGCAAAACACCTACCCATATAAAGTAAATAATATGAAAAAATGTTAAACAAAAGCCCATTATAACATAACTTCTTTTACTCAATTATCCTTTTCCACTAATAATTATGAATTATTTACTACAAAGTAGAAAAATAATTTTGTTCTTCCTACAGTAGAAGTATTTTAAATTAAATAAAATATATTTATCCTGAGGATTAGGGCCTCCTTATTAATTGAGTAACATATTTAGATAAAAATTGCTCTATATTGTTTACTAATTCAGTAAGAACAATAATTGTATAATTAGACTTTTAGCATTTTCTTTTTGATTCACACTGTATCCCACAGAACTGGACTACTGTCTGTCATAAACATTTGTATTATTATGCAGAATTTGAATTTTGGGCAGAGTTGGGCTAGAGGAAAATATAATCAATGTATATATAAACAGCAATATTTCTGTCTTCAATCAAAGAAAATTAAAATTATAACAACTAAAATGAAGTAAGGCAGAGGAGTGATCGTCACTATAATAAGAAATAGGCTGTAGGAATTGAGGTTAACAAGATTGGACCTTTTATAAACACTTTCTATTTTTGTTTATTGACAATAGATTAAAATCACTTCATAAATTATTTAGTGAGTGTGTGGTGGGCCCTATATTAGAGGAAAAAATTAAAAATGGGAATCAAAACTAAAGCTATTCCATGTGTGTGTGTCCATTGCCTAACGTACGTAATGGATGCCTGCTGTTAAATGAGAGAACTTGTACTCAAAATGACATTCAATCTACTATCCTCATTTTATGGCAGTTTTGTTGCTGTTTGTTTCTTGGTTCTCATTAATGTATAATTGAATAGCATAAAGTGTAAGTGTGAGAGTTAGATCATATCATTTTAAATTTTATATGTGATATTTTAAGTAATATTTTAGAAGTATTTATATACCATAAAAATCTCACATTTCAGGTAAAAACTACGTGTTTTTTAATTAAAATTTTAGTTTTTTATATTAGTTACAGTTTATTAACTTTGTATCCCGCTCCCTCATTCCCTCTCAATCCCATCCTCCCTCCCTCAACTTCTCCCTACCCTTTTCCAAGTCCACTGATAGGGGAGGAGATCCTCCCCTTTCGTCTAACCCTAGTGTATCAGGTATCTTCAGGCCTGACTGGAAAAGTCCCCTTCTGTGGCCTAGCAAGGCTGCTCCTTCCTTGGGGAGAGGGGGAGTCAAAGAGCCAGCCACCGAGTTCATGTTAGAAATAGTCCCTGTTCCCTTACTAGGGTACCCACTTGGATACTAAGCTACCATGGGCTACATCCCTGCAGGGGTTCTAGGTTATATCCGTACATGGTTCTTGGTTGGAGATACAGTCTCATAAAAGACCCCTGTGTCCAGATATATCTGGTCTTTGTGGAGCTCCTGTCCCCTCCAGGTCTTACTAACTCCCCCTTCTTTCATATGATTCCCTACACTCTACCAAAGGTTTGGTTATGAGTCTCAGCATCTGCTTTGTTACACTGCTAGAAAGAGTCTTTTAGAGGCCCTCTGCGGTAAGCTCTTGTCCTGTTACTTGTTTTCTCCTACTCCCAATGTCCATCCCATTTATCTTTCTAATAAGGGTGGATCATCTTACCCAGGGTCCTCTTTCTTGTTTATCTTCTATAGGTGTACAGATTTCAGTATGTTCATCCTATCTTATTGGTCTAGTGTCCACTTATAAGTGAGTATATATCACAGAAATTGTGGTACTTTTACACAATGGAATACTACTCAGCAATTAAAGACAAGGAAGTCATGAAATTGCAGGCAAATGATGGGATCTAGTAAAGATCATTCTGATTAAGGTATCCCAGGAGAAAAACTACATGTTTTAAAACAAAGAATTGCCTAAACATGTTAGAAACAGCTGTAAAACCTATTTCTGACCGCTACCAAATAAATTCCATACCCATACCCTGACCTTTGTCCCCAGTCCCTCTCCCTGACCTCTGAGTAACCATAATTTCTATCTGTGTTCACTATGTTTTTGCTTATTTTGAATAATGTCATTTTAATATAATTAGCATCTTAAATGTATGTACTATTAAGTTACTAACTTATTAAGTTGAATCATGATTTATTATATCTTTTAATTTGGGAGAGGTAATTTAAGGGTGGGTATGATTGTAAGAATTTAATTATCTTGCTGCATTCATTTACTTATTTATTCATATGTGCATGTGCATGAAACACTCCAAATTTGGTCAAAGGACAAATTGAGTTGTTTCTCTCCTTCCATCATGTGAGTCCCAGAAATAGTATGGTAACCATTGTAGCCAATATCTTAACCTACTGAGCCACCTTGCCAGTTTTTTTAAATAATTTTTTAAAATCTAGCTTGTCCTGGATTGAAAAGTCTTCAGTGTTTGAAATACCATGTATTTACCTTTGTGTTTGTAGTTTTCACATTCATTAATTGCGTGTATATAAATGTTCTGTTTACTATAATGTCTCGTGGTGTTTCTGGTATTGTTCACCTAATATAGTAAATTATGTTTTTCAGTGTGATAAAATTTATTTCTACTATTAGATAATGAACAGGTTGAAAAACCAAGAATTCTATGGGCACTGTACTTCAATATGAGAGATTCTTCAGATATCAGCAGAGATTGTTATAATGATTTACCATCCAATGTCTATGTGTTCTCTGGCCCAGACTGTGGTCTAGGAAATGATAATGCGGTCAAACAGGTAAGCCATCAGTGTTCTTGCGATTTGTATTAAAACCTGATGTAGTGGGATAAGTGAGAGGCTTTTGCCGTTAAAGCATCTTCCTTTCTCATTTAATACCAGTTGGTTCCAAAACACATTTTCTACAGTGCTACCTTAAATATACTTTATCAGATACTTTGCCTCCTTGAATTATACAAGGAGTTGTACAGACTTGTTTATGAGTAGTATTGTGAGAAAAAAAAGAATGAAATTAGAAATATGTGTTCTTAAAATTTTATATGTCAGTATTCTCACACTTTGTGTCTAGTATAAACAGATTATTGGCACATATTCTGCAAATATAGATGCTACCCTCCAACAACCTGAGCCATTTCTAAAGGGATAACTATAAAGTATATAAGATACAATTCTACAGTGGTCTGATGCATTTCTAATCTTGGAAATGAATAAATAATTTCATTTCACATAATTAACCTAATACTATTAATACTAAAGCCAGCGCCCCCAAAGCTGCTATTATAGCTTCCAAGAAGAATGTTAAATCCAAGTAAGCTAGTTAGGTAGAGCTGTGAAGAAGTACACACTTATTCTAGGGGCCCGAAGTACAGTTTGAATCCATTAAGCAGAAGATTCTTTTTATATGCATATTATCTCTTTTTCATATTTATTATTTATTACAGTTTATTCACTTTATATCCCAGCTATAGCCCCCTCCCTTGTCTCCTCCCAGTCCCACACTCCCTCCCTCTTCCCCCCCCATATGCCTCTACTCTAGTCCACTGATAGATGAGGTCCTCCTCCCCTTATATCTGACCCTAGCCTATCAGGTCTCATCAGGACTGGCTGCGTTGTCTTCCTGGAAAGGGTGCATCCCCCCCCCCCAACCTCCCAGGAGAGGTGATCAAAGAGCAGGTCACTGAGTTTATGCCAGAGACAGTTACTATTCCTATTACTAGGGAACCCACTTGGAGACTGAGTCTATGGGCTACATCTGAGTAGGGCTTTTAGGTCCTTTCCATGCACGGTCCTTGGTTGGGGTATGTGGCTCTGCCGGCTACACTGAGCCCAGAATTTTTGGCTCCGTTGGTCTCCTTGTGTAGCTCTTGTCCCCTCCAGGTCTTCTATCTGCCCCTCCTTTCATACGATTCCCTGAAATCTGCTCAGAACTTGGCCATGAGTCTCAGCATCTGTTTCAATACCTCGATCAGCAGAGTATTTCATAGGCTATCTGTGGTAGGTTCCTGTCCTGTTCCCTGACTTCGGCTTCCAATGTCTATCCCCTTTGCCCTTCTGAATGAGTATTCAGCATCTTCCTTAGGGTCCTCCTTCTTGTTTAGATTCTTTAGGAGTATAGATTTTAAGTATGTTTATCCTATATTGTATGTCTAACTTCCACTTATGAGTAAGTACAAACCATGTGTGTCTTTCTGCTTCTGGGTTACCTCACTCAAGATGATCTTTTCTAGTTCCATCTGCATTTGTCTGAAAATTTCAAGATTTCCTTGTATTTAATAGCTGAATAGTATTCCATTATGTAAATGTATCACAATTTCTGTATCCATTTCTCAGTTGAAGGACATCTAGGTTGTTTCCAGATTCTGGCTATTATGAATAAAGCTACTATAAACATAGTTGGGCAAATTTCCTTGTTGTGTACTTGAACACCTTTCAAATATATGCCCAGTAGTAGTATAGCTGGATCTTGAGGTAGCACTATTCATAATTGTCTGAGGAAGCGCCAGATTGATTTCCAAAGTGGTTGTTTACATTCCCACCAGCAGTGGAGGAGGGTTCCCCTTTCTCCACATCCTCTCCAGCATGTATTGTCATTTCAGTTTTTGATCATAGCTGTTCTGATGGGTATAAGGTGAAATCTCAGGGTCATTTTGATTTACATTTCTCTGATGACTGAGGACCTTGTGCATTTCTTTAAATGTTTTTCTGCCATTCCATATTCCTCTATTGAGAATTCCCTGTTGTTATATGCTTTATGACAAAAGTAGAAGCAATATAGAAAAGGTTATGTTCTTTAACACCTTGCAGGGGATTATAATGGATTCTCTCATAGTGGATTATTTCCGCTTGGTGTATTTACTGTATATTTGTTTATTGTTAACCTCATGTTTGCTTTTTTTATTCTGTTACCTTGTGCTGCTAAAGTCAGCTACATGTACTGGTTCAAACCTTACTACATGAATTTAAGGATACTGTTTTTTAGGTAGTACCATAAATGCACATGTATTTAAGCTGATGGCCAAAAATTAATTTTTCCTTTCATCATTGGCTAGGCTGAAACAGTTTTCCAGCAAATCTGCCCAAATGAAGACTTCTGTCCTGCCCCACCAAATCCTGAAGATATTGTCCTTGACGGAGATAGCTCACAACAAGACGCTTCAGAAACCAGTGTCATACCAGAAGCCAGCTCAAAGACTCCCATGGAAGCTACAGACCTGGGAAACCCAGAGGATCCCTCTGAGTAGTGTATATGCATCAGAATTAATATCCGACTTTGGAAATTCCTTATGGCATTAAAGACTTCTTGATAGAAGGAATATTTGAAATCTTTTAAAAAACAACAACCAATTAATAAGGTAAAATTATAGGAAGCAACGAGTGCTAGAAATCCGAAGAGAAATATTCTTCAAAGAAGGCATTTCTAGGAACATAAAACACTTACGGAGCATATTGACTAGCCTGTTTAAGATACCAAACCTGTGAAATTAGCAGGTGAAAAATATAAATGGACTGATTTCCAGAAATGTAGTTATGATGTGAAAGGGATCCTGTGCATTGTTAATAATTATGTGGTGTTCACATGAATTTATTTGACACTTGGGATCATTTTTGTTGAAAGCCACATCTGGAGAGTCAGCCCATATACTTATTTTGATTATTTGAATTATATTTTCCTTCTGGGTATGATATTACAGATAAAAGTATATGTAAATACAAAGGTAAACTATCATGATTTGTCCAGGGGCCTATATTTGGAGTAAAAGTTGGTTTTATTTTCTGTGTTAAGAACTGAAAATGTTAATACTAAGGTGTTTTGATATTTTGCTAGTCATAATTTCCTAGTAATTAGTGATTTGGATTCAAATCATATATACACTGGCTAAAGTTCAAAAATGAAGAAATGGAAGAATAGAAGCAAACATTTGGATAAGAACAGTGGTCCTTCATCATTCTATTAAGTCAAGTAACTGAAGCACTAAATCCTCGTCCACAAAACAAATTTGATCATGGCTATTCTACTCAAAATCGTAGGCATTGCTTAACTTCTTCTCTTCAGTTTCTCCAGATACAACGTGGAATACTATGCCTACTATATCAGAGTCGTTATGAAGATAAATTCAGTTCCTTCCTTAGAATGGTTCTTCTGGAAAAATACTGTTCAGTAACTTTCTGATTGATCTGTGGATAAATATCAAACCAGCCTTATGATTGTAGTGTCATATTTATTGCTGTCAATTTTTAATGCAAGTCTGTTTCCTAAACACATTAATAATTGGTGGAATGGTGGTTTTTGAAATCTTAGGAATACTATATAAATTCATATTCTTCTTCTAGCAATTAACTCTGAAACCATCAAGAACTGAACAAAAGTTTGACAATTAATTAATTGCAACACATACTTTATATGGAAAGATGAGGGCTCTACATTGGCAGCAAACCTATTTGCAAGGCCTGCATATAAATGTCTACAAACTCTAATAGTCTACTTTCTTTGAGCAATAGTTTAGACCTAGAACTGCCTGTAAATAAATAAACACAGTGCTTCCTGTCAGGGAGCCAAGGATCTAGAAAAATTCACAGAGTTCTCTATGTGCACCTGGATAATTGACCTGGCCAGGGTTCAGAGAGGATCTTTTCTTTTTTTTCCTTTTAATATATATATTTACAGTTTATTCATTATATATCCTGATTGAAGCCCCTCCCCAAACTCCTCCCAGTCCTACCCTCAGCCCCCCATCCCCTTCCTATAGTCCACAGGAAGGGGGAGTTCTCCTCCTCTGCCATCTGCCCATAGTTTATCAAGTCTCATTAGTACTGCCTAGATCCTCTTCCTCTGTGGACTAGCATGGCCACATCGCAAGGGATAAGTGATCAAAGAGCAGGCATGACAGAGGCCTCCGTGCTCCCCATAATAGGGAACCCACATGGAGACTGAGCTGCCTGTCGGCTACCTCTAAGCAAGGGGTTTAGATCCTCTCCGTGCATGTTCCTTGGTTGTTGCATCAGCCTCTGCAGGACCCCCTGAGCTCAGATTTTTGAGCTTTGTTCTCCTTGTGAGGCGCCTGTCCCCTCCGTGTCCTTCTGTCCTCCCCTTCTTCCATAAGACTCTGTGCTCTGCCCAAAGTTTGGCTGTGAATCTCAGCATCTGCTTTGATATACTGTTGGGTATAGCCTTGTAGAGGACCCACTATATTAGTCTCCCGTCCTGTTCCATCTCTTCCATCACTTCTGGTGTCTATCCTATTTCCCATTCTAAATGAGATTTAAAAATATTCTCTCTAGGGTCCTCCTTGTTGTTTAGCGTTTTTAGGTCTGTAGATTTAATGTGGCTAGTATCTGCCTATAAGTGAGAGTATACCATACATGTCTTTCTGGTTTTAGAGAGGATCTTTTTTATTATTTTTTTAATTTTTATTTTTATTATTAATTACATTTTATTAACTCTGTATCCCAGGCGAATCCCACTCCGTCATTCCCTCCCAATCCTGCCCTCCCTCCCTTGTCTACTCCCTGCCCCTTTCCAAGTCCACTGATAGGGGAGGACCTCCTCTCCTTTCATCTGGCCCTGGTTTATCAGGTATCTTCAGGAAGCTCCCAGCACACATTCTTGAGAAATGCTGACCCCTGCAGATTGATTTGAATTGAGAAAAAAGAAAAACACTTCCCAGAGTTGCCAGCTCTTCCTCTCAGGCTGCTTGTACCTCCCATTGTACAGCCCTTTCCTTCTCTGTAGTACCCTTTGCCTTTTATAATGCCACACATATCAGGGACAGAATCACGTAATAACCTACTTTGCCACAAAGCTTCAGTTCTTAAGTCAGCTGTTGTTTACTGAAACCCAATTAGGGCATGCACTAATTGCCAAGTATGCAACTGTAATGTGCCAGGAATTGGTCCTGCCTCTCCATACCAGCAATATGAACGTTTCTCTTAAATGAGAATGTTAAGGTGGAATACAATCAGTTATGTACCAATAAAGATATTATACTTTGTTAATAAGCTTAGAGTTAAGGCCTTCTAAATACAGCATGCATATTTATCTAAGGAGAAAATTAGGCTAGATAGGCTTCAAATAACGAGAAAACTTTGAAAACTACAACTGTGTAAATTGTAGAGTAATACAGAAAATTTTCTGCATTTATGGCCCACCTCATTCTGTATCTTCTTTCATTGTTTCGATGCAATAAGAAAAATCTCTCTTCCAGGTCATTTACTAAAGATATTGTTGAAATGTTTAAAGTTCCTAAATATGATTAATATGACTTTAATGCCACAAATCTGTCTTTAAAAATTATAGACATTCTACCTATTTCTTGTTGCCTCAGAGTATAATACCGAACATTAAAAAGACCTTTTTTCTTTTATTTTCTTAATTGCTGCTTAATACTTGTTTTTACTATTTTAAGTTCAAAACAACACCAACAATAAACCTTCAGGTAGTGTTGTAGAAATGTCAGTCTAAAGTTGTATGAATAAAATTGATGTTTTACATAATGCAAATATTTCAGTAATTTCAAATTTTGATGTTGCTGTTATCAAAATTTTTACTTGTTTGTTCAAAGTATTTAAATATGCATGACTGTTTCTTAGTAACCAAAAAATGGTATCATTAATTTAAGTGATAAGATCCAATAACTCTGTATTGCTTTTGTATATTTTTTCCAGTTGGTATGCTTGCCCAAGAAAACATGTGCAATAGATGTCAATTTCTATTTACTTTTCTATAGTAAAATTGCTACTATCATAGGTAACTTCTAGTATAGTGGAAGTCTCTAAAATAATATCCACAATTATAATGTTGATATTAATTTCTGGCAAGAATGTTTTTAGATTTGTCTGCTCTAAATATTGTTATCTAGTTCCTAAATAGTAGCAATCATTTAAGGAATTAAAACTTTTTTCTTGCAAATTACTTATGTACTGCTACTGGTATTGAATAATTTATCAGTCAAACTTCTTATACGTATTTTTAAAAGCATGAATATATAATAATTTGCACACTGTAATGGGGAATTTTCAGACAAATAAAAACTTTTCAATGCCTTTTCACTGTAGTGGCCCATTTTTACATATTTGAATTTTTTGTGTAGGTCTAGAGGTGTAGCTCAATGGTAGAGACTTTGCTTACTCTGTACCTTCTGGAACTTTAAGTTGTAGCTAGCCTACTATCTAGCACTTCCACTCATCATAGAAGTTTTCTTAGCTTATAGGCAGTTCTGTATATCTATATGTACTGACTGTCACTTAAGTATTCTTTAATACAAGACTGACTTAAATATGTATTGAGTAGTATAAAGTCTAATCCTAAACACCATTTAAAAATATATAAATGAAATATATATAAATGCCAAGAACTGAAAGATTGTCTTGGATCTGAGTTAGTTTCCTGCTCTTCTACTGTTATTTAAATAGTTGTCAGCTGTGTGTTTTGTTTAATTTCCAGGCATCTACCTACCTACTTTGTTAAATTTGTCTGAGAAGCTATCAAATTTTGCATGGCTTTGATTTACTCAGCAAAATGTTCTAGATGCCAACATTAATATCATTATCAAATAAATGCAAATGGTACTTTCTCCTGAGGTTAGTAGTATGGAGGCTGTAAAACATAATCAATGACTTTATGATACATTCATTGATCACCTACAACTTGCTTTCAACTTTTGGAGGAAGAGAAACCAAAATGATTTTTTCTGTTTGGTGATAAGCACTGGAAATGTGTTTCTCTTAGGTGTTTGAGTCTCTTAACAGTTTATTTGCAGTAGGAAAAATGATTACTTGTCTTCCTTTTATGCAGAAATAACTCAATAAGCTATGTTTTTTTCTGGAATGAAATAATCAGAGAGTAGTGATATTTTTGTCAACGCCAAGAAGTTCCTGAAGTAGAACATATTCAAAAGCTAACCGGAACTCCAGCAAAACGGGCAATTTATCTGTGAGATTCTTAATAAATCAGGTTTCCAAATGCTAAGGCTAACTGAATTTTTAAATAAGTGGCTGTATTATCCTTCAAGCACCTCGGCGCTCCTCAAGTATTCATAGTCTTTAAAAAGGTGCTTGAATTGTCTTTAATGATAGCTGTCTAAAACACCATGCAGTTTAACACTTGGCATTCCAAGTCACATTTTGAAGCTTATGTTCTTGCCGTTAGTGCTATTTTGCTGTAGACATCATTGAGAAGTCCCTGCCCTAAAAGTTACTGTGTCTGCTCTTTCTAGTGATGGTGACTCTTAGGACCCTTTGACTGGCAGTCATTAGTACTTAAATCCTAATAGACTATAAACTCCTTTTGCCTATCACTATAAGATTTATTCTGGTAACTCCTGTCAATTGCTTGTGTAAATCCTCTTTCTATGGTGGAGAGCTGAACCTCAAAGGAAAATAAACTGCTGATGTACACTGTTATTGATGGAGAAATAGCACTGGGTGACTACTGAGGAGTTTTATGTGTGGTGCAAAAGTACATCATCAGGTCAGCAGAAGATTGTTGATAGAGCTTGAAATGAAATACTAGCTCTTGGTTTTCTATTCCCGTTTTCATATGTATTAAAAACTTATTTTTTAAAGAACAACCAATATAAATTTCTCTTCTATAAGAGGAAATTTTTGGTTGGTCAGGTGGTTGGTGGGTTGGTTGGTTGGTTCTTTTTCAGACAGGATCTCACTGTGTATCCTTAGATGACCTGGAAATCCCTATTGAGACAAGACTGCCCTTTAACTCAGAGACCATCTGCCTCTGCCTCCTCAGTGCTAGGACCACAGGCATGCATGACCACACCTAACAAAAGTAAACTTTTTAAACTCATTTTTTGAGTTCATACATAAGCTGTGTATTTACATCACTTTCATTTCTTCCTTCACCTATGTCCCTATCTACTAACCCAAACTACTGAGGCCATTTAGTGTTGATTATATGTGCTATCTTGGTATCTTGGACCACTTGTGTTTGGAAAACGTATCAGAAAGCTCATCCCTGGAGAATACCTATTCTCCTTTCTCATCAGTCATTGATTGCCTTTAGCTGTTCATGTAGGAGTGGGACCTTGTGGAATTTACCCAGTAGATATTGGTATGTCAGCTGAGAGTGTCATTGTGTAGATCTTGTTTAGTAACTATATAGTTAAGATTTCATCAGTGCAGCATTCCTATCATATCAAGGAAACACTATCCAGCAGCAACTGTTCAGGTCCACCTCTTCTCTGAGTTTTCCTGTGCCTTATGTATAGGAGTTGTATTGTAGATGTATCATTTGGGACTTGACATCCCATGATAGTCTGCCTCATAATAGGAATAAGGATAAGTCAACTACTTTGGCATTGTTATTGATGTGCCAGTAACACTTTAAAAGTTTTGACTCACATGCTTGACTAGAGGGGCAACACTAATTGAACACAGGGTTGTTGAATTTAAAAAGAGGATATGACATAAAGATGGGCACAAGATTGAGTGTAAACTAGGGAAGAGTTGCAGAGAAGTGTTACCACTCTAGAGGTGCTAGAAACTGGAAGAATGGAGTTGATAAAGTGTCATGCACCAACTGTATTCAGAGTATCAGACAATTTAAACTCTTGAGGGTTAAGAGAAATCACGAGTAAAGTTCTCATGAGCACGAGTTGTGTACAATCACACGGATGTAGCAAAAACATGTTTTTCCATAAAGGCATATAATGGATGGTTTAAACATTAAATTGATTAACAGCAGCAAGCAATAAGGAGTAATCTGAAACTAACTTCTATCTGATACACCAGGGAAGATATGAGACCAGTCTAGGAACAATTCCATGATTTGAAGAAACTGAGCTCAAGAGACTGTTTATTTTTCTTCTCACAAGCACTCAGAATTCTCATCACAAGATTTCATTCCTGGACCATGTTCTAGGAGGTACTGGTAGCTGAATAAAATGCATTGTCTGTAAATCTATGAGATTTTTCAAGGAATAAAATATGTTTTGGAAATTTAACCATTTTAAGCCAATAATAATAATACTCCCTCTCAGTAGTTGAGCTATACCAGTATACCAGCCTGGGGCTAGACTTGGCAGAGTTTATAAGAATAATAGTAATAAGAATAGTGAGTATGAAGAGGAAAACTAGTCACATATCAGTATCTAAATTGGTAATACCTTTCTATATGAGGGATAGATTGTCATTACCTACCAAGACATTAAGTGCAGATAGCCCTCTTACCAGGTGAAATTCCGGAGACAGCTTCCCCTCCACAGGTTTCTTGTTCTGAAGTTAATGAGCTTCAGCTACCTAGACACTGCTCAGAAACTGTGTTTGCTGGGCAAAGCCATCTTAATGCCTTCCCTTTCCTGGTAGGCAATAGTAGTATTAAGAGTAATAAGAGCAAAAAGACACATATACACATAAAGATGAAATGTTGAAAGAACATACTGAAAAAAAAATAATGGCAAAACATTTGTTCAAAACTATATCTCAAATCATTTGTAATAGAAGACCACAGAAAATGAGGTGTAAATTACTATATTTTAAAGAATTGCACTCATTAATTCTTACAGCAGTAGGTGTCTGTACAGGATCTACCCAGTCTAGTATGAACAAGGAATGTGCTTATTATTCCAAGAGTCCTAACTGAGGAGCTGTTGAAAGTTGATGGCTTCAGGGGAAAGAAAGATTTCTAAGGGTATGGCTCTTCATAGGCCAGCCACACTCAGGTGGATGGCTCCATTCACATGAACATATCGACAATACAAATTGCAACTGGTAGATTATTAATGGGGAAAAAAAGGATATGAACTTAGGAAAGACTGAAGAGGTATGGGTGGATCTGGGAGTAGTTGAAGGAGTGTTAGGTAGATGTGATCAAAATACATTGTATGAATTTCTTAAAGAATTAAGAGTATTTTTAAATGACTAAAAATGGTGAACATGAAGGACTGGAGGAAATTTTTTTAAACATTTTACTGGCTTCTACTTTATTTTCACCCAGTTAACGTCTTTTTTTAATTTTTAATTAAATTTTTGTATTAATTACAGTTTATTTACTTTGTATCCCAGCTGTAGCTCCCTCTCTTATTCCCTCCCAATCCCACCCTTACTCCTCATCTCCTTCCTGCCCCTCTCCAAGTCCACTGATAGGGGAGGTCCTCCTCCCCTTCCATCTGACCCTAGCTTATCAGGACTCATCAGAACTAGCTGCATTGTCCTCTTCTGTGGCCTGGCAAGGCTGTCCCCCATCAGGGGGAAGTGGTCAAAGAGCTAGCCACTGAGTTCCTGTCAGAGACAGTCCCTGTACCCCTTACTAGGAAACCCACTTGGATACTGAGCTGCGAAGGGCTACATCTGGGCAAAAGAAACCTTAATCATAAAATGATGTGGGAAGGTGATAATTAAGACTGTGGAGTCATATCTGAATCTGAATCCTGATGCTCCCACTTGTGTGCTGTAACTCTTAGCAAGCCCTTTCAGTCTCTAGCTTTCAGTTTCCTTGTATATTACATGAGGATTGTGGTAGTACTCACTGCAGACGATTTTCGTGTGTTTGGATCTGACAAAAATCCCTGGACAAAGTTCCTGGCATATAAAAAGACACTTTGGTGAAAGGTGTCCCGTGAATAAGACAGAGCCAACATTATACTCAGTTTTCCTATTTATCAATTCACTATTCTCTCTAAAAGGAATGCCAAAGGTGTGCTAGAGAATTTTTAGTCAACCAAACTTACATTTTCTTGTTTGACCACACACACAACAGTCCTAGTTACCTGATTTTAGTGGTTTATTTTAACTTGCCAGTTGAAAAGTGTTAACTATGGGATGCCATCAAAAGAGGTAATAATTCTAAATCTTAAGTTTCTCCTTTGAAATAAGTAGTGTCACACACTCCATGTTACGTTTTATGAAGTACAAGGTATAAAAAGCAAAATCTGTCTATGAGACGAGAAAATCAGGTATGTGAAATGCAAGCTTTCTTTGTGAAAAAAAGTATTTGTTAGAAATTCCACCACTATGTGTATTTACAGATTTTCCCCCTCAAGCTAACAGTAACTGATGCAATTAAGGTTAAAATGCAGGGAAGTATCCTAAGTGTCTGTGGCAATTGGTACTTATGGCTTAAAAGTAGGATCCAAACAGGTCTTCCTCTCTGTCCAACCGAGGAGGAGGTGATCGAACAGCAGGCCACTGAGTTCATGTCAGAGACAGTCCCTATTCCCATTACTAGGAAACCAACTTAAACACTTTGCTGCCCTGGGGTCATGATCCTTGATTGGAGCATCAGTCTCAGAAAAGATCCCTGTGCCCAGATTTTTTTTCTTCTTGTGGAGCTACTATTCTCTGATTCCTTTTCAGTCCATTTGTCTTTTGTACACTAAAGGGCTACTGATTCTTTTAAATTAATCTTGTAACCAGCTAACTTGCTGAAGAAGTTCATCAGCTACAGGAGTTCTCTGGCAGAGTTTTTGGGGTTACTTAGGCCTACAGTCATATAATCTGCAAATAACGATAATTTAACAGCAAACAAAATAATCCAATTAAAAATGGAATACAGAATGAAACAGAGGAATCTTGAATGGTCAAGAAGCCCTTAAATAAATGGTCAACATTCTAAGTCATCAGGGAAATGAAAATCAGAATGACTCTGATTCTATCTTACACCTGTCAGAATGGCTAAGATGAAAAAAAAACTCAAGTGACAACACATACTGGCGAGGATGTGGAGAAAGGAGAACACCCCACTGCTGGTGGGAGTGCAAACTTGTACAACCATTTTAGAAATCAGTCTGACGCTTTTTCAGAAAACTGGGAATAGCCCTACCTCAAAACCCAGCTATACTACTGTTTAGCATACACCTGAAAGATGCTTCCCCATACAATAAGAACATTTTGTCAATGTGTTGATAGCAGAAATTGTAAATGAACTAGGTTTCCCTCAACCGAGGACTGGATAAAGAAATTGTGGTACATTTACACAATGGAATCCTACTCAGCCATTAAAAACAAGGAAATCATGAAAATTTCAAGCAAATGGATGGAACTAGAAAAGATCATCCTGAGTGATGTAACACAGACCCAGAAAAACACACATGAAATATACTCATTTATAAGTGGATTTTAGTTATATAGGGTAGACATACTGCAATGCACAGACCCCAGGAAACTAAGTCCTATGGGCATCTCAGTCTTCGTGTGGGCCTACTAGTTAGAGGAGTAGGAGATATCTCTGACATGAATGATGTTGCCTGCTTTTTGATCACTTCCCACAAATGGGAATTCTCTACCAGACCACAGCTGAGAAAGACGAACTCAGTCCTCATGTGAATAGATGATCTGGGTTGTCTGCATAGGGGGCCTCTTCTATTCCTCAGAATAGGGGATGTGGGAGGGAGGGTAGGACTGGGAGGAGAAGAGAGATGGGTCTATGACAGAGATGTAAACTGAATTAATTAATAAAGGAAAAATGTGGAAACTAAATGAAGAGAATGGTAGTCCCAGGGCAGTACCCCACCAGCCAAGCTTCCAACTTGTTAAAAATAAAAAAGACCTAAGGAGTTATCTGTTAATAAAATCCACAACAAAACAAAACTTATACAAACTATATTCAAATAGGGAGCAAGCTTCATCATATGCAGGCAGTAGAACTTGGGAGCTTCAGCCATGTGGTGGCTCTGGCCTTAAAGTCATGAAGGATACAAGAGTAAAGGGCTTTTGGAATCTTCCTCTGAGGTTAAGAAAATCTTGTAATGCCAAGCCGGTGACAGGGAAATCCCTATGTAGAAGCCCAGAGAGGCCGTTATGTGAAACTGTGGAAGTAAAGCCTTGAGATTCAAAGAAGGTGTGCATTTCAGAACTATGAGGTAACTCCCAGTGGAGAGCTTCAAAAAGGGAGTGGACTGAACTCAAGATAGCGATAGCGAAGTGTGTTGTAGTCAGCAAAGCTGGAAGGGGAGAGTCACCTAAACCCTTTGATATTGTGCACAAAGCTACAGAATTTGGAGGTTCCTTTTTGGATTTCCGTCTTGATTTGTTTCAATACTTCCCTACTATGCCTCCATTCTTCTCTTTTGGAATGGTAATGTATTTTCTGTTCCATTGTATGTTGGAATTGTGTAATTTGCTCTTTGATTTTACAGGGAGTTAGGACCCTTCAGAGATTGTATTTAGTCTCAGAAGAGACTTTAGACTTTGAAATAGTCTTGAGACTGTGAAGCACTGTGGGAATTTTTGAAGCTGGACAGAATACATTTTGCATTGTGAGATGGCTTCAACCCTGTAGAGTATAATGCAGTTTTAATGAGAATGGCCTCATAGCCATTCTTGAACACTTAGTCCCAAGTAGGTGTAATTGTTTGGGAAGGACTCGGAGGTGTGGCTTCATTGAAGAAAATGTGTCACTTGTTGTGAGCTGTGAGGTTTCAAAAACCCATATCATTCCTAGTTAGTACTCTCTTTGCTTTGTGCATATGGATCAGGATGTAGGTCTCAGCTACTATTCTGGCACTGCATGGTCATGGAGTCTTCCTCTAAAACTGTAGGCCTAATAAACTTTTTCTTCCATAATTTACCTTGTTCATGGTGTCTCTTCACAGAAATTGAAAAAAAAAAAAAAACTAAGACAAAAGTATCAAGTAAATTTCCTAATGTAATGTCTGTCAGTTGGTAGGGGTACAGTATATGTTGACTTTAATTGACTAAGATAGACTTATTAAACTTTTAAATTCCACGTTGCATGCTCACCACTGGGAAATTGGATGCCATTCTGTATCCCCAAATAATTTTCAAAGTAAAGCAGAAAACTAAAATCATTGAAATTAAGTTGTTACTAAACATCAGAAGATTTAATTGAAAATATTCCCAAATGACACCAAACATGTTTTTAAAAATCAGAAATAGTGATATAGATAAGAAGCAACTTCCAACTTCAAAGACAGAGAAGTATAAAATCTAGCAATGTTACCATTAGCGTTATGGTCGAAAGGTGAAGACAATAGTCCTATGACCTGGGACTATATGGAGAATATATCTTAGTTACCTCATGGTTTCTGGCATGTGTTTCGTTAAGCCTTGAATTTGGGTGTGTTTTATAATAAAATATCTGTTCTTGTCAGCTTAGTTTCAATTCCATATTTATCCTATATCTTGCATTGTAGTGTGTTCTCCTCTGATTATGCAAAACCATTAACTTCTATCCTCTGGGGAGAAAAATAACATTAATCTGAAAAAAGAATATAAAACTTCTGTCAAAATCAAGTATCCACAGGTGTGTGGGTTTATTTCTGGGTCTTCGATTCCATTGATCCACCATTCTGTTTCTATACCAATACCATGCAGTTTTTATTACTATTGCTCTGTAGTACAGCTTGAGGTCAGGGATGGAGATACCTCCAGATGATCTGTTGTTGTAGAGGATTGTTTTGGAGATTCTGGGTTTTTTTGTTTCTCCATATGAAATAGAGTATTTTTCTTTCAAGGCCTGTGAAGAATTGTGAAGGTATTTTGATGGGAATTGGGAATTGCATTGAATCTGTAGATTGCTTTTGGCAATATGGTCATTTTCACTATGTTAATCCTACCAATCCGTGAGTACGGGAGGTCTTTCCACCTTCTAATATCTTCTTCAATTTCTTTCTTCAGAGACTTGAAGTTTTCTCCCCCATATTCCACTCTCAGGTTTCCCTGTCCCCATTTCCCCTCTTCTTCTTCTCAAAGAAGGGGAGGCCTCCAAGGGGTGTTTACCAGCCCTGACACCTCAAAGCACAACAGGATTAAGCACATACTCTCCCACTGAGGCCTGACAAGGCAGCCCAACTAGGGAAAAGGGAACCAAAGGCAGGCAACACAATCACAGTCAGCCTTTACTCACACTATTAGGAACCCACAACGATGTCCAAGATGCACATCTGCTACATATGTGTAGGAGTTCTAGGTCCAGCGGACACATGCTCTCTGGTTCATGGTTCAGTCTCTGTGAGCCCCCAAGGGCTCAGGTTACATTAATCTGTACCTCTCCTTGTGGTATCTTTGACCCCCCTGGTTCCCTCAATGCTGGCTCCCACTCTTCCACAGAACTCTCCAGCTCAGCCTATTGTTTAACTGTGGGTCTCTGCATCTGTTTTTATCAGCTATTGGATGAAGCTTCCCAGAAGACAGTTATGTTAGGTTCCTCTTTGCAAGCATAGGAAGGAAGTATCATTAGTAATGACAGGGGTTGGCTCCCTCCAATGGGGTGGGTCTCAGGTTGGGCCAGTCATTGGTTTGTCATTCCATCAATCTCTGCTCCATCTTTATCCCTACACTTCTTGCAAGCAAGGCAAATTTTGGGTAGAAAGTTTTATGGGTCAGCTGGCGTCCCTCTCCCTCCACCGGAAATGTTACCTGGATTCAGGAGGTGGTGACTTCAGGTTCCATTACCGTGGCTGCTAGGTGTCCCCACTAGGCTCACTCCCATAGACTCCTGGGAGCCAGAGATGAATAATCTTAATGGAAAATCCTAAATCACACACCATGCCTGTAGTCATGCATAAGACTCAACTTGTCAGTAGAGATTCAACTACCAGAAGACAGAATTATATTTGACAGACAAGACTATGACTGACAAAATAGAGTAAAAACAGTGTTTCCAAATTTGTAATGTTATAAGGAAATATATAACAAAATGTAAAACAAATGACTTTACTCTCAACTATTTAAATATCTTTTGTAAAATATTCCTAGATTTTTTCAGATAGTAATCCTCATATAATTTCAAAAATATATTTTGTATGCCTACGTATTTATGCAATATACATATGTATGCCTCCATGTGTGAAAGTATGTACCTCCCATGACATACATACAGAAGTCAGAGTACAGTCTCTGGTGATATGCTTGCCTTATACCATACTGGAGGCAGGGTCTTTCTTTTGGTTTGTCTTTATGGCGTGTACTCTAGCCTACCAAACTTACAAGCTTCATATTTGTTTAAAATGTATTTTTCGTGGACTCCAAATATATTGAATAGAATCTAAGGTGCTGGCCAGGACTCTGCATTTTATTAAGGACTCAGTAATTTCTTGATATATTAACATAGTTGATCCCTTGCCATTTGCTATTTAGACACACTGAACAATAATGCTGGGAGATTGTAATTAGGCATTTACATCCAGTCAAATCTGCTGTTGGTACTCAAATAATATGTGCTGTTGATGAACCATGATCTGTTAGTTCAGAATAGGCAGGTATGAACACCAAGAAAAATGGAAAACCCAAAACTTTAAGTTGTTTTATTTTTTAAATGCAGTAACTTCTGTTTATGCTGTAATCATGAAGATATCAACAGTTCTCAGCCTTACTCCCCACAACTGTAAAATGGAACAATATTGGGGAGAGGATTCTATTGGTTTTTTGTTTTTTGAGACAAGGTCTTACTATGTAAAACTGGCTATCATGGAACTTGCTATGGTACACAGGTTGTTGAATCATTATTGATATTTTTATGGATTCATATAATTATTAAAGCAGTAGTTATTCTTTAACTTGCTACTTTGTAAAATAGAAGACACGGAAACCTGTTATATATTTTTTAAGCCTTAATCAACTGGGGCTAGGCAGATATTAACTCTCTAAGCTAGCTTGTCTGCTTCCAAGACAAAACCACCATAAATATTTGGTCATATTTTCCATAGGGGATGCTTCTCTCCCATCAGGCCAATCCCCTGAGGAAGCTGCTCTCTGCCACATACTTCTAGTTCATGTTAACCTATGGTGAACTTCTGTTCTTTCTTCCACCTTCCTTTCTCCTCCTTGTGGTCTCTCTGCCTCAAACTTGGCTCAGCCTATCTTTCTTCTGCCAAGTCTAGGCCTTAGGCCACTTTATTTAGTCAATCAGCAATAAATTGTGAGGCAAAGTTTACACAACATCATTTTGGATATCTGAGAATTTTCTCATAGAACAGTAAGGATCTTGGGGAGCAAGCAATTAACATTTAAATACATAGTAACTCAAGATCAATCCCAAAACAAGGTTGTCCTCAAACTCAGAGATCCACCTAACCCTGACACCCAATGGCTAAGATTAAGTATGTACCACCATAGCCACCACCAGCTATAATATTGTTTTTTTTATAAGCTCAGCAATCATTTCAAAGTTCTGACAATAAGTAAAGTTAAACCAAAAATAGAAAAGGGTTTGCTCATGAAAGGTTGATTCTCAGAAAAGAGCAATAAAATCCATAATGTTCACCCTGGCATGGTGGTACACACCTGTAGTCCCAGCACTCAGGGAGGCAGAGGCAGTTAGATCTTTCTGAGTTCGATGCCAGCCTGATCTACAAAGTGAGTCTAGGATAACTAAGGCTACATAGAGTAACCCTGTCTGGAAAACAACAAAAATAAGTAAATAAATAAAATGTCCATAATGTTTTACCTTCTCCAATGTTAACACTATAGTATAATATTATAATTGAGCTAGTTTTACAACCATGAAACAGGCAGTAAAATCACACCACCACTAGCAGAGAAAGATAACTTGCTGTGATGTAGGAGACAGAAGAACTATGCCCAGTAGCACTATTAGTAAAAGTAGAAAACATGGTAGGATATGAGCAGTCAACAGCAAAGCAACAAAACAGTTGAATTTTCACATGAACATTCCACATACCAAAGAAACATAACAAAATATTTTTGGCTGACCAGAAAGAGCACTATGTAAGTGCAATTAGATACCTTGAAGGACCCAGTGTCAGGAGGTTAAAGAATGGAATAAATTTGTGTAAATACACGAAACCATGCAGACTACAGACTAAAGTAGTTTGAGCACAACTTTTGGATATTCACTGATCGTTAAACACAAAGTGACCCCTTAGAAGCCATGCTAGAACACAAAACTAAGAATCTAAAAAATGTGCAAAACCAACACAGGACACCCAGTATGGGGAATACAATCTACAGATTAACTCCAGAAAAAGTCACTAAAAAAATTAAACAAAGAAAAATGCCACCACCAACCAACTTTAGGGAGAAAACTTCAAAAATCAACAACATGTTACATAAAATATGTAGTTTAAAAAATGTAGACATAAAAAGAGTGATAATACCTCTGTTAAGAAAAAGGAAAAACAAAATACAGACTGCCACTGAGTGATCATAGCTACTCATTCAATTCAGAGCAAGAAAGCCATTGGCAAGGCAGTTGTCTCCAGGACTTCTGGTGAGATGAGAGCCCCTTGGTTCCCAAGGAGCCCAGTTAACCCATAGGACCATACACCTGAGGAGAGGTTTGGCAATTCCCTGAGAAGCACCAGCAACTCAGTGACCATACCCAAAAAGCTAAAAAGGGCTTCGTCAGTAACGACTACCTTTATACCAAGGAGATTACCCCTAACACCCAGGACTCCAGCAGGTACCCAAAACTAACAGCCAATAACTGAGGCAAGCAGAGGGGAAAGGTCAGCAGAAAAGCAAAATCCACAAACGCCAAAGCAGTACGGCATCTCCAGAAAACCAGTTAAGCAAAGGCAAGCAGACCTAGATACCATAACATAATTGGAATTCAAGAATATGACCTCAAATCTATGCTTAAGAAGATGACACAGGAGAAAACAAAATCTGTAAAGAAATAGAGGAAGATAAAGTCAAACAGATTATGTCCATCCACAAAGAAATACAGAAGATACAGTGAAACAGTTTGGGGCTTTTAGAGAGGAAATGATTGAATCACTGAAAGAAATAAAAGAAATAGAGGAAACTTCAAACAAATAAGAATTGAAGCAAAAGCAGGAAAATGCAAACAGGTGAAGGAAATCGACAAAAAGGTTCAAGATTTGAAGGCAGAAATGGAAACAAAGAAAACACAAATGGAGGAAATCAAGGAGATGGAGAACTTAGGTAAGAAAACAGGAACCACAGAGGTAAACATTTCCAACAGACTACAAGAGATGGAATAAAGAATCTCAAGTATTGAAGATACAATGGAAGAAATTGATGCATCTGTCAAAGAAAATGTTAAATCTAAAAATATTCCTGACACAAAACATCCAAGATATCCAGGACAACATGAAAAGATGAAATATAAGAACAATAGAATATAGGAAAAAGAAGATTCCATCTCCAAGACCCAGAAAATGTTTTCAACAAAATCATAGAAGAAAATTTCCCCAATTTAAAGGAGAGTCCTATAAGCATACAAGAGACCCAGAGAATACCTAATAGATCAAACCAGAAAAGAAAATCTTCTTGCCACAGAATAATCAAAACACTAAATATACAGAACAAAGAAAAAATAATAAAGATCTGCAAGGGAAAATCGCCAATTAAAATATACTGGCAAACGCACCAGAATCACACCTGACTTCTCAACAGAGACCATGAACACCAAAAGGGCCTGGACAGATATAATATAGACCCTAAGAGAACACAGATGTCAGCCCAGGCTACTACACCCAGCAAAACCCTCCATCATCATAGACAGCAAAACAAGATATTCAAGGACAAAAACAAATTTAAACAGTACCTACCTACAAATCTAACCTTATAGAAAATATTACAAGGAAAAACTCAACCCAAGAAAGCTAACTATATCCAAGAAAACAGAGGAAATAAATAACCACACTCCAGCAAAACTAAAAGTAGCCAACACATAAACACACCCAAAGAGGAGTAGACGAATGAAAATAATCAAATTTTGGGCTGAAATCAATAAACTAGAAATAAAGAGAAAAATTCAAAGAATCAATGAAACTAAGACCTGGTTCATTGACAAAATCAACAAGATTGAAAAATACTAAGGCACACTAACTAAAAGGCAGAGAGATACTATCCAAATCAAGAAAATCCGAAATGAAAACTGGGACTTAACAACAGACAGTGAGGAAATATAATCATTAGGTCTTACTTCAAAAGACTATATGGCACAAAATTTGAAAATCTAAATGAAATGGACAACTTTCTTGATCGATTCTACTTTCCAAAGCGGAAGCAATATCAAGTAAACAAATTAAATAATCTTATATCCCCTAAGGAAATAGATGTACTCATCAAAATTCTCTCAATGAAAAGAATAAAAATAAAAATTTTTAAAAATCCTAGGGCCAGATAGTTTCAGTGCAGAATTCTACCAGAACTTCGAAAAAGAGCTAACACCAATGCTCTTCAAACTATTCCACAAAATACAAACAGAAGGAACTTTACTAAACTCATTCTACGAAATCACAGTCACTATGATACCTAAACTTCACAGAGACAAAGAGACCAATTTTCCTTGTGAACAATGATGCAAAAATACTTGCAAATCGAATACAAGAACACATCAAAGATATATAGGAATCCATCAATGTAATCCATGATATAAAGAAACCAAAAGAAAAACATTATCATTTCCTTAGATGCTGAAAATGCATTGATAAAATCCAACATCCATTCATGTTTAATGTCTTGGAGAGATCAGGGATACAAGGCACTTACCTAAACAGAGTAAAGGCAATATACAGTCACCCTATAGCCAACATCAAACTAAACAGAAAGAAACTTAAATCAATTCCACTGAAATCGGGAACAAAGCAAAGGTGCAAACTCTCTCCACATCTCTTCACCATAGTACATGAGGTCCTTGCTAGATCAACAAGACAATGACAGGAGATCAAGGGTATTCAAATTGAAAAAGAAAAAGACAATGGATCACAATCACAGAGGAAATGATGGTATACAGGTGTGACCCCAGAAATTCTATTAGGGAGCTGCTACAGCTGATAAACACATTCAGCAAAGTGGCTGGATACAACATTAAATAAAAAAAAATCTGTAACCTTCCTGTATACGAAAGACAAATGGACTGAGAAATTAGGAAAACAATAACCTTTACAATAGCCACACACAAAAAAATATCTTGGTGTGACTCTAATCAAGCAAGTGAAAGACCTGTATGAAGATTTCAAGTTTCTGAAGAAAGAAATTGAAGATGATATTTAAAAAAATGGAAAGATGCCCCATGCACATGGCTCAGTAGGATGAACACAGAAAAAATTGCCATCTTACCAAAATCAATCTACAGATTGATTGTGATGTCCATCAAAATACCAACACAGTCACAGACCTTGAAAGTATAATTCTCAACATCATATAAAAAACAAAATACCCAGAATAGCTAAAACAATCCACTATAATATAAGATCATCTGGAGTTATCTCCATCATGCAGTGCTATAGAGCAACAGTAATAAAAACAGTATGGGACTGGCTTAGAAACAGACGGTGGGATCGATCGAATTGAAACAAAGACCCAGAAATAAATTCACACACCTAGGACACCTGATTTTTAATAAAGATTCCAAAACCATGCAATAAAAAAGATAGCATCTTCAACAAATGGTGATGGTCTAACTGGATGTCCAAATGTACAAAATGCAAATAGACCCATATCTATCACCCTGCCCAAAATTAAAGTCCAAGTGGATCAAATATCTCAACATAAATCCAGACACACTAAATCTGTTAAAAGAAAAAGTGGGGAAGAGCCTCAAACTCATTGGCATAGGAGACAACTTCTTGATCAGAACATCCAATAGCTCAGGCTCTAAAATCAACAGTTAGTAAATGGGACTTTGTGAAACCAAAAAGCTTCTATAAAACAAAGGACACTGTCATGAGAACAAAACAACAGCCAACAGACTGGAAAACCCTATATCCAATTGAGGGCTAATGTCCAGAATATATAAAGAACTCAAGAAATTAGACACCAACAAACCAAATAATCCAATTTAAAAATGGGATACATAGCTAAAAACAGAATTCTCAACAGTAGAATATCAAATGGCAGAGAAACACTTAAAGAAATGCTCCACATCCTTAATCATCAGGGAAATGCAAATCAAAATGAATCTGAGATTCCATCTTACACCAATCAGAATGACTAAGATCAAAAACTCAAGGGATGACACATTCTGGAGAGAATGTGGAGAAAGGGGACCTTTCTCTATTTCCGGTGGGAGTACAACTTACACAAACACTTTGGAAATCAATATGGTGCTTTCTCAGAAAATTATGAATAGTAATACCTCAAGATCCAGCTATACCACCCCTGGGCATATAGCCAAAAGATCCAACAAGGACATTTGCTCACCAATGTCCATAGCAGCTTTATTTGTATTAACCAGTCTCTAGACCTAGATATCCCTCAATGGAAGAATGGATAGGGAAATTGTGACACATTTACACACTTGACTACTACTCAGCTATTAAAAAGAAGGAAATCCTGAAATTTGCGTGCAAATGGATGGAAGTACAAAAGATCATCTTGAGTGAAGTAACTCAGAAACAGAAAGATAGGCATGCTTTACAGTCACTTATAAGCAGGTATTAGCCATATAATATAAGATAGCTGTTCTAAAATCTACAGACCTAAAGAAACTAAACAACAAGGAGGATCTTAGGGAGGATGCTTAAATCTCATTTAGAATGGCAAACAGGATAGATACCAGAAGTGGTAGAAGAGAGGGAACAGGATGGGAGCCTACTATAGAGAGTTTTATTGAAGACCTCACCCAACAGTGGATTGAAGCAGATGATGAGACTCAATGCCAAACTTTGAGCAGAGTTCAGGGAGTCTTATGGAAGAAAGGTGTATAGAAGCGAACAGAAGGGATAAGAACCTCACAAGGAGACCAACAAAGCCAAAAAAATTATGAGCCCAGGGGGTCCTGCAGAGGCTGATCCACCAAACAAGGATCATGCATGGAGAAGACCTAGAACCCCTGCTCAGATGTAGCTGATTGGCAGCTCAGTCTCCCCTAGTAAGCAGATCAGGGACTGCCTCTGTAATAAACTGTATTCCCACTTGCCCCTGGCCATGAAGCCTTAAAGGCCACAGAGGAAGAGGATCTAGGTAGTCCAGATGAGACTTGATAAGCTGCTGGCAGATGGAAGAGGAAGAGAACACCCCTTTCAGTGAACTAGCAGAAGGATATGGGGTGGGGGGAAGACATAAGTTGAGGGAAGGGACTTCAATCGGGATATATAATAAATAAATTGTAAAAAAATAAAATGAAATATTGAAAAAAGACAGTAAGGGAAAAGAAGGATACAATGACCTGTAAGAATTGACTTTTATGAAGAATAAAAATTGATCATGATACAGTAGATGTTTCAACACTCTTGTATATATGGGCAGCACTCAATGAACTTAGTGTGTTATTTTTTTTTATGTGGTCATGAAGTTCAAAAGTGGACATGACAGTGGTCTAGGAAGAGCTGAATGACAGAGATGGGGAGTAAATATTATCAAAATACATTTTATGCACGTATAAATTTCTCAAAGAATAATTATCAAGTGTACTTTAATAGTTACTTTATATTTGAGATATGATAACTAAAATGAAGTCTTCCTGTTATCTACCCAACATCATATTTGAAAAAGATTGACAGACAGGAAACTTGAAGACAAGTGGTTTGCAATCATATAATCAACATAACAACATTTCCATAGCAAATACTCAAGAAACAGAAGAAAGAGGACTAAACAGATAGTTCATGAAGTGATGGCTAAAACATTTCTAATTTGGGGAAAAACAGTATTCTATCGATCAATAAACACAAGGAGATCCACATCTAGCCCCATCACACTCAAACTTTAGAAAGGAAAAACAGAAATTCTTGAAACTAGCAAGAAAAAAAAAACATTGTTTAAGTATAGTGGAACTCTCATATGATTCTCTTATTGCTGATATATTTACTGGTGAACTACTGTCTCTTTCCTCTTCTATAGCAGGACAAAATCCAATAATATAAGTTATAACCACTTCTACTTAATATTTCCTGGAAATTCTAGTTCAT
Organism: Pachyuromys duprasi; assembly: GCA_028658305.1. NCBI lineage: Eukaryota > Metazoa > Chordata > Mammalia > Rodentia > Muridae > Pachyuromys > Pachyuromys duprasi. The sequence continues at coordinate 70,554,892 of CM053742.1, forward strand.
GTAATTAGGCTAGCAAAAGAAGCAAAGGACACCCAAATTAGGGATGACATAAATCTAACTCTGTGGATGATATGTTCTTGAAGCAGTTTGCAAGAAAAAGCTTAATAAATGCAAGCAAATAGAGAAAAGTCTTGAAATACAAAATTAAAATGCCATTATATTTCCATATATGAATAAATCATCATCATCATCTAAAAATGAAATTACCTGATTCATTCTAGCATCCAAAAATGAAAGAAGTACTTAGGACTATCATGTAAAGTATGTCATTTACCCGTGGAAAATTAAAACACACTACCAAGAAATCTTAAGATTTTTAATTTTTTATTTGAAATAGCTTCTTCTCTCATACAACACATCCCAACCACAGTTTCTCCTCCCTCAACTCTTCCCAACTCCCCCTGTGACTTCCCTCTCTGCCAGATCCACTCCTCCTCTGTTTCCTCTTAAGAAGGGTCCTCCAAGAGATAACAGCCAAACAGGACAAAAGAAGATTCAATAAGACAAAGCAAAGTCCTCATATTGAGGCTGAAAAAGGCAACCTAGTAGGAGGAATGAGTTCCACTGGTTAGAGTGCTCAAAAACAAAAACAAACAAACAAACAAACAAACAAACAAAAATCACCAAACTAACAGTCATAGCATGTATGCAGAGCACCTAGTGCAGACCCGTGCAGGTCCCATGCTTGCTGTTCAAACTCTCTAGGCCCATATGAGCCTTGCTTAGTTGATTCAGTTGGCCATTCTCCACTCTGACTCCTACAATTGTCCCTCCCCCTTTTTCATGGGATTCTTTAATCTCGTTGAAGAGGGAACAGAAAGGAGACTCCTATTTAGACTCCCCCCATAATGTCAGGCTGTCAGTCTCTGCATCTGTTCTCATCTACTACCAGAGAGAGCTTCTCCAATCTATGAGTATAGCAGAGTATCATTAATTATTTTGCCAGTTTGATTCCCTAGGTCTCTGAGATGTTCAGCCTCTGATTCCTGTGCATCAAAGCAGTGTAGGGCATGGGATTCTTCTCATGGTCTTAACTTAAACCAAACATTGGTTGACAATTCCCACAATTTCTTAACCACATTTATTCCAGCACATTTTGCTGACAGGAGATATATATATATATTGAGAGATACTAAAGTTTTAAATAAGTAGATAACCCATGTTCATGACTTAGAATTCTCAATATTGTAAAGATATTTACCTATGTATTAAACACAATTCCCATAAGAAATTGAAAGAAAATATACTGGATTAGGAAAGATTCTCCCCTAAGACTCATGAACTCATTGGCTATTGATAGATGGGTAAGTTAAGCACAAATAATAGTTGTTTGTTACCCCCAAAATAATAGTATCACTACTTCGCCATTGTGAATATCTTTCTGGAACTATGCATCACAATGGCCAGCATAGAAAGATATCCCTAAATAAGCACCAGTGGCACTTATTTCTTGACAGTAACCCACAGCTATTTGGACATAGAGCCTATTCAACAAGAGGGAATGCCTGGTACTGGAAATCTAACCAATTACCTAGGGTTAATGAGAACACGGATCTTAGAGGAAAAAATACTACCACTGTTTTACTAACCTGGGCTAATTCATAACTGTATTCTAAATACTTATTCTTATACCCACAGATACATGTCGCTTTAATGCCTTATCCAGAAAGCATTTTGCAGCAGATAGAGACCATTATAAAAATCTACAAATAGTTAAAATGCAGAGGACTGACTAGAGTTTGCCCAGCTTGAAATGATGAATCTAAAAGATAACCTCAAGGAACATATGTGCATAGGAGGGGGTAGAAAGAGTATAACTCCCATAGGACTATGAAGTCTGATACAAGATTGCGTTTTCTATATATGATGAAGAAGCTGTGCCCAGGAAATCTTAACAATAGAGTTGCCTAAACAAGACCCAACAATGACAACACCAGTTTACATGCCAAGAAAGCTCATGGGGTCCAGCTCTAGGTGAATAGCTATAGACAATGACTGCTGAGAGAAGAATTAGCTTTCCTCTGGATAAGGCCCACAATCAATGCCAAGTGGTCAGCTGTACAAATGCACATACAACATCAAAAAGATTCCGCAGATTGTGTTGATATATATATATATATGTTTGTATTGATATATATTAAGTATATTATATATATTATATAATATATATATATATATATAAAGAAAAGGAGGGCATTAGAGTGTTTGATAGGGAGTTAGAAGAACACTAGAAGGGATTAGAGGGAGGATTTTGGATTTTGTTGGTGATTATTGCATCTGTTGTTTCTGTTATCTTACCTTGGTTTTCCATCTCCAGGTTTCCTTCAGATTATGCTTTCTTTATTTCTTCTACTTCCATTTTCAGGTCTTGAACAGTTTTATTCATTTTCTTCACCTGTTTCATTGTGTTTTCCTGTATTTCCTTCAGGGATTTATTAATTTCTTCTTTAAAGACCTCTATCATCTTTATGCACATGGAATTAAGGTACTTTTCTTGTTCCTCAGCTGTGTTAAGATACCCTGGGCTTATTGTAGTATGATAGCTGTGTTCTGGTGTAGCCATATTACCCAGGCTCTTGTATTTGTGTTCTTGTGCTGGCCTTTAGCTATCTGGTTGTCTCTAGTGTTGTCATGCCTCTGGTAATGCAGGGCCAGTTGTCGGTCAGGAAAATCACTGGTTTGTTTGGGAGAAATTACAGTTTACCTCTGTTGAAAGTGTTTTGGCAGATCCGCTAACAGAATGTAGAGGGTGAGACAAGTCTTACCTGGTTGTCCGTTATTGCCCCAAGCCTCTGGGAATGCTGGTATGCTTGTGATCTGGGAAAGAGAGTGAGCAGGGGTTGGGAGGGCATTGCTCACAACTACTGTGTTTGCCCAGCAGCCCAGTGCAGGCAGAAGCTCATATGTAGAGGTCCCATCTGTTTGGCCTATGGGACCAATGCACTCATCTGGTGATGAGGGCTATCATTTTGTGGTTTTCCCCATGTAGGAATAAAGATCTGTAATTGGTAGGACCTCTAGCTTTGCAAGAGTTAATAACTATTGAAATTTCATTGTATAATCTCCTCTGTTTAAACAATTAGTATCTAATTCAATATGTTAAAATTCAAAACAAAACACTGTGGTATGCAGGCAAATTATGAGACTCCATTTTGCCACATATAGAAAAGAACAAGTCTGTAAATATTCAGAATGCAATTAAATCCAGTTTCATAGAATTCCTAGGAACATCAATATTCAACCAATTGATTATAATAGAAGAAAACAGTTTCATATTTCAGCTAAAATGTATAACACATTTTGTTTTCCACCTTGCATGGAACTTGTTTATTATCTGAGTTTCTACCTGGTTTGATATTTCAAAACATCTAGGTTAGATTTTGTCAGCTGTATTTTAAAGAATAAATTTTATATCACTCCTGTAGTTTATCATGCTTTGTCTGTTGTAGTGATGATTTTATAATACAGTAGTATTCAGTCCTAAATTATTAGAAATCCCAATGTAGCTATTTTTTTTAGTCACAGATGTATGGTTGCAGAACTTCATGAATTACATTTTTTCTTAAACAGCATTTTTATTAAAACTGCAGAATATCTACTTTCTGTCGATTTTTCAAATTTCAGTTTAGCATATGTGAAGTGTAATAGTTTTAGTACAGATCTAAAAAACACTTTTGTTTTACTTGTATGGGTTGCCAGGGGCCTGCCCATGCTGTTTTTCGACAGGATTGGAGGCCACACAACTCTGACTCATTAGTAACCAGGTGCTTCTTTATTTATACAGGTTTCACAGAACAAAGACAGACTAATGATTATCCAAGAAGTACACACTATGTGTTTGATTTTTCAGTACATGTCCAGGGTTGCAAGCTCAGTCACAATTAGAAAATACAAATAAAACAGATTTTATGTTTGTTATCAGCCCTAAAACTCCGATTTAGAGAATCTGAAGAATGTATCTTTCAAAGCAAACACATTTATTATATGACAGCCTGCTTTTAGGCTGGCAGTGTTTGCAGCTTTAAAGCACTCCAGACAAACAGAAAATATCTGAACAAGTCTATTTATGAATAGCAAGTATTAATACTTAATTTCTTTTATTACATTGTTTCATATCTATGCTATAAAGTAGGAAATATTTCTTTAGTCAAATTATATCATTTATTGAGTTCTATTCCTCCACGGCTGTATCCTGTATGACCACCTATCTTCAAACTGCATTTTCAGAGAGCTCTGCGTTTATTGTAAAGGGAGGGCTTAAAACTTTGACCAATATTCTAGGATAGTCAGAGTTTAATCAACTGCCTCTATTTACCCTGCGCCTGTTTGAGTGTGCTAGGAGCAAAGTATCTATGTGCCTATCTGTGCTTAATGATCTCCAGTGCATAAGGAAGACTTCCAGATATGGGCAGATAAAGTTAGTTTCAGTATTTTTCTATAAAGACTGAGACATAATTTTCTCAGAAAAAGGCATAAAATAAATCATGATGCAGAAAATCCCCAAGTGTGCAACAAGCAGAGATTAAACCCTAAAAGTGAAAGACAGAATGACAGTGATTGTAGTGTTCAGCTCAGCTTTGCTAGAACTGTGTCAAACTGTTTTTCTGGCTCCAGGACTTTTGCCATTTCCAGTGGATATGGCTATGGCAATGGGTCATTTCTCTGCATATATCTTTGAGTACCATTTGTGTGCCTGGAGCCCATACATACCAGAAGAGGATGCTAAATCCCCTGGAACTGAATATTAGACAGTTGTGACCTGCCATGTGAGTTCTGAAAATCAAAATGAGGTCCTCTGGAAAACCAACTGCTATTCTTAAAAGCTCCCATTGTGCATTTCCATATAATTAGAAACACTGATGTGAAAATGTTTGGTATTGTTTAGATACATATTTAATTTAAATTTACTGAATACGAGAAATTTCTTCTTTTTTTCCTATGAAATGGCTCTGAATGCCAAGTCAGAATATTATTAAAGCCAGGAATATGAAAATTCAATAAATATATTTTAGTGATTTATTTTCATGTTCTATATATTATTATCTGGATGTCATACCTCGTTTTGTATAAATTACTATCTTGTCTTCATATGAATTTGCTTAACAGGATACTGAATACTTTGTTTCACTAATTCTTCAAAGAAATCTGACATCCATTTTATTGAACATAAAGGTACTACATTATAAATATATACACTTCATATTTTTGAAATAAATTTAAAATTAATATTTTCTCCTTTGCAAGTGATAATATGTATTAGCATCCAATCACCAATTGTGTGAACAGCCTTTTATCAGAGAAACTGGGAGATATTCATAACTCAAAATAAATACTGCCAAGAATTTTATGACTTAGCATAAGGCTTATGCTGCATAAAAAGATCATTGCAATGTTGATAATATTTAAAATGATTCATCTTTACATGGTCTAAATTATATGATTGTTGATTCTATTTTTAAAATGTAATTTATTTAGTTTTATATTAATCACAGGTTAGGTACTTTGCATCCCCGGCGTACCCCCACCTTCATTCCCTCCCACTCTCCCCATCCCTCCATTATCTCCTCCCTGCCCCCTCCAAGTCCACCGACAGGGGAGGACCTCCTCCACTTCCATCCCACCCCAGTTCATCTTGTCCTCTCAGGGCTGGCTGCAATGTCCTCCCCTGGGATCTAGCCAGGCTGTTACTCCCTGGTGTGTATGGGGGAGGGTCAAAGAGCCAGCCATCAAGTTCATGACTGAAACAGACCCTGTTCCCCTTACTAGGGT
>CM053742.1:70561160-70578182 GCA_028658305.1 Pachyuromys duprasi
GTCATGGAAAATTTTGTTTTCTCCATCTATGATGATTGAAAGCTTTGCTGGGTATAGTAGTCTTGGTTGGCATCTGTGTTCCCTTAAGGACTGCATGACTTCTGCCCAAGCCCTTCTGGCTTTCATAGTTTCTAATGAGAAGTCTGGTGTGGTTCTGATCGGTCTACCTTCATATGTTACTTGACCCTTTTCCCTTGCTGCCTTTAATAATTTTTCTTTGTTTTGTAGGTTTAGTGTTTTTACTATGATGTGACGAGAAGTATTTCTTTTCTGATCTAGTCTATTTGGTGTTCTCTAGGTTTCTTGTATATTTATGGACATTTCTTTCTTTAAGTTGGAAAAATTTTCTTCTATGATTTTCTTAAAAATATTTTCCGGTCCTTGGAGCCTGGAGTCTTCTTTTTCATCTATTCCAATTATTCTTAGGTTTCGTCTTTTCATGGTATCCTTGATTTCTTGGATGTTTTGTGTTTGGGACTTTTCCGATTTTATTTTTTGCTTGACTGAGGAATTCATTTCAGCCAGCGTATCTTCAGCTCCTAAGATTCTCTCTTCCATCTCTTATATTCTATTGGTGATGCTTACCTTTGTGGTTCCTGATATCTTCTCTAAGTTCTCCAGTTCCAGGTTCTTCTCTGTTTCTGTCTTCTTTATAGATTCTAATTCCGTTTTCATGCTTTGTATCGTTTACCTTCATCTGATTGACTGTGTCTCCTATATTGGTTGTTTCCTCTCTGTCTATCTTTAATTGTTCCTGTATGTGGGCAGTTAAATACTTCTTAATTTCTTTGAGGGCCTTGTTTATTTCCTCTTTTTGTGCCTCTTTTTGTTCCTCTAATATCTGTATAATCATAGCTTTAATATAATTTTCCTGTGTCTCCGCTGAATTCAAATCTCTATTGCTTTTGGGTGTTTCTGGTGGGGCCATGGTGTCCTGATTATTGTTGGGTGAGTTCTTATGTCGATTTCTGGGCATTTGTTTATATATAATCAAGGAGCTGTTTGTGCTTTAAGGCTGAACTTCAGACTGGAACTGTCAATCTCTTGTGTCAGGAGTATTCTTCAAGAAGATCAGGGAGTTCTAGTGGTTTGATAGTGTGTGTTGTTGCCTCAGTTGAACTCTGTTGTGGGCTCTGTGTGCCCGGCTTCGTGCTCTATGCTAGAAGCTGTGAGCACCACAGGATGGTCTCCCCTCTGGTCTGGAGGTTTGGCTCCTCACTCTGTGCCAAAGGCTGAGTGTCCCTGTTTGATATGTCTGCTGGGGGCGCTGCTCTGTTCAGGAGGCTCCACGCTCTGACCCGGGCTTGCTGCTAAGGGCTCTCTTCTGGACTGGAGTCTGAGCGCCTCCTTCTGGGTCAGGGGCTGTGTACCACGGTCTGAGATTGTATTTGGGGGCACCTCAGTCTGGACCTGATACTATGAGTCCCAATCCGGGGTGTTGGCTGGGTATGCCTAGGGGTGTGGGTCTGCCCGGTGTAGCCCGCGGTATCTGGGTGAAACTCAGTCTGTCTCGGGTACTGTTTGACCCAGACCGAAATGGTGGCTTAGGTGCCCATTGAGGCTGTGAGCAGCCTGTCACCCGCTGGAGTTTTTCCTGGGAATAGCTGGGTGTCTCTTGGACTTTTCCACTTGATTTCCCCACCGTAGGAATTCCGCTCACCTGGCAGTCGCAAACGCTGGTGCTTTAGTTCTGAGATCTCAGTCTCCCAGTTGCTGTGCCTACACTACTGTCCTGCTCCTCAGACACAGTGTCCTCCTAGGGCAGCCGTCTTGGATCCTCCCCCTGAGTCGCAAATATTCTTAAGTCACTCACTATTATTATCCTTGTCTTTTACCTAAGAACTTCAATAGTGTGAAAAGACTGGGGATTATGAAGTAAAAAGCAGAGAGCATTGGAAATAAATTGCTCCAAATCTTGATTCGGCCCAGTTTTATCTATTCACAAAATTGGAAAAGATTTCTCTAGAGAAAGTTTAGAAGATATTAAGTAATATACACTCAAAGGCATGTGATTTCATTTAATTATTCAATTATGGGAAAATAAGTAAAAAGTGTTTATTAATATTAATTAAATCAAATCTGAACAGGCATTATAATATCTTTTTAATAAGGACTGAAAATGTACAGGTAAAATATATAAATTATAAATAAATACATTTGGCAAAAATAATTGACATGTGGTCTTAAATCCTACTAATAACAGTAGCTATTCTTTTCATGTCTTCTAACTTTTCCATACCTACATGAAAACATTTTAATAAAAATTAGGCTCAATTCCCTATACTAATTGTAGTAATTTCAAAGAGAAATGTCTCCCACATTCTTATGAATTTGAACATTTGGTTCCCAGTTGGTGGTGCAGTTTCAGAAAGTTATAGAACATTTAGGAAGTAGAACCCTGTTAGAGAAAGTATGTCAGGGGGATGTACTCTGATGGTTTATAGCCTTCCCCTGCTTTTCATTGTCTCTGCCTCTGTTTCCTATGTTTTGATAAAAATGCAACAAGCTAGCTTCCTGTTCCTGCCACTATTTTTTTTCTGACTGTCCACAACCTTCCCTACCACTTATTATACATATACTTTATTTTCCTATTATACTATCAGAATTAGCAAACATCTTCAATATCTTCACAAGCAAGTCTGTAAATAAAAATTTAAGAACAAGTTACTTACTAAAAAGCTTTGTAAAATGGTAGAGAGTATATATACATACATACACATATATACATAAACACATGAAAAGATGAGGATCATTCAGATACTTCGATTTAAGGATGAATGAGTTAGAATTCTGGCACCTAGAATTAGAGATTAATTTTGGGGGGGAGGAGGTTTTTGAGACAGGGTTTCTCTGTGTAGTCCTGGACTCGCTTTGCAGACAAGGCTGGTCTTGAACTCAGATAGATCTCCCTGCTTCTACCAATCTGAGTGTTGGAATTACATGCAAAAAGCACCATGCATGGCTTGTAGTTAAATACTTTTTCATTTATGTGGGAATAGTCTCATCTATACTAATAGGAATAAATAACACCTTGCATTATAAGCTACTGTATAAAAATATGTGTGCCCAGGAGTGGTATAGTGAGGTTTTGAGCTAACCCTAACCCTAGTGTTCTGAGAAAATGCCAGATTGATTTTCAAATGGGTAGTATGAGATTACATTACCACCAGCAATGGAGGACGGTTCCCCTTTCTCAACAACTTCTCCAAAATATGTCATTCGTTGAGTTTTTATCTTAGCCAATATAATGTGTATGAGGTGGAATCTCAGTGTCATTTTGATTTGTAATTCTCAGATAACTAATGACGTAGAACATTTCTTTAACTGTTTCTCTGCATTATATATTCCTCTGTTGAGACTTCTCTTTTTAGCTCTGTACCCATTTTTAAACTGGATTACTCCGTTTGTTGGTGTTCAACTTCTTAAGTTCTTTGTATATTCTGGATATTAGCCCTCTGTCAGATACAAGGTTAGTGAAGATCTTTTCCGAGTCTAGTAGGCTTTCATTTTGTTCTGACAACAATGTCCTTTGCTTTGCAGAAGGTTTTCAGTTTCGTGAGGTCCCATTTATTGATTGTTGATCTTAGAACCTGTGCTGTTGGTGTTCTGTTCAGGAAGTTGTTTCCTGTGCAAATGAGTTCAAGGCTCTTCCCCACTTTTTCTTATTCTTCTTTTGATTTTTTTTACTTATTTTTATATTAATTGCAGTTCATTTATTTTGTATTGCAGATATAGCCCCCTACCTCAATTCCTCCCAATTCCACCCTCACTCTTTCATCTCCTCCCATGCCCCACTCAAAGTCCAGTGATAAAGGAGGTCCTCCTCCCATTCCATCTGACCCTAGCTTATCAGGCATTGTCAGGACTGGCTGTATTGTATTCGTCTGTGGCATGGCAAGGATGCTCCCTGCTCAGGGGGAGGTGATCAAAGAGCCAGCCACTGAGTTCTTGTCAAAGACAGTCCCTATTCCCCTTGCTAGGGAACCCACTTGGATACTGAGCTGCCATACATCTGAGCAGGTATTCTAGTTTATCAAGGTTATATCTATGAATGGTCTTTGGTTGTAGTATCAGTCTCAGAAAAGACCCCTGTAACCAGTTAATTTGGTTGTGTTGCTCTCCTTGTGGGGCTACTGTCCTCTCCAGGTCTTAGTATCTCCTCCTCCTTTCATAAGATTCCCTGGACTCTGCCCAAACTTTGGTTATGAGTCTCAGTATCTGCTTTGAAACACTGCTGGATAGAGTCTTTGAGAGGCCCTCAGTGGTAGGTTCCTGTCCTGTTTCCTAGTTTCTCCTTCTTCCAAATGTCTGTCCTGTTTGTCTTTCTGAATGAGGATTGATCATCTTACCCAGTGTCCTCCTTCATGCTTAGCTTCTTTAGGTGTACAGATACTTATCCTTAGTATACTTATCCTATATTTTATGTCTAATATCCACTTATAAGTGAGTATTTACCATGTGTGTCTTTCTGCTTCTGGGATACCTCACTCAGGATAATCTTTTCTAGATCCCATCATTTACCTGCAAGTTTCATGATTTCCTTATTTTTAATTGCTGAGTAGTAGTCCATTGTGTAAATGTACTGCAATTTCTGTATCCATTCCTTCTTTGAAGGACATCTCGTTTGTTTCCAAGTTCTAGCTATTATGAATAAAGCTGCTAAGAACATGGTTGAGCAAATGTCCTTGTTGTGTACTTGAGCATCTTTTGGATATATGCCTAAGAGTGGTATAGCTGGGTCTTGAGGAATCACTATTCCTAATTGTCTAAGAAAGCACCAAATTGCTTTCCAGAGTGGTTGTACAAGTTTGCATTCCTACCAACAATGGAGGAGGGTTCCCCTTTCTCCACAACCTCTCCAGCATGCGTTGTCACTTCAGTTTTTGATCTTAGCCATTTTGATAGGTGTAAGGTAAAATCTTAGGGTTGTTTTGATTTGCATTTCCCTGATGACTAAGGATGTTGAACATTTCTTTAAGTGTTTCTGTGCCATTCTATATTCCTCTAAAGTGAATTCTCTTTTTAGCTCTGTACCATATTTATTAACTTGATTGGTTGTTTTTTAACATCTTTAGTTCTTTATATATTCTGGATATTAACCTTCTGTTAGATATAGGGTTGTTGAAGATCTTTTCCCAATCTATAGGCAGTCGTTTTGTTCTGAAGACAGTGTCCTTTGCTTTACAGAAGATTTTCAGTTTCATGAGGTCCCATTTATAGACTGTTGACCTTAGAGCCTGTGCTGTTTGTGTTCTATTCAGGAAGTTGTCTCCTGTGCCAATGAGTTCTAGGCTCTTCCCCACTTTTTCATCTAACTAATTTACTGTGTCTGATTTTATGTTGAGGTCTTTGAACCACTTGGAGTTTAGTTTTGTGCAGGGTGATTAATGTGGATCTATTTGCATTTTTTTGCATGCAGACATCCAGTTAGACCAGCACCATTGATTTGAAGATGCTGTCTTTTTTCCATTGTATAGTTTTGGCTTCTTTGTAAAAAATCAAGTATCCATAGGTATGTGGGTTTATTTGTGAGCCTTCTATTCGATTCCATCGATCCATCATTCAGTTCCTATGCCAATACCATGCAATTTTTATTACTATTGCTCTGTAATACCGCTTGAGATCAGGGATGGAGTAACTTCCAGATGATCTTTTGTTGTACAGGATGGTTTTGGCATTTTTTTTTGTTTGATTATTTGCTTGTTTTTCCCTATAAGGATGAAGATTGCTATTTCAAGTTCAAAAAAGAATTGTGTTGGTATTTTGATGGGAATTGCATTGAATCTGTAGAATGCTTTTGACAAGATGGTCATTTTCCCTATGTTAATCCTACCGATCGAATGAGAATAGATCTTTCTATTTTCTGTTATCTTATTCAATTTCTTTTTTCAGAGACATGAAGTGTGTTTTCTTTTGTTTGTTTATTTGTTTGTTTGTTTTTTGACCAGGTCTTTTACTTGCTTGGTTAGAGTCACCTCCAGGTTTTTATGTTATTAGTAGCTATTGTGAAGGGTGCTGTTTCCCTAATTCCTTTCTTGGCCCCTTTGTCTTTGGTATAAAGGAGGGCTTCTGATTTTGGGGGGTGTTAATTTTGTAACCAGCCAACTTGCTGAAGGTGTTTATGAGCTGAGGGAGTTCTCTCTTTGAATTTTTGGTGTCTCTTATGTCTGCTCTCATATCATATGTGAATAGTGATATTTTGATTTCTTCCTTTTGTTTCCTTTGATATCCTTTAGTTGTATTATTGCTGTAGCTAGGACTTCAAGTACTATGTTGAAGAGATATGGAGAGAGTGGGTAGCCTTTCCCAGTCCCTGATTCCAGTGGGATTGATTTAAGTTCATCTCTGTTTAGTTTGGTGTTGGCTATAGGTTTGCTGTATATTGCCTTTGGTATGTTTAGGTATGTGCCTTGTATCCCTGATCTCTCCAAGACTTTAAACATGAATGGGTGTTGGATTTTGTCAAATGCTTTTTAGGCATCTAAAGAGATGATCATGTGGTTTTTCTCTTTCAGTTTGTTTATATGATGGATTACATTGATGGATTTCCCTATATAGAGCCACCCTTGCATACCTGGGATGAAGCCTACTTGGTCATGGTGGTTGATATCTTTGATGTATTCTTGGATTCAGTTTGCCAGTGTTTTATTGAATATTTTTGCATCCATGTTCATAAGAGAGATAGGTCTGAAGTTCTCTTTTTTGGTTAGGTCTTTGTGTGGTTTAGGTATCAAGGTGACTGTGGCTTCATAGAATGAGTTTGGTAATTTTCCTTCTGTTTCTATTTTGTGGAGTAGTTTGAAGATAAATGGAGTTACTTCTTCTTTGAAGGTCTGGTAGAAATCTGCACTGAAACAATCTATTCCGGGGCTTTTTTTTTTTTTTTTGAGAGAGAATTTTGGTGACTGCTTTTATTTCCTTGGGAGATACATGACTATTCAATCTATTTACCTCATCTTGATTTAATTTTGTTAAATGGAATCTATCAATAAAATTGTCCATTTCATTTAGGTTTTCAAATTTTGTGACATATAGGCTTTTTTAGTAAGACCTATGATTGTTTGGATTTCCTAAGTGTCTGTTGTTATGTCCCCCTTTTCTGGTTTTGCTGATTTGGATAATTTCTCTCTGCTAAAGTTAGTTTGGCTAAGGGTTTGTCTATCTTGTTGATTTTCTCAAAGAACCTGCTCTTGATTTCATTGATTCTTTGAATTCTTTTATTTGTTTGTATTTTATTGATTTCACCCCTGAGTTTGATTATTTCCAGCTGTCTACTCCTCTTGGGTGTTTCTGCTTCTTTTTTTTTCTAGGTCTTTCAGATGAGCCATTAAGTTGCTTGTATTAGATGTTTCAAATTTCTTCTTGAAGGCCATTAGTGCTATGAATTTTTCTCATAGCACTTCTTTCATTGTGGCACATAAGTTTGGGTATGTTGTGCCTTCATTTTCATTGAATTCTAGGAAGTTTTTAATTTCTTTCCTTATTTCTTCCATAACCCAGCTATCATTGAGTAGTGAGTTGTTCAGTTTCCATCTGTGTGTAGGCTTTTTGTCATTTCTATTGTTGTTGAGGTCCAGCTTTGGTCCATGGTGGCCAGATAGGATACAAGGTATTATTTCAACCTTCTTGTATTGGTTGAGACTTGTTTTGTGACCAACTATAATGTCTATCTTAGAGAAGGTTCCATGAGGTGCTGAAAAGAAGGTATACTCTTTTGAATTTTGGTGAACAGTTCTGTGGACATCTATTATGTCCATTTGGTTTACAACCTCTGTAAGTGTCATTATTTCACTATGTAGCTTCTGACTAGATGAGCTGACCCTTTCTAAGTGTGGAGTATTGAAGTCTTCCACCATTATGGTGTTGGGATTGATGTGTGTTTTCAGCTTTAATAATGATTGATTTAAAAATGTAGGTGCTCTTGTATTTGGGGTATAGATGGTCCAAATTGTGATGAACTCCTGGTGGACTTTTCCTTTCATGAGAATCAAGAGCCCCTCCTCTTCTTTTTTGATTAATTTTGGTTGAAAGTCTATTTTATTAGATATTAGGATAGCTACCCCAGCTTATTCTCTGATTCCCTTTGCTTGAAAAACATTTTTCCAACCCTTTACTTTGAGGTAGTGTTTATCTTTGTTGCACAGGTGTGTTTTTTGGATGCAGGAGAATGTTGGATCCTGTTTCTGCAACCATTCTGTTATTCTGTGTTCTTCTATTCGAGATTTGAGTCCACCGATGTTGATAGATAATAGTGACCAATGAATGTTAGTTTCTTTTGCTGTGGAGTTTGTGGTGTTACTGTTTTTCATTACTTGTTTTCTTTTAATTTTTTGTTGTGAAGTTATCTATATCCTTTGTTTTCTTGAATGTAGTTGTTTTAGTTGACCTCCACTAGAGCCTCCTGGAAAGGTCCCATGTTTTGTGTATTGGTTTGTTAATTTTAATCCTCACTCCTGACTCAAGAAATGTTAGACTCTGCTGGTGGGCTCTGGCAGATTGGCATCCGGATGTGGGACTTGAGATACTGGGGAAACAATGAAGGACAAGCCAGGTGTTAGTGAGTAAAAAGGATGCTGTGAGTAAATCTGAGAATAAAAATGGGACAAGGCTGTAACCTCATGGTTTTTTTTTTTCTTACGGTATGTAATTAAAGGTAGTCTGTGTATGTGGCAGGGAACTGAGAAAGTTAAACTTTCAGGCTTTGAGAAAAAGAAGTTACAAAGATGAGAAGCTTTGAGACAAAATGAAATTAGATCATCAGCTCCTCCAAAGGAGTTATATTTCCCTCCTGATGATAGTAATTTCTTGTCAGAAGAAGACTTTGAGGATGACTTAGATCCTGATGAAGTTCCACAGTTGGAGGAAGAAGCAGATCAGAATTATTCTGAGAGATACATTCTGATTCAGGCTATGCATGTTAAAAAGCCTAAGCCTTGGCAAAAAGAAATTTAAAAGTTGGAATGGGGCTTGGAGGAAATAAACAGAAAATTGGAGAATTAACTACTAGGGAAAATGAGACCCAATCCCCCACTCCAACTTCATCTTTAATTGCAAGCTTGGACCCTCTTCCTGGGACTATTACAGTAGCAGTGGCCCAAAAGACAAGGGGACCTATTCCTTTGTCCACTATATGGGCAACTGTATCCCCCTTACAAGCTTCTTTACAAAAGACTAAGTAGAATGGAAAAGATATAACTGAGTTTTCTGGTTTTCCAGTGCTAGAGAAGCCTCATGGACATGGTAATATGATGAGAGTCCATGCTCTTATACCACTTTGAAAAAAATTATTTTTATATCAATCACAGGTTATGTACTTTGTATGCCAGCTCTAGACCCCTTCCTTATTCCCTCCCACTATCCCTATCCCTCTCTCATCTCCTCCCTGCCCCTTTCCAAGTCCACTGATGGTCCTCCCCTTCCATCTGACTCTAGCTTATCAGGTCTCTTCATGGCTGGCTGCAATGTCCTCTTCTGGAGTCTAGCAAGGCTGCTCCTCCCTTGGAAGGGGGGGAGGATCGAAGAACCAGCCATTGAGTTCATGACAGAAAGAGTCCCTGTTCCCCTTACTAGGGTACCCAGTTGGATACTGAGCTACTATGGGCCATATCCGAGCAGGGGTACTAGGTGATATCCATACATGGTCCTTGGTTGGAGAAACAGTCTCATAAAAGACCCCTGTGCCCTGATCTATTTGGTATTTGTGGAGCTCCTGTCCTCTCCAAGTTTTAGTAACTCCCTCTTATTTCAAATGATTCCCTGTACTCTGCCGAAGGTTTGGTTGTGAGTCTTAAAATTTGCTTTGATACATTGCTAGGTAGAGTCTCTCAGAAGCCCTTGTGGTAGGCTCCTGTCCTGTTACTTGTTTTCTCCTACATTCATTGTCCATCCCATTTGTCTGAGGACTGATCATCTTTATCCTACCCCGGGTCCTCTTTCTTGTTTATGTTCTTTAGGTGTATAGATTTCAGTATGTTTATCCTCTCTTATAAGTCTATATAAGTAAGTATATACCACGTGCTTCTTTCTGCTTTCGGGATACCTCACTCAGTATGATCATTTCCAGGTCCCACAATTTACCTGCAAATTTAATGATTTCCTCATTTTTAATTGCTGACAAATATTCCATTGTGTAAAAGTGCCACCATTTCTGTATCCATTCCTCCACTAAAAGACATCTGGGTTGTTTCCAGGTTCTGGCTATTACGAATAAAGCTGCTATGAACATGGTTGAGCAAATGTCCTTGTTGTGTACTTGAGCATCTTTTGGATATATGCCTAAGAGTGGTATAGCTGGGTCTTGAGGAATCACTATTCCTTATTGTCTAAGAAAATGCCATACTGATTTTCCAGAGTGGTTGTACAAGTTTGCATTCCCTCCAGGAATGGTGGAGGGTTCCCCTTCTCCACAACCTCTCCAGCATGTGTTGTCACTTGAGGTTTTATCCTAGCCATTCTGGTGCGTGTGAGGTAAAATCTCATAGTCCTTTTGATTTGCATCTCCCTGATGGCTAAGGACGTTGAGCATTTCTTTAAGTGTTTTTTTTTGTTTGTTTGTTTGGTTTGGTTTGGTTTGGTTTTTGCCATTCTACAATCCTCTACAGAGAGTTCTCTTTATAGCTCCGTACTCCATTTTTTAATTGGATTACTTGATTTGTTGCTTTTTAACTTCTTGAGTTCTTTATATATACTGGATATTAGCCCTCTGTCAGATGTAGGGTTGGTGAAGATCCTTTCCCAGGCTGTAGGCTGTCCTTTTGTTTTGATTACACTGTATTTTGCTTTACAGAAGCATTTAAGTTTCATGAGGTCCCATTTATTTATTGTTGATCTTACAGCCTGTGCTCTTGGTGTTCTGTTCAGGAAGTAGTCTCCTGTACAAATGAGTTCTAGGGTCTTCCCCAGTTTGGCTTCTAACCAATTTAGTGTGTCTGCTTTTATGTTGAGGTCTTAGATCCACTTAGACTTTAATTTTGTGCAGGGTGATAAATATGGATCTATTTTTATTTTTCTGCATGTACACATCCAGTTAGACCAGCACCATTTGTTGAAAATAATGTCTTTTTTCCATTGAATGGTTTTGTCTTCTTTATCAAAAGTAAGTTTCCAAAGGTGTGTGGGTTTATTTCTGGGTCTTTTATTCAGTTCCATTTATCCACCTTTCTGCTTCTAGGCCAATAGCATGCAGTTTTTATTACTATTGCTCTGTAGTACAGCTTGAGGTCAGGGCTGGAGATATCTCTAGATGATCTCTTGTTATACAGGATCGTTTTGGAGATTCTGGCTTTTTTGTTCCTCCATATGAAGTTGAAGTTCTCCATATGAAGGTCTGTGTTGGTATTTTGATGGGAATTGCATTGAATCTGTAGATTGCTTTTGGCAGAATGGCCATTTTCGCTATGTTAATCCTACCAATCCATGAGCACAGGAGATCTTTCCATCTTCTGATATCTTCTTCAATTTCTTTTCTCAGAGACTTGAAGTTTTTCTCAAACAGATCTTTGACTTGCTTGGTTAGAGTCACCCCAAGGTACTTTATGTTATTAGTGGCTATTGTGAAGGGTCTTGTTTCCCTAATTCCTTTCTTGGCCCTTTTGTCTTTGGTATACAGGAGGGCTACTGATTTTTTTTATCCAGCCACACTGCTGAAGGTGTTTATAGTTGAAGGAGTTCTCTGGTTCAATTTTTGGGGTTGCTCATGTATATTATCATATGGTCTGCAAATAGTGATACTTTGACTTCTTCCTTTCTGATTTGTATCCTTTTGATCTTCTTTAGTTGTCTTATTGCTCTAGCTAGGACTTCAAGTACTATGTTGAAGAGATATGGAGACAATGGGCAGCATTGACTTGTCCCTGATTTCAGTGGGATTGAGTTAAGTTTCTCTCCATTGAGGTTGTTGTTGGCTATAGGCTTGCTGTAAATTGCCTTTGGTATGTTTAGGTATGTGCCTTTATCCCTGATCTCTCCAATACTTTAAAAATGAATGGATGTTGGATTTTGCTCAATGCTTTTTAGGCATCTAAGGAGATGATCATGTGGTTTTTCTCCTTCAGTTTCTTTATACAGTGGATCAGATTGATGGATATCCCTATACTGAACCATCCTTGCATGCCTGGGATGAACCCAACTTGGTAATGGTGGATGCTATTTTTTATGTGTTCTTGGATTCGGTTTGCCAGTGTTTTATTGAGTATTTTTGCATCCATGTTCATAAGAGAGATATGTCTGAATTTTTCTTTTTTGTTGAGTCTTTGTGTGGTTTAGGTATCAAGGTGACTGTGGCTTCATAGAATGAGTTTGGTAATCTTCCTACTGTTTCTATTTTGTGGAATAGTTTGGAGAGAATTGGAGTTAGCACTTCTTTGAAGGTCTGGTAGAATTGTGCATTAATACCATCTGACACAGGGCTTTTTTTTATTTTGGTAGGAAGGCTGTTGATGACTGCTTCTATTTCTTTGGGTGATATAGGTTTATTCAATCTTTCTACCTGAATTTGAATTAATTTAGGTAGGTGGAATCTATCAATAAAATAGTCCATTTCTTCAGGAATGGTTTCATTGATTCTTTGAATTCTTTTATTTGTTTCTAATTGATTGATTTCAGCCCTGAGTTTGATTATTTCCAGCTGTCTGCTCCTCTTAGGTGTATCTGCTTCTTTTTTTTCTAGGACTTTCAGTTGGGCCATTAAGTTGATTGTATGAGATGTTTCAAATTTCTTCTTGAAGGCACTTAGTGCTATGAACTTTCTTCTTATCACTACATTTAGGTTTTCAAATTTTGTGGCATATAGGCTTTTGTAGTAAGACCTATGATTGTTTGGATTTCCTCAGTGTGTGTAGTTATGTCCCCCTTTTCATTTCTGATTTTACTGATTTGAATAGTTTCTCTCTGCCTTTTTGTTAGTTTGGCTAAGGGGTTGTCTATCTTGTTTATTTTCTCAAAGAACCAGCTCTTGGTTTCATTGATTTTTTGAATAGTTTTATTTGTTTCTATTTGATTGATTTCTGCCCCGAGTTTGATTATTTCTAGCCCTCTATTCCTCTTGGGTGTATCTACTTCTTTTTGTTCTAAGGCTTTCAGTTGGACCATTAATTTGCTTGTATGAAATGTTTCAAATTTCTTCTTGAAGGCACTTAGTGCTATGAACTTTCCTCTTAGCACTGCCTTCATTGTGTCCCATAAGTTTGGCTATGTTGTGTTTTCATATTCATTAAATTCTAGGAAGTCTTTAATTATCCTTTTTCTTCCCTAACCATGCTGTCACTGAGTAGCAAGTTGTTCAGTTTCTATGTAAGTGCAAGCTTTTTGCTATTTCTGTTGTTGTTGAGGTCCAGCTTTATTCCATGATGGTCAGATAGGATACAAGGAATTATTTCAGTCTTCCTGTATCTGCTGAGGCATGCTTTGTGACCATTATATGGTCCATTTTGGAAAAGGTTCAATGAGGTGCTGAAAAGAAGGTATACTCTTTTGATCTAGGGTGAAAAGTTCTGTAGATATCGATTTGGTCCATTTGATTTAGTGCCTCTGAAAGTGCCATTGTTTCCATGATTTTCATCTGACCTGATGATCTGTCCCTTGGTGAGAGTGGAGTGTTGAAGTCTCCCACTATTAGGGTGTTGGGATCAATGTGTGATTTCAGCTTTAATAATGTTTTATTCGCAAATGTAGGTGGTCTTTTATTGGGGCATAAATGTTCAAAATTGTGATGTCCTCCTGTTGGAATTTTACTTTGATGAGAAGAAAGTCCCCCTCCTCATCTTTCTTGATTAATTTTGGTTGAAAGTCTATTTTACTAGATTCTAGGATCGCAATCCCAGCTTGTTTTCTGGGTCCATTTGCTTGAAAAACATTTTTTCCAGTCCTTTACTCTGAGGAAGTGTTTATCTTTGTTGCATAGGTGTGTTTCTTGGATGCAGCAGAATGTTGGATCCTGTTTCCACAACCATTCTGTTAGTCTGTGTCTTTTTATTGGAGAGTTGAGTCCATTGATGTTGATAGATAATAGTGACCAATGACTGTTAGTTCCTTTTATTGTGGAGTTGGTGATCTTACTATGATTCATTGCTTTTCGTTGTTGGTGTTGACGAATTATCTGTATCCAATATTTTCTTTGGTGTAGTTGTTTTCATTTTTGCCAGAGCCTGCCTGCAGAGCAGAATGGGGCTCTGAGTCGGGAGTGAGGATTGAAATTAATAATGGACACTACACATATTATGTTCCGAGAGGCTTTTGGCTGCTTGCTCCTGGCTCCAATGAGCCCTGTACCCGAAAAGCAGCGAGGCCAGCCAGCCTTCTTTATTTAAACAAACAGCTTACACAATGGGTTAATTTTACAAGGAAGTGAGGCAGAGTTGAGATTTCAAACAAGCTCTCCCACCTGCTGTCACTAAACAAAAGGCGAATGGACTTGCAAATCCTTCCTTGACTCCAAGGGAAGGCCTGGAAAAAGCCTGTCTTCCGTGCTGAGACTTGAATGATAAACAGCCGCCAAAAGCGTCTTTGAAGCAGCCCATGACAATTCCCCCTTTTATATTTAATAAAAAAATATATTTATAAGACCATAATTTATGAGTTATGGAGGAGAAGATTGTGCCTGTCTTAGGTTGTTTTTCCCAACGAAATATTCACATCCATAATTTGGCATATGATTTTTATCATTTATGCCCTGCTGGACCGAATAATCCTTGGAGAAATCTTACGCGTCTTTGACTAACCAACCTCTGCTAGGGAAGGTATGCGGGAGGGTCAGTGTCAAATGCAGATCAGCTCAGCTTAAACATTCTAAAAGGCTTCCAGGCACTTCTATTGTCATTTATAGGAGCTCACCTCCCATCGCAAGCCAACTCCAAAATAACACCCCTTAAGAGTGACTTAACACAAAACTCCTCGTGTAAATATTAAGTCTGAAAAGACATTTACAGTAAACAATGCAAAATTCTGTCAGAATAGTCTGAAAGCTTGCAAATACAGTGTTAGTTTACAATGCAGGCAGGAAACATTAACATTTCCAAATAACAGAGCAAAAGGAGAATTTACATAGGCAGTTACAGAACCTCCCAAGGATTTCTGGAACAAGTTTGTTTTGGTTTGCTGAAAACCAGAGTCAAAACAAAGTTTGAAAGTCAGTCTTTCCCTTTATTCTTCCTGTTTTTGTTGAGAATTGTCCCTACTAACGGAGCAATCAAGTCCAGTCCTTTGGATAAGAGGGTTCTCTCTCTGCATGATGCCTTCTCCCAGGAACAGAATGAGACAAAAGAGTGAGTCTCATAGCTTTGCAGACTTTCATTCTCAGTCAGGACAGAATTCACACTTCTTTGTTTTGCTTTTGGGGAACAGCTTAGGCAAACTGGACCAGCCTTTCCGGCATCCACCTGGCTCCTTCTGCATCCTGTGGAAAAACACAAATGTGCCCTTTTCCCCAAATTAATATCTGCCAAATTATTTTTTAAAGTCAGGGGCCCAGGAAGACCTGAATGGGCTCTAATATGCCCCACATAGCAGGGCTTTATACGGCTCCAAATACTTTGTTGAATCTCTCTGAATAGATCTTGTATTTGTTTATTAGCCGTATTAACATATGTTACAGTCTCTAGGACTTGCAAGGCTTTAACTATATAATGGCTATCAGTGTACAAGTTAGAAGAGGTAGAAGCCATGTTTTTAAAGATTACAGCAACAGCTCGTAATTCTACAACTTGAGCTGAGGCTGGCAATGTTTGCAAAAAAGTTTGTCCTTCTACTACGTACACAGCTTTTCCATTTGAAGATCCATCTGTGAATACAGTTGGAACTTTAGGTAATGGCTTCTATTTAATTATTTTAGGAAATACAAAAGCATGTTTATTAGCAAACTGAAGTAATTTATCTTTTGGATAATGATTGTCAATTCGTCCTGAATAATGAGCAAAGGCTATTTCCCAAGAATCTGTATTTTGAAATAACCAATTTACTTGCTGTTTGGTAAAAGGGACTCCAATTATGGAGGGTTCTTTACCAAAATACTTGTGAGATTCTGTTCGAGAGATTTGAACTAAACTGGCCACTGCTTCATAATATGGTGTCAGAACTCAAACAGGAGACACAGGCAAATGTAACCATATTAATGGTCCTCCTTGCCATAGTACAGCGGTTGGTGTATGAACAGTAGCCAAAATATATGCACTCCAATCTTTTGAATAATCAATATAATGAACATGCTGTATTTCAATAGCTTATTCTATCTTTTGTAAAGTCTCACGAGCTTCTTTGGTAAATTCTCTTTTTGACAAAAGATCAGTATCTCCTTTTAAAATGTCGAAAAGTGGTTTTAGCTCTCCGTAGTTAATATTAAATGTGGTCTTAGCCAATTAATATCACCCAAAAACTTTTGAAAATCATTTAAAGTTTTCAGGTTGTCTTTTCTCAATTGAATTTTTTGAGGCATAATGGTCTGAGGATATAATCTATGCCCCAAATATAAATAAGGTGGCTCTGTTTGCACCTTTTCTGGTGCAATTATTAAACCTAGATCTTTTACAGCTTGTTGTAAGTGTGCAAAAACACTTAATAGAATCCCTTCATTTTTATGAACCAGTAAAATGTCATCCATATAATGAATAATATACACAGAAGAATATGCTTCTCTAGTTTTAAAAACAGTTTGAGCCAAAAATTTTTGACATAAAGTCGGAATGTTTGCCATACCTTGAGGTAATACAAGCCAATGATACCTCTTCATAGGCTCTTTAAAATTTAGTGATGGCACGCTAAAAACAAATCTTTTACAATCTTGAGGAGCAAGAGGAATAGTATAAAAACAATCTTTTAAATCAAGTATAATTTTAAAAGTATCTCTAGGTATAGCAGAAGGGGTAGGCAATCCAGGTTGTAAGGCACCAATTAACTCCATGGTTTCATTTACTTTTCTGAGATCTTGTAAGAGTCTCCATTTTCCTGATTTCTTTTTTTTTTTAATTTATTTATTTTTATCTCAATCACAGGTTAGGTACTTTGAATCCCAGGCGTAGCCCCCTCGCTCAT
>CM053742.1:70578682-70605234 GCA_028658305.1 Pachyuromys duprasi
TAATGCTGTACTTCAGTCTGATTCTGTCAATCTCTTGTGTCAGGAGTATTCTTCAAGAAGATCAGGAATTTCTGGTGGTTGGTGGTGTGTGTTTTGTCTCAGTTGAACTCTGTTGTGGGCTCTGTGTGCCCAGCTTCGTGCTCTGTGCTAGAAGCTGTGAGCACTGCAGGTTGGTCACCCCTCTGGTCTGGAGTCTTTACTCCTCACTCTGTGCTAGAGTCTGAGTGTCCAGGTTTGAGATGTCAGCTGGGGACTGTGCACTTGCCCTGGGTTTGCTGCTAAGGGCTCTCCCCTGGAATGGAGATTTGGCACCTCCTTCTGTGCCAGAGGCTGTGCACCACGGTCTGAGATGATATTTGGGGCACACACAGTGGGTTTGGGTTGGTGTGCATCTGCTGTATGCAGGGCTGTCTGAAATGGTGCCAGAGGCCTTCTCTGTCTGGCCCGTGGACAGACACCCGAACTGGGGTTTTTGCTGGCGGATGCGTGCAGCTTTTGCCCTCAGTGTGCGGTCTGGTCAAGATGGTCCCAGGATCCTCTGAGCCGTGGGTTGAGGCAGAACTCGGGTTCCTCCTAGACCCTCCAGTGGACTCACACACTGACTGAGTTTTTGCTGGCGGAAGCGTTCAGCCCGAGCCCCTGCCGAGTGCAGACTGGTCAAAACGGTCCCCCAATCCACTCAGTCTGGGGTGGTTCAGATGATCGGTCTGAGCCTGCAGCACACCCGCGGGTTGAAGCAGAACCCGGGTGCAGTGTGAGCTCGCAGGTTGCAGTTCAGTGAAAACTGCACCCGGTTCGTCCTGAGACTGCCCGCGAGACTGTGTGATCCAGTCTATAATGGCGGGTGCGGGCACCCAGCGTGGCTGCTTGTTCAGATCAGAGCTGTGCGCTGCTGGTCACCGGGAAATTTTTCCAGGTAATAACTGGGTGTCCCTAAGGTTTTCCCACTTGATTTTCTCACCGTAGGAGTTCTGCTCACCTGGCACTCACAATGCTGGCGTTTTAGGTCCCAGAGTTCAGTCTCCTGGTCGCTGCACTGTTTCTGCTCTCCTACTCCTCAGACACAGTGTTCTCTTGTGGCAGCCATCTTGGATCTCCCCCCTGATTTCTTTTTTATTACAAAGATAGGGGAGTTGCATGGAGAGTTTGATAGAGCAACACCACCACTTTCAAGCTGTTCCTGTATTAAATGCTCAGAGGCTTTAATTTTCTCAAGAGATAGAGGCCACTGATCCACCCACACAGGACCATCCATTTTCCAAATTATTGGATCTGCATGGGGTACAGGTTTTTCAGTGACCTTCCCTAAAAATGACCTAACCCCGTTTTAAATTTACTTGGGGCAGGTATTAAAGGCTGAGTTATGCCTTGTCCAGATCTTTCCAATCCGGAATTTGGTAATTGTCCTATGTCACAGCATAATCTGGTATAGTCAGAAATATCTCCTTTCTTCTTAAAGGGTCTCAAAGCAACTCGGCAAGAACTGTTAGCATTCTCATAAGCCAATTGTTTTACTAATAATAAACCAGACTTTTCATCACTTATTAGTCTGTTTGCTGCTTGTATTAATCTTGCCACAAAATCTTGAAATAACTCAACAGGTCTCTGACAAATTTTATACAAATCTTTTACCTGTCTACAGGTTTGTGGAAGTTTATTCCAGGCTTTTCGGGCAGGAGTATTTACTTGAGCATAGACGGCCACATCCATATCTAATTGCTGTTCTATTTCTCTGTAATTCCCTTCTCCTACAAGCATATCATAAGTTATAGGAACTCCCTGAGCTCTCTTAAGTTCAGCTGTGGTTCGACAAAGCTCTTCAAAATCTGACTTCCATAATAAACTATTTCCTGCTGATAAGCATGCTCTTATTAATTGTTTCCGGTTCCCTGGGCAGAGAGCTTCAGTAGACAAGGACTCCAGCAGAGCTTGAGTGAAAGGCGCTGTACCACGATATTGAGCACATGCAGCTTTTAATTCTTTTAATTGTTTAAAAGGTCTAGATGCACGGACTCTAGTCATAACACCTTGCCCATCAGGTTGTTCTAGAACTGGAAAACCATAAAACTCAGTTGTATCTTCTCCATTTTGTCTAGCTTCTTGTAAAGAAGCTTGTAAGGGAGACACAGCTGTAGACACAGTAGACGGAGGCTGAAGTCTCTTTGTCACTGCAATTTTAGCAGTCCCAGGGGGGCGGCCTGAACTTGCAACTGATGGTGTTAAGGATCGAGCCTCACCTTCCCCAGTAGTTAATTCTTCAATTTTTCTGCTTATTTTCTCCAAGCCACATTCCAATCTTTTAATTTCTTTTTGCCAAGGCTTACGCTTTTTAACATGCATAGCCTGAGTTGGAGGGTATCTCTCAGGAAAATACTGATTTGGTTCATCCTCCATCTCTGAAACCTCATTAGGATCTGAGTCATCCGCAAAGTCCTCTTCTGACAAGTAGTTACTGTCATCAGGAGAGAAATATGTCTCCTCTGATGGAGTCGACGGCCTAATATATTTTTGACTTGAAGGCTGACACCTTTCTAACTTCTTTTTCTCTGAGCCTGAAAGTTTAAATTTCTCAGTTTCCTGTTTCTTATACAGACTACCTTTAATTAAGTTCCATACAAAAAACACTAGGCTACTGCCTTGTCCCATTCTTTATTCTCAGAATTACTCACCACTCCTTCAAATATAAATTCGAGCTCGAAAACAAATCAGAGGTGTCCTTCACTTTATCCTTGTATCTCAGGCCGCACGTTCGGGGACCAATTCTGCTGGAGCCCACCAGCAGAGCAGGGGTTCTGAGTCGGGAGTGAGGAATGAAATTAATAATGTACACTACACATATTATGTTCTGAGAGGCTTCTGGCTGCTTGCTCCTGGCTCCAATGAGCCCTGTACCCGAAAAGCAGCGAGGCCAGCCAGCCTTCTTTATTTAAACAAACAGCTTACACAATGGGTTAATTTTACAAGGAAGTGAGGCAGAGTTGAGATTTCAAACAAGCTCTCCCACCTGCTGTCACTAAACAAAAGGCAAATGGACTTGCAAATCCTTCCTTGACTCCAAGGGAAGGCCTGGAAAAAGCCTGTCTTCCATGCTGAGACTTGAATGATAAACAGCCGCCAAAAGCGACTTTGACGCAGCCCACGACACATTCTATTGAAGTTTTCCTTCTAGTATCTTCTGTAGGGCTGGGAGGCTGTGTAGATATTGCTTGAATTTAGTTTTGTCATGGAATATTTTGTTTTCTCCATTCATGTTGATTGAAATCTTTGCTGGGTATAATAGTCTGGAATGGCATCTGTGTTACCTTAAAGACTGCATGACCTCTGTCTAGGCCCTTCTGGTTTTCATAGTTTCTGATGAGAATTCTGGTGTGATTCTGATAGGTCTGCCTTCATATGTTACTTGACACTTCCCCCTGCTGCCTTTAATAGTTTTCCTCTGTTTTGTAGGTTTATTTTTTTGACTACTATATGAAGAGAGATATTTCTTTTCTAGTCTAGTCTATTTGGTGTTCTGTAGGCTTCTTGTATGTTTATGGACATCTCTTTCTTTAAGTTAGGAAAATTTTCTTAAAAATATTTTCCAGTCCTTGGAGCCTGGAGTCTTCATTTTCATCTATTCCTATTATTCTTTGGTTTTGTCTTTTCATGGTGTCCTTGATTTCTTGGATGTTTTGTATTTGGGACTTTTTTGATTTTACTTTTTCTTTGTATGAGGAATCCATTTCAGCAAGTGTATCTTCAGCTCCTGAGGTTCTCTCTTCCATCTCTTGTATTCTATTGGTGAAGCTTACCTTTGTGGTTCCTTATCTTTTCTCTAAGTTCTCCATCTCCAGGTTTTTCTCTGTTTGTGTTTTCTTTATAGAATCTAATTCTGTTTTCATGCTTTGCACCATTTGCTTCATCTGGTTGAATGTGGTTCCTATTTTTTTGTGTGTGTTTCCTCTCTCTATGTCTTTAATTATCCCTCTACGTGGACAGTTACATTCTTCTGTGTTTGTTTGAGAGCTCTGTTCATTTCCTCTTTTTGTTCCTCTAATAACTGCATAAACATAGCTATAACATCATTTTCCTGTGTCTCTGCTGAATTAAAATCTCCATTGATTTTTGGTGTTGCTGGTGGGACCATGGTGTCCTGATTTTTGTTGGGTGACTTCTTATGTCAGCCTTTGGACATTTATTAATACATAATCAACGAGGTGTTTGTTCCTTGAGGTGAACTTCAGACTAGAACTGTCAATCTCTGGTGTCTGGAGTATTCTTCAGGAAGATCAGGGAGGTCTAGTGTTTTGAGAGTGTGTGTTGTTGCTTCAGTTGTACCTGTTGGAGAAAAAGCTGCTCATGCAGAATCATTGTTGTGGGGGTGGGGAGGTAAGTATATGTGTCTGTGCCCCCACATGCTCGGAAGTGTGTCTTGAAGCAGAGTGCTAAAGAGTGTAGATGCTTGAGCTATGGGGTTTGGGAGCAAGCACAGGAGTGTATGTGGGTCCTAGAGCCTTTAGCAAGCCTAGATTGCAGGTGCCAAGTGCCTGCACAGGTTTCCTGAATACCCAGTGGTCTTCAATCTCTGGCTGTTCAGCAGGCTGGACTCTGAGGTCTGTGGCTGATGCTGTGGGCAGGACACATACTCTGTTGTGGGCTCTGTGTGGTCTGGCCCTGAGCTCTGTGCCAGAAGCTATGAGCACCACAGGCTGGTCACCACTCTGGTCTGGAGGCTTGGAATCTCACTCTGGGCCAGAGGCTGAGTGACCCTGTTTGAGATGGTGGCTGGGTGTGCTGCTCTGGGCTGAAGACTCTGCATTCTGACCTGGGCTGGCACCTAAGGGCTCCACTCTGGTCTGGAGACTTGGCACCTCCTTCTGGGCCAGAGGCTGTACACCCTGGTCTGGGATGGTATCTGGGGGTGCCTCAGTATGGACTGGAGACTCCAGTGTTCTGGTCCTGGATGGTGGCTACAGGTGCCACAGGAGGCTTCAAGTTCTGATCAAGGCTGGCAGATGTGGGCCTGCAGGTCACTGGGAACTTTTCCAGGGATTGACTGGGTGTCCTGAGGACCTTCCCACTTGATTTCCTCACCGTAGGATATCCTCTCACCTGGCAATCACAAATGCTGGTGTTTTAGGTCCTAGAGTTCAGTCTCCTGGTCACTGTGCCGACACTGCTGTCCTACTCCTCAGACACAGCGTCCTCCCAGGACCACCATCTTGAATCCCCACTCCTATACCTTCTAAACAATTGAAAAAATTGAAAGCTGCATGCTATCAGTATGGTCCTTCAGTGCCTTTTACTCAAGCTCTTTTGGAATCCTTGTCTATTGAGGCCTTCTGCCCAGGGGACTGGAAACAATCAACAAGAGCATGCTCCTCAGGAGGAGATCATTTATTATGGAGTCATAATTTGCACAGCAGTGTCAAGTTACAGTTGAACTTAATCGAGCTCAGGGAGATCCTATAACTTATCACATTTTTTCTGGGGAAGGAATCTACAAGGAAATAGGACAACAATTAGATTTTGATGTGGTAGTTTATGCTCAAGTAAATGCTGCTACCTGAAGGGCCTGGATTAAACTTCCACAAAAAGGTAGACAGGTGGAGGATTTGCCTAAAATCTAGCAGGGATCTGATGAGTTATTTCAAGATTTTGTGGCAAGATCAATGCAAACAGCAAAAGACTTATAACTGATGAAAATTCTAGATTATTATTAGTATAACAATTGGCTTATGAGAATGCTAACAGTGCCTGCTAAGAAGCTATGAGTGAGACACTTTAGGAAGAAAGGAGACATTTCTGATTGATTATATTAGGTTATGTTGTTACATTGGGCCATCTTAAACTCAAGGAGTAGCTATGGCTTCCACCCTACAAGGAAAGAGTATTAAAGAGGCAGCTTCTAGTTTTTCCAGTAAAAAATCTAATGGTTTATTCTGCTACAATACTTCTATGGTCATAAAAAAATTAGATTCAACAAATAGCAAGATGTTTTGTCTGTCTGCTTTTAATGTATAAGTTTACAATGATTATTGGTCACTATGTATGTTTAAAATCTGTAACATATCATTAACTTACTTAAAACCTAGGATTGGAACCATTCTAAACAACAAATGGATATTACTCATATCCCCAAATTTGGAAAACTAAAATGTTTTGCTACAATTGGTATTTCTTCTGTTACAAAAAACTAATAATGGTACTACATATATTAGTCAAGCCTTTCAACATTTGAAGTCATAAAACATGTATTCCATATCATACTTAAGGCCAAAAATTTATGGATCCTGCCCATGGATTTCTAAAAAACCAATTGCAAATAGTAAAAAAGGGGGAGTCATATTTCCAAATCTTAATCATGCTCTCTTTATCTTAAATTTTTTGAATGTGGATCTACAAAGCCATTCTGCAGCTGATCAGTTGTGGTATTCTAACACCAAAGATAATTATGCCCAGGTGAAATGGAAAGATCTGATTACTGGAATATGGCAGGACCCCGAAACTGTATTAGTATGGGGAAGAGGCTACATTTGTGTTTTTCCACAGGTTGCAGAAGAAGCCAGGTGGATCCCAGAAAGGCTGGTGCAATTTGCAGGAATTGTTCCGCGGAAGGAGGATGTTCCCGCTGTAGACAATCGTAAATTATGTCCTGATGGTGAACAGAGAACTGTATTGGGCTTATGCTCCTGACTCACCTTTGTTTTGTTCTGCTCCTGGGAGAAGATGTTATGCAGAGAAACCCCATATAAAATGGACTGGACTTGATTGTTCTGCTAATGAGGACAATTCTCAACAGAATCAGGAAGAATGAAAAAGACTATGGAACTTTGGTCTGGTTCTGGTTTTTAGCAGTCCAAAACTAGCTTGCTTCAGAAACCCTCAAACTGCCTATGTAAATTCTCCTTATGCTTTGTTGTTTGTAAATGTTAACAAAATTCAAACTTTAATGTTTCTTGCTATCAATGTAAACTAACAAACTGTATTTCTAAGCTTTCAAATGGGTTCTGATTGTTCGACAGCCTTTTATTATGGTTCCCGTTAATGTTTCTCAGATTTGATATTTACACAAGGATAAATCTTTTAAGTCACTTTTATGGAGTGTTATTTTGGACTTGGCTTGTTATTAGGAGCACATCTCCTATCAGTGACAATTAAAACTTTCCTGAAGTCCTTTTATAATATTAAAGCTGAGCTGATATGCATAAGTTTAAACCAAGTGTCTACACTAGCAGAGATTGGTATCCAGAGTCAGGTAAGACTTCTCTGAGGTGTATTCAACCTAAGACAGGACATGAATGATGGAATTCATGTACCAATGACAGATAAGAATATATCTTACAAGATATATTCTTAAGACAGGCACAATCTTCTGCTCCACAGCTCTTAAATTAGGGTCAATTAAAAAAAATTTAAAAAGGGAGACCTGTTGGGAGCCACTGGTCTACCAGCTGCTTTGATCTCAGTGGAAAAACTACTTTCACCATGGCCTTCACTGGAATCAGTGAAGGATTTCCAAATCTATCTCCTTTCGTTTGAGATAGCAGGTGGGATACCTTGCAAAATCACACCTCTTGTTTCATTTCCTTGTGAATTTAACTCATTGTACTGAAGTGCTTTTGCCCTGGCTTAAAAGGAGTCTGGAATAAAGTAAGGCATCTAGCCTCCACTAGAGCCTCCAAGAAAGGTCCCAAGTGATGTGTGTTGGTTTATTAATTTTAATCCTTACTCCCAACTCAAGAACCATTAGACTGTGCTGGCGGGCTCTGGCAGCTGTGTAGATATTGTTTAAGCTTAGATTTATCATAGAATATTTTTTCCTCCATCTATGTTGATAGAAAGCTTTGTTGGGTAGAGTAGTCTGGGTTGACATCTGTGTTCCCTTAAAGTCTGCATGACATGTGCCCAGGCCCTTCTGGCTTTCATACTTTTGAGAAATCTGGTGTGATGCTGATAGGTCTACCTTTATATGTTACTTGGCCTTTTCCCCTTGCTCCTTTTAATATTTTTCTTTGTTCTGTAGATTTATTGTTTTGAGTATGACATGACATGAGGTATTTCTTTTCTGGTCTAGTCTATTTCCTGTTCCGTGGGCCTTTTATATGATTATGGACATCTCTTTCTTTAAGTTGGGAATTTTTTCTTCTATGATTTTCTTGAACATATTTTCTATAACTTGGACCCTGAAATTTTCTTTTTCATCTGTTCCTATTATTCTTCAATGTCATCTTTTCATGTCGTACTTGATTACTTGGATGTTTTGTGTTTGGAACTTTTCCAATTTTACTTTTTCTTTGAGAGAAGCATCAATTTCTGCAAGTGTATCTTCAGCACCTGAGATTCTCTCTTCCATCTCTTTTATTCTATTGTTGATGCTTACCTTTGTGGTTCCTGATCTGTTTTCATGCCTCCCACCATTTCCTTCATTTGTTTGAATGTGGATTCCTGTCTTTCTATAATGGCTTCTATATTTTTGTTCCGTTCCTCTCTGTTTGTGCCTCTGTTTGTTTGGCTGGTTTTGCCTGTATTTCTTTGAGAGCTTTGTTAATTTCCTCTTTATTTGCCTTCATTTGAATGACTATTTCTTTAAGAGCTTTGTCCATTTCATCTTTATTTGCCTGCATTTGTTTGACTATTTGTTTGAGAGATTTGTTCGTTTCCCCCTTATGTGCCTCAAATAACTGGATAAGCATAGCTTTAAAATCATTTTCCTTTGTTTCTGATGAATTGAGATATCCATTGATTTTGGGGGTTGCAGGTGAAGCCATGATGTCCTGATTTTTGTTGGGTATGTTCTTACACTGTCCTCTGGACATCTGCTTATCCGTATTCTTTACTGTTTTTTCCTGGAATCTACACTTAAAATTGGGTCTTTCTTTCCATGGTGTCTTAAGTATTCTTCAGGTCCACTGGTTTGAGAGTGTGTGTTGTTGTTTCAGCTGTATCTAAGGGAGGAAGGTCTGTAGGCACAAATGCACGATTGTGGGCAAACAAGCATGCACATGTGGGTGGAAGTGTGCCTTGAAGACAGGGTGCTAGAGAGTATAGATGCCCAGAATGTGGGCAAGGGGTAGGCACAGGAGGGGGTGCAGACACTGGCACTGTGCGTGGGTGCAATGTGCTTCTGCAGATTCCCTGAATACCTCAGTGGCCTACAGGCCTGTCATACTGTCCTTCTGGTATTCAGAACTGTCTGGGCTCCAGAAATTGTTTGCCTGGTCTCCACTGGTAGACCTGCAGAACAAGGACTTCAATGTTGAGAACGCTGTCTCAAGAATGCCTGTGTTTCCCACAGTGGGGGGTGTGGGTGAGAGGGATCCGATGTCTGGCTGCTACCATAGCATAGCGGTACCCTGGATCTGGATCTCTGAAAGCACTCACTTGAAGGTGCACTCACTCTCTAGCAGGTCTAATTGGAAACATAGGGGTTCCCCCATTCTCTACTTTCATATTTGTGCCTACTAGGGCAAATGCCAGTATAGATGTGTGAGCTCAGTGGTGCTGCAGCGGCAGAACTTGGAGGCTGGTATTGAAGCCTGCTGGTAGTCCAGCCACAGAGGCAAACTGGGAAGCTGCTGGTACAGGTGCTTGCTGGGAGGCCATGCAGAGCTGCGGGCTTGGTGGCCCAGTGGACCTGGGTTTTCTCTCAGACCTGGGTGACCAGGTGAATCTGGGTGGACTGTATAACCAGCAGGTCACGACTGAGGGACTTGGAGGCCTGCCTTCTCTGTCTCAGTCACTGAGCAGAGATTTCTGTGCTAGGAGCATCAGGTACTACAGGCCCTCCACTAAGGAGGAGGGAGGCCCAATTAGGGAAAGTGCAGGAGGATTGAATGTCCGCCACTCTCAGTCCCCAGAGAAGTCCGCGGGTGACCTGGGTCCAAATGATCTTTGCTCATGTGATATCCCTTCTCTTCCAGGAAGACTCAATGTTGATGTTTTAGCTTCAGCTGCCCCTCCACTCACCAATTTCGGAGTTTCTCATCCTCTGCCCATCAGATACAGTTCGCACTGGTCACTGCCACATAGGGTCACCCCAATTTTTCTTCTAACAGGTTTAGTGTGCCTGGTATTATGTTGAGGACTTTGATCCACTTGGACTTTACTGTTGTGCAAGATGATAAATATGGATCTATTTGCATTTTCTACATGTAGACATTCAGTTAGACCAGCACCATTTGTTGAAGATTATTTCTCATTGTATGGTTTAGGCTTCTTTGTCAAAAATTAAGTTTCCATACATGTGTGGGTTTATTTCTGGGTTTTTGATTCATTATTATTGATCCACCAGTCAGTTTCTATGCCAGTACCATGAAGTTTTTGTTACTGTTGCCCTGTAGTGCAGCTTCAGGTCAGGGACGGAGATACCTCCAAAAGATCTTTTATTGTACAGGACTGTTTTAGCTATTCTGGGTATTTTGTTTTTCCATATGAAATTGAGAATTGTTCTTACAAGATCTGTAAAGAATTTGTATTGGTATTTTGATGGGAATTGCATTGAATGTGTAGATTGCTTTTGATAGGAAAGCCATTTTCACTATGTTAATCCTACCCATCAATGAGCATGGGATATCTTTCCATCTTCTGATTTCTTCTTCAGTTTCTTTTTTCAGAGACTCAAAGGTTTTTGTTTGTTTGTTTGTTTTTGTTTCTTGTTTTTTTTTTCATACAGGTCTTTCACCTGCTCGTTTAGAGTCACACAAGAGTACTTTGTGTTATTTGTGGCTATTGTAAAGTGTATTGTTTCCCTAATTTCTTTCTTAGCCCATTTGTCTTTTGTATACAGAAAGGGTTCAGATTTTTTATTGTAATTTATTTATTTTTATATTAATCACAGGGTCACTCAGGTATGCTATCATATCATTTGCAAACAGTGATACTTTGACATCTTCCTTTCTCATTTGTATCCCCTTGATCTCCTTTAGTTGTCTTAT
The DNA here is from genome assembly GCA_028658305.1 of Pachyuromys duprasi. Taxonomy (NCBI): domain Eukaryota; kingdom Metazoa; phylum Chordata; class Mammalia; order Rodentia; family Muridae; genus Pachyuromys; species Pachyuromys duprasi. The sequence goes on from CM053742.1 coordinate 70,589,599, forward strand.
TGCTCTAGCTCGGACTTCAGAAAGAACTATGTTGAAGCAATAAGTAGAGAGTGGTGCCTTGTCCCTGATTTCAGTGGGACCGTTTTAAGTTTCTCTTCATTTAGTTTGATGTTGGCTATATGCTTCCTGTATATTTCTTTTACTATGTTTAGGTTTGTGCCTTGTGTCCCTGATCTCTCCAAAATTTTATACATGAACTGGTGTTGGATTTTGTCAAATTCTTCTCTGCATATAAGGAGATGTTCATGTTTTTTTTTTCTTTCCAGTTTGTTTATATGGTGGATTACATTAGGACATATGCTCAACTATGTTCATAGCAACTTTATTCAGAATAGCCAGAATCTGGAAACAACATTGATGCTTCTGAACTGAAAAACTGATATAGAAATTGTGGTACATTTACACAATGAACTACTACTCAGCAATTAAAAATATGGAAATCAGGAAATTTGTATAGAAATGGTGGAAACTAGAAAAGATCATCCTAATGAGGTAACCCAGAAGCAGGAAGACACATATGGTATGTACCCACTTAGAAGTGGATATTAGCCATATAAGATAGGATAAACATACTAAAATCTATAGTCTTAAAGAAGCTAAAAAACAAGGAGGACCCTAGGGAAGTGGCAGAAACCTCACTCAGAAGGTCAAACAGGGTAGATAATGGAAGTAGGATAAGACAGGAACAGGACAGGAGCCTTCCAGAGGTGATCTATGAAAAACTCTACCCACCAGGGTATCAAAGGAAATACTCAGGCTCATAGCCAAACTTTGGGCAAAGTACAGGAAACCTTATGGAAAAAGAGGTCTGATATACAGAGACCTGGAGAGGACAGGAACTCCAAATGTTGACCATCAGAGCCGAACAATCTAGGCTCAGGGGCCCCACAGAAAACAATAATCCTACCACAGACCATGCATGGATAGTACCTAGAACCCCTGGTGAGGAAGCCCATAGGCTTCTCAGTTTCCTATTGGAGTCTCTAGTAAGGGAAGGAGGGGCTGTCTATGACATAAGCTCAATTTCTAGCTCTTTGATCTCCTTGCCCTGGAGGGTACACTCTTGTGAGGCCACAGATGACAATGATGTAGCCAGCCCTGATGAGATCTGATAGACTAAGGTTAGATAGAAGGGGAGGAGAACCTCCCCTATCAGTGGACTAGGGGAGAAGTATATGGGGAGAAGAGTGTGGGTGAGTGGGACTTGGAAGCGAAAAGGGAGGGGGTTAAAGCAGAGATACAACGTGAATAAATTGTAATAAATAAATAAAGTAATTAAAAATAACTTTTGTTATACATTTGCTGTGAAAATTAAAACAGTTTACATTAAAACTCTTCAATACATATTCAAATAATATTGTGTTCAATAAGTATATGCTGATGTGAAAAGATACATGTGAAACATTCAGATGAGTGTGAAGGATTATTTAAATCCTTGTTGACATAGTTTGATATATTTAAATTATTCTTAGGTAAAAGCTATAAAAATACTGACAACCAAGTGATATTAGAAGTTAGAGTGACAGAGGGCAAACAGGATAGACTGCAAGTAGGAGAAGATGAGGGACAGGAGAAGAGTCTTCCACAGGAGGACCTCTGAAAAATGATACCCATTAGGGTATCTAAGGAGATGCTGAGACTCATAGCCAAACTTTAGGAAGAGTGCAAAATGCCTTATGGAAGAAGAAAGAAATAAAAAGACCTGGAAGAGACAGGAACTTTACAAGGAGGCCAACAAAGGCAGAAAATCTGGGCCCAGTGGGCCCTGAAGAGACAGATACTCCTACCAAGGACAGTACATGGAGAGGAACTAGGCGCCCTGCTCAGTTTCCAAGTGGGCTCCCTGCTTAGGGGACAGGGACTGTTTCTGAAATGAACTCAATGGCTGACTTTAAATCACCTCCCCTTGGGGGATGGATCCTTGCCAGGCCACAGAGGAAGATGATTCAGCCAGCCCTGATGAGACCTGATAGTCTGAGTTCAGATAGAAGGGGAGGAGGTCATCCCTTATAAGTGGTCTAGGGGAGTGGAATAGGGGAAGAAGAGGAGGGTTGCTGGGATGGGAGGAGATGAGGGTGGTCTACAGCCAGGACACAAAGTGAATAAATTGTAATAAAAAGAATCTGTAACCAATGGACTATCATGGAAAAATAAAGAAAGGTGGTAATTTTAAAGAAAAGAAAAAAAAAAGAAGTTAGACTGATGTTCCTTTGGTAACAAAGCAACATATAAATGGATGAACCCAGATAAGTACAAATATAACAAAAAGAGTATTTTATGGAACAAATATGAAAGAGAGTACTAGACTTAGCTTAATTCATGGTATTTATAAAGTTAAATAGATAACAGAAATTGATTGGTCAGTTATTGAATGATTCAAGATAAGTGGTACCAACAAACTGGTACAAATGTTTTCTCAGTAGTTATATCCCTCCAGTTGGCCCTATTATTCTAGTTGGATAGCAATAACAATGAAACCGCACAAAAAACTCCCTTGATTTACTCCTAGGTTTATTTCATTGCTTTATGACTATAATCTGAGTTTTCATGTGTGTTAATCACAGTTCTATTGTTATGAAGAGATGCCATGACCAAGGCAACTCTTATAAAAAATCATTTAACTGAGGGCTTGCTTACAGTTTTAGAAGTTTAGTCCATTATCATCATGACAGAGCATGATGGCACTCAGGCACTTGAAAGCTACAGTCTGATCCACAAACAGAGAGAGGAGAGATTCAGACAGACAGAGAGAGAGAGAGAGAGAGAGAGAGAGAGAGAGAGAGAGAGAGAGAGAGAGAGAGAGAGAGCACCTGGGCTTTGTATGGGCTTTTGAAACCTCAAATCCATCATCAGTCTCCTACAATAAGGCCACACCTACTCCAATGAGGACAGACATCCTAATCCTTCAAATATTATCAAAAAGTTTTACTCCATGGAGATTGAGCATTCAAATATATGAGAATATAGGGAGGAGTAATTCTTATTCAAGCCACCATACCATGAAAACTTTCCTATAATACTCATGTTCCAATAAAGAACTATCCACAGTCATGCAAACAATCATTAAATTCAGTGGGCCATAAAAAACAAAACATGAAAGTAGGAGAAACTTGTTTGGAAAACAAAGAGGTCAGCACATTTACATATATGAAACAACCCCCCTCCCGAAAATAGAATATACTAACTAATAGATTTAATTAATATTTAATTCAGCTCAGGGTACAGATGGTTTTAGGCAAAAAATAATAACACTAGTAATTTGTATTTTGTTTGGTATGTCAGCGTTTTTGTGAATTTGAAAAGCATTCCAAAATCTTTGAATTATTGTCAAGACTGAGTTTCTGAACAGGAAAAATAATTTGAACTTAACAAATATTTCCCTATTGCCCTCTCAACTTCCAAAGCTACATTCAATCTAAAGAATTATTTTTCCAGAGATTAGCAATATCAAAGTATCAAAATAACCACATTTCCAACTTATTGTATATCAAGTCTATATTAAGAGTTCCTAAGCTTCCAAAATCTAAAAATATCTTTTCATCAGAATTTTTAATCTACCTTATGTTCTAAAACCTATATTAAACATAATTTGCAATTGTCTTCTGTCTTGCATTTCATTTCTGGGACATTTTCTTGCTGTGCCTGTAATTCCATGCTGCTACTGAAGTCCCTTCTGTCTTGGGAAGTGACATTTCATAGCATTTGAACTGCTGCATGTTCAAGATATGTTAGGACAAGAAAAAAGAGAAATGCTCTTCACTAAACTCCAATATTGCTTTAAGTCACCTGAGGGATGCCTGTTTCTCATATGTGCATATTGGCTTTGCTGACATTTCTATGACCCTCCTATAATTCATTTGTCCTATGTCATATTTTCAGTATTTACCAGTATCTTATTTTGACCTCTCACTGATGAAATACTTTTTTATCTCCTCTTTTATTAAAAAATATAAATGCTAACTTCATATAGGCTATATAGGCTTGTTTGAATGTTCTAGCAGTGAAAGTGCAGCTATCTTGATACCTTTAGTTATATTGGTACCTGTCGTAGTTTTCTGGAAAAAGCTCGTTCTTTGACTGAAAATGGTTTAGGAGGAGAAAGGGCATAAAGAGAAGGGTTTACTAAGTTGATCCTACTAATCAATGGAATGAAAATGTGATAACAAGCTGGTCTTCCAATTCAAATGCAACTTTCCTAATGAAAAATATTTGAGGTGATGATTTCAGCAATAATCAATAACATTTTATTCCTAATCAAAATGACACATGCACAGGTTAGCAATCTGAACCCACATGCTTGCATACGTGCATATAATACACATATGCACATGCACACACACACAAACACAAGCAAGAGATATATCTCAGTTAATAGAGTGCTGGTCTAGCAAACACAAACTCTCTGAATTAAACTCCCAAGAAAACATTCAAGAAATAAAAGGCTGTGGAGATCACTTACTGGATAAACTTCTTTCTAAACAAGCATGGTGACCCCGAACTTGAATCATGTCATCAATGTAAAAATCTGGCACAACAGTAAACATTTGTAATACCAACACTGGAAGGGTAGAGAAAGTTGGATCCTGTGAACTTTCTGGTCAGCAATTATAATTGAAATGAACAACAGGTTCAATGAGAGATTTTACCTGAACTTCATTGTGTGATTCAGGAACTAGTCACCAAGCCTGATCAGTTGTGTATGAGCTCCAGACCAACATGGTAGTAGAAAACCAGCTTCCATAAATTATTCTCTGATTTCCAAAAGTTCATTGTAGACTGAAGTGCACATTCCCCCAACCTGTGCCACAACATGAGTGCAAACACCTGTAATCACAGCACTTCAGAGGAGAAAGCAGTATGATCAGAACTTCAAAGTCATCCTGGACTATATATTAAGTTCAAGAATAGCTTGACTGCAAAAGATTGTCTCTCAACAAACAAACAAAAGACATAGTTCATTTTGGAATATATTTTTAAACTAAATTTCATTATATTTTAAATAGGTTATGTGTATCTGTGATATATTATCTAAAATGGAGTGTCTTTTTCACCTAGACACCCAGATTCTTTCTTCAGAGGCAATTATGATGTCATCTCCATTTATTTCCAGACATGTTTCATTTTTTCATTCTTTCACTAAAACTGTGAGAACTTACAAGTGGGTTATTTAATATTAGTAAATATTTGTGGCTGCAGATAGCTAAAATTTATTTAAATCAGCCTTACAATTCCCTAAGGAACTTGATTTTATGCCCTTTCATCCCTGACTTCAAAAGCATTCAGGGCTTTCCTGCAGTTTGCTGTGTGCTCAATTTTTTGTATGTCATTGGTAAAAACATTCTCCTCCTAATTTTGCAATTAACATTCATAGATCAGCCACAGAGTGCTCCATAGTTATTGTATACCTCAGACTGGTTATATAAGTAATATACCAGAAGAAAAGTAGTATGATTAATCAAATAATACCAACTAGCAACCAGTTCATAATACATCTTTCTGTAATATTGCTGGATTAAAAATCAGAAACGAATCTCTAAAAATTCAAATCATATAAACCACATTTTAAATGAAGCTTTTAAAACAATGTGCTAGTTATTTGCTTTTGTCCAGATCTATTTTGCTTTATATATACTTTGAAAAGATGGTCCTATAGACATCAGAAGAAGATGAAAACAAGGAACAAGACAAGAGCATACCAAAGAGGGCCTCTGAAAGAATACTCAGCAGGGTATTAAAGTGGATGCTGAGACTCAGCCAAACTTTGGGCAGAGTGTAGGGAATCTTATGAAAGATTATGGAAGGGTCTGGAGCTCCACAAGGAAAGCAACAGAACCAAAAATTTGGGGCATAGGGGTCTTTTCTGAGACTGATACAACCAAGGACCATTCATGGACATAACCTTGAACCTCTGCACAGAAGTAGCCCGTGGCAGCTCAGTCTCTAAATGGGCTTCCTAGTAAGGGGAAGAGGGAATGTCTCTGACACGAGCTCAGTGGCTGGCTCTTTGTTCACCTCCTGAGGGGGGAGTGGCCTTACCAGGACACAGAGGAAGACTATAAAAGACAGTCTTGATGAGACCTGATAGGCTAGGGTCAGATGGAAGGTGAGGGGGGCCTCCCCTATCAGTGGACTGGGAAAGGGGCATGGGAGGCAATTAGGGAAAGAGGGCAGGATTGGGAGGGTATGAGGGAGGGGGCTACAGCTGGGATATAAAGTGAATAAACTGTAATAAATAAAAATGTATATTTAAAAAGTTTGTCCTAAATATATTAAGCTATATATTATTAACATATTACCATTGAAATAAATGAAACAAGTTATCTGTTGCTAACTTAGACAATGCTATATTCATTTATCAATTAGAAATACCAGAGTACAGGAACACCTCTGAAAGAAACTATTTTAATTTTATACAGTAGCTATTACATTTACTTTACCCTAGTCTCATTCCTGGTTATATTCATGAAGAAAAACAAACAGAAAGGTTTTTTTTTCTTTAAGTTATTTGAAAGTGATTCTCAACCTGTGTTTATTTCAGAACCACTAAAGGACTTGTTAAAGCACAAATCTTTGGACCATGATTATACTTTCATGTTTCTTTTCTTTTTTTTTTTCAGTCTTCAAAATGTTCAACATTTTATTATCAAAGTTTCAATAAAGCATGCTTCTATTTATGCTCTTTAAAATATATCTATCATTTTTCACATGACTACAATCAAGTTCGAACTTGTTAAAAGTTGATTAAACAAACTTCAAGACAAAACTGAGTTTTGGAAATAGTTGTGTATTTGTGTGGGACGTCTTCTTTCATGTTGTTCAGAAATTCCTGAAGGTGGAGAACAAGTGTTGGCAAGGTCCCCCTTTCCGCAAAAGAAATATTTGTCACATTAGCATGAGGTATTCCTGAACTGATGGATCAAACAATAGTTACTATTGATAGGAAATCCTTTTTCAGGAGAAGCTTACAAGAGTATATCATGACTCATTATTTATTGGGCCTTATAAATACCCTACCTATGGGGGACATGTTTTTTTATGATCAATGAGACAAAACTCACATCCCATTTTATAGTGGGATTCTGTGTGGATATATGTTCACTCACAGTAATGAGTATAATCTTCACACATGTGGGTATATGCAACTGACAAGGTAAATAACTAAGTTTAGGGCAGGAACACATGTAGTACAAATGCTTATTCTAAGTTAAAATCACTAAGAGTGCAGCGATATGAGGATGCAGAAAATAGTGTGATCACAATGCCTGTTCAAACTGAACTGATCACCTTCATTCTTCTCAAAGTTTCTCCACGCAAAAAGAGCTCGTAGGCTGTATATTAAACAGTTTGGAAAGGGAAAATGGAATATCATTTCTATTTTTTCCACTTTTAAAATATTTATTTATATTTTTATAAATTAGAGTTTATTCACTTTGAATCCCAGCTGTAGCCTCTCCCTCATCCCCTCCCAATCGCACCCTCCTTTCTTCATTTCCTCCCATGCCCCTCCCCAAGTCCATTGATAGCAGTGTTCCTCTTCCATTTTCCTATGACCCTATTCTACCAAGTCTCATCAATACTGGCTGAATTGTTTTCTTCTGTGTCCTGGTAAGGCTGCTCCACCCTCACAGGGAGGCATTCAAAGCTAACCACTCAGTTCATGTCAGAGACAGTTACTGTTCCCACTTGGACAGTGAGCTGCCATGGGCTACATCTGTGCAGGGGTTTTATGTTATCTGCATGCATAGGCATTGATTGGAGTACAAGTCTCAGAAAAGACCCCTGTACACAGACTTTTTGATCTGTTGCTCCCCTTATGAAGCTCCTATCCTCTCCAGGTCTCCCTATCTCCTGCTTCTTTCATAAAATTCCCTGTACTCTGCCCAGTGTTTGGCTATGAGCCTCAGCGCCTCCTTCAATACCTTGCTGGTTAAAGTTATTCAGTGACCCTCTGTGGTAGGCTCCTGTCTTGGTACCTGTTTTCTCTCTCTTCCAATGTCCATCCTGTTTGTCTTTCTGAGAGAGGATTGATCATCCTTCCCAGGGTTCTCTTCCTTGCTTGGCTGGTTTAGATGTAAAAATTTAAGTATGTTTATTCTGTATAACATGTCTGACATCCACTTATAAGTGAGTATATACCATGTGTGTCTTTCTGCTTCAGGAATACCTCACTCAGGATGGTCTTTTCTAGTTCCCACCATTTCCCTGCAAATTTCCTGATTTCCTTGTTTTCAATTGCTGAACAGTATTCCATTGTGTAAATATACCACAATTTCTGTATCCATTCCTCATGTGAGGTATATCTGGGTTGTTTCCAGATTCTGGCTATAACACTTAAAGCATGGTTGGGCAAATATCCTTGTTGTATACTTGAGCATTTTTGGATTTTATGGCTATGAGTTTTATAGCTGGATATTGAGGAAGCACTCTTCCTAATTGTCTGAGAAAGTGCCAGATTAATTTCCAAAGTGGTTGTACAAATTTACATTCCCACCAGCAATGGAGGAAGGTCCTCCTTTCTCCACATACTATTCAGCATATGCAGGGTGATAAATATGGATCTATTTGCAATTTTCTACATGTAGACATTCAGTTAGACCAGCACCATTGATTTGAAGATGCTTTCTTTTTTCATTCTATGGTTTTGGATTCTTTATCAAAAATCAAGTATCCATAAATGTGTGGGTTTATATCTGGTTCTTCTATTCAATTCCATTGATTCACCATTCTGTTTCTGTGCCAGTAACATGCAGTTTTTATTACTATTGCTTTGTAGTACAGCTTGAGATCAGGGATGGAGATACCTCCAGATGATCTGCTGTTGTACAGTATTGTTTTAGCAATTCTGTTTTTTGTTGTTGTTGTTGTTTTTTCATATGAAAGTAAAAAATGTTCTTTCTAGGTCTGTAAAGAACTGTGTTGGTATTTTGATGGGAATTGCATTGAATATGTAGATTGCTTCTGGCATGATGGCCCTTTCCACTGTTAATTCTACTGATCCATGAGCACAGGATATCTTTCCATCTTCTGATATCTTCTTCAATTTCTTTCTTCAGAGACTTGAAGTTTTTTCTTTTTCCAAACAGGTCTTTCAAATGTTTGGTTAGAGACACACCAAGGTACTTTAAGTTATTAGTGGCTATTGTGAAGGGTGTTGTTTCCCTAGTTTCACTTTCAGTTGTTTTTTCTTTCTTATACAGGAGGGCTACTGATTTTTTCAAGTTAATTTTGTATCAAGCCACTTCGATGAAGGTGCTTATCCCTGAAGGAGTTCTCCGGTCAAATTTTGGGGGTTACTCGTGTATACTATCATACTATCTGCAAATATTGAAACTTTGACTTCTTCCTTTTCTGATTTATATCCCCTGTTCCCCTTTAGTTGTCTTATTGCTCTAGCTAGGACTTGAAGTACTATGTTGAAGAAACATAGAGAGATTGGGCAACCTTGCCTTATCCTTGATTTCAGTGGGATTGATTTAAGTCTCTTTCCATTTAGTTTGATGTTGGCTATAGGCTTGATGAACATTGTCTTTACTATGTTTAGGTATGTGCCTTGTATCCTGGATCTCTCCCAGACATTAAACATGAATGGGTGTTGGATTTTGTCAGATGCTTTTCCAGTATCTAAGGAGATGATTATGTGGTTTTTCTCCTTCAGTTTTTTATATGATGGATTACATTGATGAATTTCTATATATTGAACTACCACTACATGCCTGGAACGAAGCCTACCTGGTCATGGTGGATGATATCTTTTATGTGTTCTTAGATTCAATTTGCAAGTATTTTACTGAATATTTTTGCATCAATGTTCATAAGAGAGTTCCCTTTTTTGTTGTGTTGTCGTGTTGTTTAGGTATCAAGGTGACTGTGGCTTGATAGAATGAGTTTGGTAATGTTCCTTCTGTTTCTCTATTGTGGAATAGCTTAAAGAGAATTGGAGTTAGATCTTCTTTGAAGGTCTGGTAGAATTCTGCACTGAAACCATCTGGCCTTGGGCTTTTTTTTTTGAAGGGAGACTTGATGACTGCTTATATTTCCTTGTGTGTTATAAGACTATGTAATCTGTTTATGTGATCTTGTTTTAATTTTGGTAAATGTAATCATTTGTTGTAAGACCTAATGACTGTTTGGTTTTCCTCAGTGTCTGTTGTTATGTCCCCCTTTTCATTTCTGATTTTGCAGATTTGGACAGTTTCTTTCGTGTGGCTAAGGGTTTGTCTATCTTGTTGATTTTCTCAAAGAACCAGCTCTTAATCTCATTGATTCTTTGAATTGTTTTTTATTTTTATTTTTTTGCTGTTGTTGTTGTTATTGTTGTTTTTCCTAAATCTTTGATTTCAGCTCTGAATTTAATTATTTCCAATAGTCTATTCCTCTTGTGTGTGTGTGTGTGTGATTCTTTTTTTTCCCCCAAGTGCTTTTAGGTGAGCCATTAAATTAATTGCATGAGATGTCTCAAATTTCTTACTGGAGGAACTTAGTGCTATGAACTTTCTTCTTTGCACTACTTTCATTGAATCCTTTAGGATTGGGGGTAAGTTTTGCCTTTATTTTCCTTGTATTTTAGGAAGTCTCTAATTTCTATTTTCATTTCTTCCCTTACCAGGCTTTTATTGAGTTGAGAGGTGTTTAGTTTCCATGTGTATGTAGGCTTTTTGTTATTTCTGTTTTTGTTGAGGTCCAGTTTTAGACCACAGGGGTCTGATAGGATACAAGGGATTATTTTGATCTTCCTGCATCTTTTGAGGCTTGCTTTGTGCCTGACTACATTGTCAGTATTTGAGAAGGTTCCATAGGAGGTGAAAAGAAGTTGTAGTCTTTTGAGTTTGGGTAAAAAGTTCTGTAAACATCTGTTAAGTCCATTTGATTTAGAACCTCTGAAAGTGTCATTATTTCCCTATTTAGCTTCTGACTAGATGAGCTGACCCTTGCTGAGAGTGGAGTGTTAAAGTCTCCTACTATTAAGGTGTTGGGATTGATGTGTGATTTCAGCTTTAATAATGTTTGATTTATAAATGTAGGTGCTCTTGTATTTGGGGTATAGATGTTCAAATTTGTGATGAACTCCTTTGATGAGAATGAATTGCCCCTCCTCAGCTTTTTTGATTAATTTTCATTGAAAATCTATTTTATTACACATTAGGCTAGCTACCCCAGCTTGTTTTGTAGGTCCATTTGCTTGACAAACATTTTTCCATCCCTTTTCTCTGAGGTAGTGTTTGTCTTTGTTGCAGTGATGTGTGTCTTGGATGCAGCAGAATGTTAGATCTTGTTTTTGAAACCATTCTGTTAGTCTATGTCATTTTATTGTAGAGTTGAGTCCATCGATGTTGGTAGATAATAGTGACCAATGAATGTTAGTTCCTCTTATTGTGAATTTGGTGGTGTTACTGTATTTCAATGCTTTTTTCCATTTTATTCTTTGTTGTGAAGTTATCCATATCCTGTGTTTTCTTGGGTGTAGTTTATTTCATCGGGTTGAAGTTTTTCTTCTAATACCTTCTCTAGGGTTGGGTGCTGTGTACATATTGTTTAAGTTTAATTTGGTCATAGTATATTTTGTTTTTATCCATCTATGTTTATTGGAAGTTCTGCTGGGTATAGGAGTCTGGTTTGGCATCTGTGATCTCTTAGAGTCTGCATGACATCTCTACAGGCCCTTCTGGCTTTCATAGTTTTGGTTGAGAAGTCCTGTGTGATTCAGATACTTCTACCTTTTTATGTTACTTGGTCTTTTCCCCTGCTGGTTTAAACATTTTTTTCTTTGTTCTGTTTAATCAGTGTTTTGACTATGATGTGGCGTGAGGAGTTTCTTTTCTGGTCTAGACTAGTTGGTGTTCTGTACGCCTCTTGTTTATTTATAGACATCTCTTTAAGTTGGGGAAATTTCCTTATATGATTTTCTTGAAAATATTTCCTGGACCTTGAAGCTTGAAATTTTCTTTTTCATCGATTCCTATCATTCTTAGATTTCGTGTTTTCTTGTTGTCCTTGATTTCTTGGATGTTTTTTGTTTTGGACTTTTCAAATGTTACATTTTTTTCTTTGAAAGATTTATCAGTTTTGGCAAGTGTATCTTCAGCATCTGTGATTCTCTCTTCTATATCTTATATTCTGTCGGCGATGCTTATCTTTGTGGTTTCTGATCTTTTCTCTAAGGTCTCCAGCTCCAGGGTTTTCTCTGTTTGTGTTTTCTTTATAGACTCTAATTCTGTTCTCATTTCTTACACCCTTTCGTTCATCTGTTTGAATATAGATTTCTGTCTTTTAATGAAGATCTCTATAATTTTGTTTATTTACTCTCTATATGCCACTAATTGTGCATGTACTTGTGCTTCTACCTGTGCCTCTATTTGTTTGGCTGTATTTGCCTGTGTTTCTTGAGAGCTTTGTTCATTTCCTCTTTATGTGCCTCTAATAACTGGATTAGTATAGCTTTATAATAATGTGCTTATGTTTCTGATGCATTAAAATATCCATTTATTTTGGGGTTTGCTGATTAAGCCATGATGCCTGATTTTTGCTGGGTGTGTTCTTTTTTCTTAATTTTTTAAATTTCATTTTTAATTTTAATTACAGTTTATTCACTTTGTATCCCAGCTGTATCCCTCTCCCTCATTCCCTCACAATACCAGCTTCCCTCCCTCATCTCCTCCCAAGCCCCTCTCTGTGTCCACTGATAAGGGAGGTCTTCCTCCCCTCCATTTACCCTAGCTTATCAGGTCTCATAAGAAATGGCTGCATTGCCCTTCTCTGTGGCCTGGCAAGGCTCTTCTCCCCTCAGGGGGAAGTGGTCAAAGAGCCAGTCACTGAGTTCATGTCAGAGATAGTCCCTATTTCCATTACTAGGGAACTCACTTGGATACTGAGTTGCCATTGGCAACACCTGAGCAGGGTTCTAAGTTATATCTATGAATGGTCCTTGGTTAAAGTATCAATCTCAGAAAAGACCCCTGTGCCCAGATATTATGGTGCTGTTGCTCTTTTTGTGGAGCCCCAGTCCTCTCCAGGTCTTACTATCTCCTTCTTTCATAAGATTCCCTGCACTCTGCCCAAAGTTTGGTTATGAGTCTCAGCACCTGCTTTGTTACACTGCTGGGTAGAGTCTTTCAGAGTCCTTCTGTTGTAAGCTCCTGTTCTGTTTCTTGTTTTCTCTTTCTTCCAAATGTCCATCCTGTTTGTCTTTCTGGGTGAGGATTGAGCATCTTACCCAGGGTCCTCCTTCTTGCTTGGCTTCTTTAGGTGTAAAGATTTTTGTAGGTTTATCCTATATTACATGCCTATTATCCACTTATAAGTGAGTATGTGAGTATGTACCATGTATGTCTTTCTGCCTCTGGGATACCTTACTGAGGATGATCTTTTCTAGATCCCACCAAGGACAGCTGTTCAACCATGTTCGTAGCAGCTTTATTCATAATATCAGAACCTAGAAACAACCCAGATGTCCCTCAAAGGAGGAATGGATACAGAAATTGTGGAACATTTACACAACTGAATACTACGCAGCAATTAAAAACAAGGAAATCATGAAATTTACAGGTAAATGGTGGATGTGTTCTTAAGCAGACCTCTAGCCATCTGCTTACCTGTGAACTTCGCTGTTTGTTCCTGGAGTCTGTACCTCAAATTCATCCATCTGTCTTTGTTGTCTGGAGTATTCTTCAGAAGATGAGAGAGGTCCACTGGTTTAAGAGTGGATGTTGTTGTTTCAGCTGTAACTAAGGGAGGAAAGTTGTAGTCGCATATGCACTAGTGTGGGCCTGTGTGTGGCAGTGTGCCTTGAGGGAGAGGGTGTTAGAGCTTGTAGATGCCTGAAGGGTGGCGCTTAAGTGAGGGAAACAGGAGCTGGGGGAGGGGAGGTGCATGTGCTGGCATTGTTGAGTGTGCAGTGCACATGCACTGGTACCCTGAATACCTCAGAGGCCTACATGCCAGTTGAACTGTCCTCCTGGTATTCAGATCTGTCTGGGCTCTAGGGAATTGTTTGCCTGGAATCACTGGGAGAATCATAGAGCAGGGGCTTCAATGTTGAGAACACTGTCCCAAGGATCCCTATGTTGCCCACAGTGGGGGTGTGGTTGGGATGGATCAGGTGTCTGGCTACTACTGTAGAGGATCTCTGGATCTGGGGCTCTGCAAGCACTCACCTAAAGGCACATTCACTAGGTTGTAGGCTTAATTGGGAAACACAGAGGTTCCCCTGTTCCCTACTCTCAGATTAGTGCCTGCAGTGCCAAATGAGGGTGCAGGAGATCCATCAGCTCAGTGGTGTCCACTGTTTAGCTGCAGGGCAGGTATGCCTCTGTAGCCTAAGTCACAGATTACATGGAGGCTCTTGCTTTTACTAGCCTCTGGACCTCCCCAGTGACAGGTCTTAGAGGCCTGCCCTTGATGTTTCAGTCACTGAGCTCAGAGGAGGTTTGTAAATGGACTAGTTGCTGCCCCACTGCAACTACAGCTGCAGTTCTCCCCCCTTCCCCAGGCCCACCTATGCCTTTTCAATCACTGATCATAAAGGCTTGTGCTTGGAACAATCACTGCAGTCTCAACTAAGAAGTCTCAGCTCTTGGGGTAGAGGCCACTAATGCCCACCTTGCTGAGCAGGGATATCCATGTTGGGAAAAGAGGAAGTGCAGGGGGTTGAATATTCTCCACTCAGTCCCTGGAGAAGTCCACAAGTGACCTGGATCCAAACTGTCCCAGCTCCCGAGTTGTCCACTCTCTCCCAGAAAGCCTCAATGTGGATGTTCTGGCTTCAGCTGCCCCTCCACTCAACCAATTTCAGAGTTTTGGATCCTGTGCCTCTCAGATATGGTGTGCGCTGGTCCCCGCCATCTTGGAACCCCCAGGAATGTCATTTTTAACAACCTCTCAGATAATGCAAACACTGTTTATTGATCACTTAAGTATGGCGCAGGTTTCAAGAACCACTATACTAAGGAAATATTTAAGTATTCTACCCTACAACGTCATACTCTATCATTAATAAATGTAGGTCCTGTCTATGGTGGGGGATATTTGTTTAAAGTCATTGCTATTAGTAACAGGGTTGATTTTATTTTCAGTTGAATATTAAAAAAAATCCTTACAAAAAGGATATATCATATGCTCCACTGTAATCTTTAGAAATAGTATAGACAATAGTTTAGGATGTTCAGTGTGTGTATATTTGATCTTCAACAGTCTTCCATATTAAATTGCTTTCATTTTATTGTCTTCAATTTTGTCAATGTCTTCTTGGTTTAGAACTACTATAGGAAAGAAAAGTTCTACTTTGGGCTTGTTTTTTTCTTCACTCAAACTACAACATTCAACAAGATAAATTACTCAAGAAACTCTTCTAGAATATCTCTACTATGTCTACATAGATATGTTCTAGAGCCTGGAAATAAATTTGGCTGTAGAAATGTGCGTATAGCAGTAGGATTACTTTACCATTTAGAGCAACATTTGACGTAAGAAATTTAAATATTTTCTGGGTAGCAAGCCAATCATCATTTTTTAAATTTAAATTTATTTATTTTAATATCAATCAAAGGTTAAGTACTTTGAATCCCAGGTGTAGCCTCCCCCCCTTCCTTACCTCCCACCTTCCCTCTCCCTCCCTCATCTCCCTCCTCCCCGACCCCCCCC
>CM053742.1:70605734-70634179 GCA_028658305.1 Pachyuromys duprasi
AAATTGTGGTACTTTTACACAATGGAATACTACTCAGCAATTAAAAAGGAGGAAATCATGAAATTTGCAGGCAAATGGTGGGGCCTGGAAACGATCATCCTAAGTGAGGTATCCCAAAAGCATAAAGAAACATATGGTATATACTCACTTATATAGACCTATAGGATAGGATGGTCAAGCTGAAATCTACACACCTAAGGAGGATATACAGGAAGGAGGACCCAGGTTGGTATGATCAGTGCTCGTTTGGATGAACAAATGGGATGGACATTGAGTGGAGGAGAAAACAAGCAACAGGACAGGAGCATGTCAAGGAGGACCTCTGGGGGGGGGAGGGGTCAATGTAGCGATGTATCAGAGCAGATATTAAGACTCGTGGTCAAGCCTTTGGCAGAGGGTGAGAAGTAATGATAAAAATGGGGGAGGTTAGTGAGACTTGGGGAGAACAAGAGCTCCACAAAGACCAAACTGAGCAGGGCACAGGGGTCTTGTATGAGATGGTTTCTACAATCAAGGACCATGTGTGGATGTGGTCCAGAACCCCCACTCAGATGGGGCCCATGATAGCTTGTTGTCGGACTGAAGACTCTAGTGTGGGAAACAGGGACTGTTTCAGTCATGAACTTGATGGCTGACTCTTTGACCTTCCCCCATACATGCCCGGGAGTGACAGACTGGCTAGATCCCAGGGGAGGACATTGTAGCCAGTCCTGCGGAGACAGGATGAGCTGGGGTTGGATGGAAGGGGAGGAGGTCCTCCCCCATTGGTGGACTTGGAGGGGGTGTGGAGGAGATTAGGGAGGGATGGGAAGGGTGGGAGGGAATGATGGAGGGGGCTATGCCTGGGATGCAAATTACCTAACATGTGATTGATATAAAAATAAATAAAATTAAAAAAAAAAGAACCAACCATTGAGTTCATGTCAGAAATAGTCCCTGTTCGCCTTACTAGGGTACCCACTTGGATACTAATCTACCATGGGCTACATCCGAGCTGGGATTCTAGGATATATATATATATATGTATCTATATCTATATCTATATCTATATCTATATCTGTATCTGTATCTATATCTATATCTATATCTATGGTCCTTGGTTAGAGAAACAGTCTCATAAATCACGTCCTTGTGGAGCTCCTGTCCTCTCCAGGTCATACTAACTCCCCCTTCTTTCATATGATTTCCTGAATTCTACGGAAGGTTTGGTTATGAGTCTCAGCGTTTGCTTTAATACACTGCGAGGTAGAGTTTTTCAGAGACCCCAAAAACTATAATTAAAATTTTGCCTCCTGTCCTATTCCGTTTTCTGCCAAAACTTAAATTCATTCTTATGTTCCATTTCCACACATGCTTTTGTAAATGTTGAAAATTATTGGAGACACTCACTGGGTAATTTTGTCATTATATGAGATGTTACTGTTAAGTTGTGTTATGACTGGATACATAAAGGTGAATATAATCTGCATTTAAGAAAAGATATATATATAATTGAATCATTTTCCTACTTAAATATCGAACAGAAGTACATACATCATTCAGTATATAAATAACATTTTCAGGTGCATGTGGCTAAACTCTACCATGTTTCTAGTGGTTATTTTTTGTTTCATAAAACATCTTGCTATTTAACGCAGAAACTTATTTTTTATCAGTTCATTTTTTGTGTGTGTGTTCCAGAAGTCTGTTTTTCCTCCTAGGTTTTTAAATATTCTTATAATTCTTTTTTATTAAAAGGCAAGGTTTGTACATTTTTATGGAGTGGTGTTTTGGTACATTTTTCCATTTACAAACACTAGATCAGGAATCTTAGTTAATCCATTGTCTCTAACATTTACAATTTGTTTGTTATGAAAATACTAAAGTTTCTCTTTTCTGATCATTTTGACATATATGGTACCATATTTTTAGTCATAATAACTGTCTGTTTAGAACACCAGAAATTAGTCCTTCTATCTGACAGCAATCCATTAACTAAGCTCTTTTCACTTCACTATGGCAAGTCAGCTGTCTTTTCAGCCACTAATCTGCTATCTACCGCAAATTTGTCTTAATAGTCACCAAATTCATTGCTTCAGATGGCTGCCTTGTTGATAATGACATCTTTGCTGAGATACTGCTCACCCCAAGTGTTAGCCATATTTTAATTCCCAAGTATAACCAGGCTGTGGCGTTAACTAAATGTTAGTAGAAATATACAAGTAACACGAAGAAACAGGAAAACAGAAAACTAGATATAAAAATCAGTATCTCTTTCATAGGAGTCTTTCTTTCTTTTATGCCCTATTCAACTGCCATGTGTCTTCTCTCTCACAAAAAGGAGTCTCTTTTTAAGAATGTCACTTCCTGAGTCTTGGGGCTTATCTTTCCCTGCCTATATCCAAGGAAAATATATGCAAACTTTATGTTCTTAGTTACTTCCCAAATTGACTGACAGTGGTAATATTGTCTTTCTTCAATTGACCTGTCCCTGTGGTTCAAGCAGAGCAATAAAAAATAGTATCTTAAATAATATTATGAGCAGTATGCAGACAGGTCAGATCTGGGTATGTGACACTAAACACTCCAATTTTTCCCAGCACTTTTTCCATTAGTAGATAAAGAAAATGACAGGTTTGAACACCTGTCCTTGGAGGTGGGTGTTTTCAAGTTAGGTTTTTCTATCATTTATTAGCAAATAATTGTTGATGAAAAGATATCCCTTCTCCTAATAAAAAAGAAATGTTATATGTAATTGTGACTAAATATATATATTGAAAAGAAAATAAAACTTTGCAAGGCAGCATTCTCCTTTTTTGACTATAAAGCAGAATAGTCACCTGAAATGTCTGCATTTGGTTTTGTTTTTCAGTCCACAGCTTCTTTGAGAAAAATAGAAAAACTTTACAATGTTGTGATTGAAATCATCCAACAAAGGAACAAAGGAATCTCCATTCCAGAACAAAGAACAAATCCAATATCCTGAATGAGTTCCACATTTCTAGAGAACAGTGAAAACATTTATGTTCAGCCAAATTGGTTGGACCTCAACTGAAAGTTCATCAAAAGCTAATAACCCAATTCATGCTCTCTAATTACTAGGAATGCATTAAATGAGATTTTAGAAATGAAGACTGCCTAGTTGTGGTAAAGCTGTATCTTGAGGAAATCTGTACACCTAAGGAAGCTAATCAGGAAGGAGGACTCTGGCTAAAATGCTCCATCCCCATTCAGAAAGGCAAAGAGTATGGACATCGGAGGAGGGAGAAAACAGGGAATAGAACAAGAGCCTACCACAGAGGGTCTCTGAAAGACTCTACCCTGCAGGGTATAGAGGCAGATGCTGAGACTCATAGCCAAACTTTGGAAAGAGTGCAAAGAATCTTATGAAAGAAGTGGGAGATAGTAAGACCTGTAGAGGACAGGAGCCCCACAAGGACAGTAACAGATCCACAAAGTCTGGGCACAGGGGTCTTTTCTGAAACTGATACTCCAGCCAAGGACCACTCATGGAGATGGTCTGCAACCCCTCCACAGAGGTAGCCTATGGCAGTTCAGTATCCAAGTGGCCTCCATAGTAATGGGGACAGGGACTGTCTTTGACAGGAACTGATTGGCTTGCTCTTTGATCACCTCCTCCTAAGTGGGGAGAAGTCTTACCAGGCCACAGAAGAAGATAATGCAGTCACTCTTGGTGAGACCTGATAGATTAGGATCAGAGGGAAGGGGAGGAGGACTTCTTTTATCAGTAGACTGGGAGAAGGACACAGGTGGGGAAGAGGGAGGGAGGTACAGGGGGAATACAAAGTGAATAAACTGGAATTAATAAAAAAAAACAAAAAATAATGAAAAATAAAATAAAAATAAAATCAGACTTATTTCCAAAAGAAAGAAAGAAAGAAAGAAAGAAAGAAAGAAAGAAAGAAAGAAAGAAAGAAAGAAAGAAAGAAAGAAAGGGGAACTCATGAAACTGAAAAGCTTCTGTAAAGCAAAGGACACTGTCAATGGAACAAAACGACAGCCTACAGACTGGGAAAAGTTCTTCACCATCCCTACATCTGACAGAGGGCTAATATCGAGAATAGATAAAGAACTCAAGAAGTTAAAAAGCAACACAGCAAGTAATACAATTTAAAAAATGGGATTCAGAGTTAAACAGAGAATTCTCAATACAGGAATATCAAATGGCAGAGAAACACTTAAGGAAATGCTCAACATCCTTAGTCATCAAAGGAATGCAAATCAGAACAACTTGAGATTCCATCTCACACCTATCAGAATGGCTTAGATAAAAAACTCAAGTGACAGCACATGTTGGAGAGGATGTGGAGAAAGGGGAACCCTCCTCCACTACTGGTAAGAGTGAAAACAACCACTTTGGAAATCAGTCTGGTACTTTCTCAGAAAATCAGAAATATTTCTACCTCAAGACCCAGCTATACCACTCCTGGGTCTATAGACAAAAGATGCTCCATCATACAAGGACATTTGCTCATCTATGTTCATAGCAGCTTTATTTGTTACTGGGTCTGGGTAGGGCAAGAGGAAATTAAGTGTTCAAATGCCAAAATCACACACAGACTTCTCAAGGCCAGGGTCTCCCCATAGTCAGACTCTTCTGTTTCACAAGGTAAAGGATGCAAAGGCCACACACAGAGGGAAAACAGGGGGTGGGGGTGACGGGAAAAACAGAACTGTCTAGTCTTTGTACATAGTTTCCACTGTCTGAGTAGGCGAGGGAAATTCTTTCTCCAAGGATACTTGATCCTCACAGCCAGAAGACAAACTGCACTTGTAAAAGGCATTGTCTTAGAAATTCAGTGGACCTTCAATAAGGAAATGGGGGTTGGACAGGGATGGAGAGCAGCCGAGATGGTTCCCATATCTAGTCAACTAGGGCTAAGGGGACCCAACATGCTTTCTGCCCTGGGAGGCATAAGGGACACATAGAAGGCTTTAGTACTTCCAATGCCCCCCCCCCAAAGACAACCAGGTACCTCCAGAAGAGCAGAGCAAACTGCAGAAGACATGTAGACCTTAACACCCCAACACACACACATACAAACACACACACACACACACAAACACACACACACAGTTTGTTTCCTGTGACATTCAAATTAATCTGGTTTGTTCATAGAAAGTAAGTATGTATATATGATTTTTCCTATGTACATAGATAGATAGGTTCATAAAGCCCACCTCCCACAGGAAACAGGGAAAGTCAAAGGCTGGACACGGTACTTGAGGGGGAGGGGCCCATTAGGCTCACCCTCCGTCAGGCGTAGATGTAGGCAGTGTCCATGAGGGTGTAGTGTTCCTTCAGGGGCTTGTCTCCATAGGGAATCTCCACCTTGTACTTGCTGGGCACATCCATTTTGTTGCAGAGTAACTTCGTGAGGTGCGTAATGGTAATGGCTGCTGGGCATCAAAGGAAATGCACCCCTGTTTCCTCCTTGCCCCCATCCCTATTTTCCATAAGGCTCTTCTTCTCTCTGCCCCTGACTCCTTCTTAGAACTCGATGGAAAGACAGACAGTCTCATGATCGCCCAGAGTCCCCTTCTCCTGCTCTCGGACTCAACATGGTCGTCTTTGGAATCGTTGGGGATTACAGAGGGAGACAACTCAGAGGGCTTGGTCAAAGATAGAGCAAGGGACTGAGGACCCTCCATCAGGGGGTATGCTGCATAGAAGTCCCGTCGAGGCTTCATCTCATCTTTAAAAAGCCCAGGCACCAACTTGAGGACAATGTCCTGGAGGGTTTTGGCTGACTTGATGCTCCGCAGTGGTCAGGTTTTATGACCAGGGCATCACACATAGGGCAATATTTGTTGGTCTCCAAGTAGAGCAATATTTAGGTTTTGCTGAAGGAATGTAAGCACTCCACAATGGTGGTGGCATCGAAGAAATAGCCCCTGCAAAGGGCACACATGAGGTAAGGGTTTAGCTCTGTGATTTTAATTGGGCGGTCCGATTCATGATGCCGTGTCAGGACAGAGGAGACATGGGAAGCATCACCCTGGCTTCAGGGTCAGGTGTATCTAGGGGAGGTGGAGATGGGAGGGATGGAAAGGAGGGGAGGGGGCTCACAGCCCTTTTGCTTGCTTGGTCGGAGGGAAGGCAAGATAGTGTTTTGTGTTTTGTTTTTTTATAACCCAACTAGTGTTTATCATAGCATGAATGGTTGCTACTTTATGAAGCATTTTATAATGTAGTACCTTGCCCATATGGATGACACTATTTGTGAAATAATCACTTTGATAGATTGGAGATAGAGTTGATCTATCTGTTCCAAAATGTTTATAAACTTCATTTTGATTTGCAATGTGTGGTTGAAATTTCCTTTATTTTAGGAGATTAAAACATGATTTATAAATTCTCAACTAAAAAAATATTTCATCCTGAAATCATATGTACAAGCAACATTATAGAGACTGAGCAGCTTATATTTAGGAATATATATATATATATATATATATACAAATATAAATATATATTGATATGTACATGTACACATATGCATATAACAATAATAAAAATAAGTCATAAATTTGAGAAAGAGCAAGGAGGGGTATATTGGAGGGTTTGAGGGGAAGAAAGTGGAAAATGATATAATTATACTATAATCTTTAATATAAAAAATAAAAATTAAAAATTCAAGGTTACTTTGCTTGTGAACTCTAATAAACATTAAATGAAAACTAACACCAACATTTCCTGAAATTCCTCAAAACTGAAGAGAGGGTAATACTTTAAAATTCAATATATAAGGTATTACCTTGATAACAAAGATACACAAGAAAATATATTTAAACCCCATATCCAAGAACAGAATAAATATAATGATCCTTTACAAACTACTAGAAAACAGCATTTGATAGTATATTAGTGCAATGTATCGCGATGGCTAAATGGAATTTATCCCTCAGATACAAGGATGTTTACAATATGTAAATCAATAAATTTGATATACTGGATTAACAGAATAAAAAATCACTTGATTATACTAAAAATTCTGAAAAGGTATTAAACACAATTGAGCAGCCTTTCATAAGAAACTTGAATTTCAAATGAGAAGAAATATACTTCTAATAATATTTCTTTTATTTGTTTAGATTGTAACATAAATTTCCCTCTTTTCTATGTAGTACAGACATATAACCTGCTCAGTTTGTATAATGCTGCCTGTACATATGTTTTCAGGACTGGGTTACTGAGATTTAGTTTCACTTCAGAAGTGACCAACTTATCAGTATATGAACAAAAGATAGATCATTGGACTAAGCTCTGAAAATGTTTTACAAAGAATTTCTGTTCTAGAATAGATACTATTTGATGCACATCTAGAAATGTTCTTTGACTTGGGCACACTTCTATAATCTATAAGACTTAAGAATTGGGACATCCCATGGCATTTTTCTAATCTTATTCATATATCGTATGTTTTTGAAGGGTGGGGTTCAAGAAAGAGTTTCTATGTGTAGCCATTGTTGTCCTAGATTCACTTTGTTGACCAGGCTATCCTCAAACTCATAGAGATCTGCCTGCCTCTGCCTCCTTGAGTTCTGGGAATACATGTGCTCTTATATTCACGTATTAAGTACTTTAACTAAAAAATAAAAATAAACAGTCAGAAACTGTGTACATCTTTACATACCTACTGTGGTAGCAATCTGAATATTTTAGAACAGTTGCATGTC
Source organism: Pachyuromys duprasi (assembly GCA_028658305.1). Taxonomy (NCBI): domain Eukaryota; kingdom Metazoa; phylum Chordata; class Mammalia; order Rodentia; family Muridae; genus Pachyuromys; species Pachyuromys duprasi. Next base: position 70,613,415 of record CM053742.1, read on the forward strand.
TTTAGATACCTACAAACACTCTCTGTGTTTCTTTCTCTGTCTCTCATTCTCTCTGTGTATCTCTGTCTCTCCCTCTCTCTCTCTATACATATAGATATACATATAGACATACATACATATGTGTATGTCCGTGGATGTATGCTTCACTGTGATGCCTTCTTCAAAACATTAGATAAATTTACTCTGCATGAACTCTTAAATAAATGTTGCTTTTGATTGTTAGAGTTACATCTTTTATTGTGCCAATGTCTATCTTTAATTAGTTCACATAGCTGAAAGGAGCTTTATCATTTGGATTTCTGAGGTGTATTTTATTAACTCATTTTCCCTCATATCAGTTCTAGATAGTATTAATTTATTAATACCAATCATAGTCTTTGCTTCATCTTAAGAAAATTGAAGCTTAATGAGGTTATGGGCAAAGGTAGCGAAACTCCATACTAGATACGCTCCTGTAAATGCTTGTGCTTTAAAAGGACTAAGAAAGAAATTAGGGAAACAACACCCTTCCACAATAGCCACAAAGGAAACAAAGTACCTTGGTGTGACTCTACCCAAGAAAGTCAAAGACTTATATGAAAATTATTTCCAGTCTCTGAAGAAAGAATTAGAAGAAGATATCAGAAAATGGAAAGATCTCCCATGGTCATGGCCATCTTACCAAAAGCAATGTACAGATTCAATGAAATTCCCATCAAATTACCAACACAACTCTTTACAGACCTTGAAAGAAAAATTCTGAACTTCATATGGAATAACAAGAAGCCCAGAAATGCTAAAACAACCCTTTACAATAAAAGATCTTCTGGAGGTATCTCCCTCCCTGATCTCAAGCTGTACTATAGAGCAACAATACAAAAAACCTCCATGGTACTCACATAAAATTGTCTGTTGGAAATGGTATGGAATAGAAGACCCTGAAACAAACCCACACACTTATGGACACCTGATCTTTGACAAAGATGCCAAAAGTATACAATGGAAAAAAGATAGCATCTTCAACAAATGGTTCTAGTCTAACTGAATGTCTACATGTAGAAAAATGCAAATAGATCCATACTTATCACCCTGTACAAAACTAAAGTCCAAGTGGATCAAAGACCTCAATATAAAACCAGAAACAATAAACCTTAGAAGAAAAGTAGGGAAGAGCCTTGAACTCATTGGCACAGGAGACAACTTCCTGAAGAGAGCACCAACAGCACAGGCCCTCTGATCAATAATCAATAAATGGGACTTCATGAAACTGAAAAGCATCTATAAAGCAAAGGACACTGTCATCAGAACAAAATGACTGCCTACAGATTGGGAAAGGTTTTCACCAACCGTATATCTGACAGAGGGATTATATACAGAATATATAAGGAACTCTACAAGTTAAACAGCAACAAATCAAATAATCCAATTTAAAAATGGTTTACAGAGCTAAATAGAAAATTCTCAATAGAGGAATACAGAATGGCAGATAAACACTTAAAGAAATGCTCAACTTCCTTACTCATCAGGGAAATGCAAATCAAAACGACCCTGAGATTTCACCTTTCACCCATCAGAATGGCTAAGATCAAAAACTCAAGTGACATCACATGTTGGAGAGGATGTGGAGAAAGTGGAACCCTCCTCCACTGCTGGTGGGAATGTAAACTTGTACAATGACTCTGGAAATCAATCTGTTGCTTTCTCAGACAATTAGGAATAGCGGTTCCTCAAGATCCAGCTCTACCACTCCTAGGCATATATCCAAAAGATGCTCAAGTACACAACAAGGACATTTGCTCAACCATATTTGTAGCAGCTTTATTTGTCATAGGCAGAAGCTGGAAAAACCCAGATGCCCCTCAACTTAGAAATGGATACAGAAATTGTGGTACATCTACACAATGGAGTATTACTCAGCAATAAAAAAACAAGGAAATCATGAAATTTGCAGGTAAATGTTGGGAACTGAAAAAGACCACCCTGAGTGATCATCCTGAGTGAGGTATCCCAGAAACAGAAAGACATGCAGGTTATATACTCACTCATAAGTGGATATTAGACATATAATTTAGGATAAACCTACTAAAATCTGTACACCCCCCAAAAAACCTAATCATCTTACCCCTGGTCCTCTTTCTTATTTATCTTCTTTAGGTGTACACATTTTAGTATGTTTATCCTATCTCATAAGTCTAGTACTCATTTATAAGTGAGTATATATCGTGTGTGTCTTTCTACTCTTGGGAACCCCTGCTCGGATGTAGCCCATGGTAGCTTGGTATCCAAGTGGGTTCCAGTTTCCTAGTAAGGGGGACAAGAATTATTTCTGACATGAACTCAATGACTAGCTCATTGAGTTTCCTCCCCACCCCCGAAGGAGGAGCACTCTTTCTAGGCCACAGATAAGGACATTGCAGCCAGTCCTGAAGATACCTGATAAGCTAGAGTCAGATGGAAGGGGAAGAGGACCTTCCCTATCAGTGGACTCGGAAGGGGGAAGGGAGGAGATGAGGGAGGGAAGATAGGGTTGGGAGGGAAAGAGGTAGCAGGCTAAGGCTGGGATACAAGTGAATGACCTTTGATTAAAATTTAAAAAAAAGAATTGAAAAAAAAAGAAACTAATCAAGAAGGAGGACTCTGGCTAACATACTCAATCCCCATTCTGAAAGGCAGAGGATGGACATCAGAAGAAGGAGAAAACAGGAAACAGGACAGGAGCCTGCCACAGAGGGACTCTGAAAGAGGAAATCAAAGCAGATGTTGGGACTTATGGCCAACCTTTTGGGCAGAGTGCAGGGAACATTATGAAAGAAGTGGGAAATAGTAGGACCTGGAGAGGACAGGAGCTCCACAAGGAGAGCAACAGAACCAAAAAGTCTGGGCACAGTGGTCTTTTCTGAGACTGATACTCCAACCAAGGACCATTCATGGAGATAACCTAGAACCCTGCACAGATGTTGCCCATTACATTTCAGTGTCCAAGTGGGTTCCATAGCAAAAGAAACAGGGACTGTCTCTGACATGAACTGATTGGCCTGCTCTTTAATCACCTCCCCCTGCAGGGGAGCAGCCTTACCAGGGCACAGAGGAAGACAATGCAGCCAGTCCTGATAAGACCTGATAGAATAGGAGCAGAAGGAAGGTGAGGAAGACTTCCCCTATCAGTAGACTGGGGGAAGGGCATGGGTGGAGATGGGGAGGGAGGGCGTGATTGGGATAGGAGGATGGAAGGATCTACAGGGGGATACAAAGTGAATAAAATGTAATCAATAAAAATAAAAATTAAAAAATAATAGAATTTTCTCAGCTTCAAGGTTCAGAAAATATTTTCAACAAGATCATAGAAGAAATTTTTTGCAATTTAAAGGAGAGGCCTCTAAGCATACAAGAGGCCTCAGAACACCTAATAGATTAGACCAGAAAAGAAAATCCTCCTGCCACATAATAATCAAAACAGTAAGTATACAGAACAAAGACAAAATACTAAAAGTTGTGAAGGAAAAAGGCCAAGTAATATATAATTGCAAACTCATCAGAATCACACCTGACTTCTCAACAGAGACTATGAAAGCCGGAAGGGCCAGGGCAGATATCAGGCATACAGTAAGAGAACACAGATGTCATCCCAGACTACTATAACCAGCCAAACTCTTGATCATCATAGAGGGGAAAACAAGATATTCAACAACAAAAACAAATTTAAACAATACATACTTTACAGAAGATATTAGAAGAAAAACCCAACCCAAGAAAGCTAACTACATCCGGGAAAACACAGGAAATAAATAACCTCACTACAGAAAAACTAAAAGTAGCCAAGTACACGAACACACTACAACAACCAACAACAAAATAAAAGAATCTAACAGTCACTGGTCATTAATGTCTCTCAACATCAATGGATTCAACTCTCCAATAAAAAGACACAGACTAACAGAATGGATGCATAAACAAGACCCAACATTTGGTTGCATACAAGAAGCAAATCTAAATCACAAAGATAGACATCACATGAGAATAAAGGCCTGGAAGCAAGTTTTCCAAGGAAAAGACCCAAGAAACAAGCATGAGCGGCCATTCTAATATCTAATTAAGTAGAAATTCAACCAAAATTATTCAGAAGTGATGGAGAAGGTAACTTCATACTCATCAAAGTAAAATTCCACCAAGAAGAGATCACAATTCTGAATACCTATGCCCCAAATACAAGGGCACCCACATTTGTAAAAGAAACATAAACTTAAGCCATACATATATCCTCACACATTAATAGTGGGAAACTTCAACACCCCACTCTCAACAAAGGACAAGTCAACAAAAGAGAAATTAAACAGAGAAACAATGACACTAACAGACATCATGGATCAATGGACATGTACAGAACTTTTTACCCAAACACTCCTCATGGAACCTTCTCATGGAACCTTCTCCAAAATAGACATATAGTTGGTCACAAAGCTAGTCTCAACAGATTCAAGAAGATTGGAAGAAAAACATGTATCCTATCATACAACCATGGACTAAAGCTATACCTCAACATCAACATAAACAGCAAAAATCCTACACATGTATGGAAACTGAACATCCTGATACTCAATGACAGCTTGGTCAGGAGAGAAATAAAGAAAGAAATTAGAGACTTCCTAGAATTCAGTGAAAAAGAAGAAGCAACTGACCCGAACTTATGGGACACAATGAAATCAGTGCTAAGAGGAAAGTTCATAGCATTAAATGCCTTCATAAAGAAATTTAAAACATATGATACAAGCAACTTAATGGCTCACCAGAAATCCCCAGGGGGAAAAAAAGAAGCAGATACACCAAGAGGAGTAGAAGTCTCTATATAATTAATCTCAGGGCTGAAATAAAAAAAGTAGAAACAAAGGGAACAATGCCAAGAATCACTGAAACCAAGAGCTGGTTCTTCGAGAAAATCAACAAGATAGATAAACCCTTAGCCAAACTAACTAAAAGGCAGAGAGACACTATTCAACAAAATCAGAAATGAAAAGGGGGTTGGGGTGGGTTGCAAGTGCAATGCTCTTGTAGCCCTGTTGGTCCTTCTCCTCTGTGCTTGGCAGTGCTGGACATGGCAAACTCTGGCTGTGTGGAGCAAGCCAGGATGGGGAGAAGCTCCTGTACTTCGCCTAGGGCAGCAAACTGCTGCAGGAGAGGATCCACCTGCAAAACCCCTCTGTGGTGTTCTGCTCTGTATGGTGTGCACGCTCGACTTTGGCAATTTCTAAGGCAAAACAAGTTAGAGGTGACATGGAGGCAAGAAGGAGTTAAAATTGGTTTATCTGTTATAATAGAAATTAAAGTTTCAGGTCAAGAAGGGAAAGAAATAACCTGCTGAAGTTACCTGATAACAAATTGTGAGAGTGCTCCCATGTTATTTGCCTAGGTGCAAAAGAAAATGGTTTGCCACTGGAGTATCAAGAGAGGTTAAAAACAATACTACCAAATTACTATTAAGGAACAATCTCAGGTGAAATAGAAGAAATCATCGAAAAGGGAGAGTCAAAACTGTATAGAACATAAAAGAACCTGAAGATATTTCTGTGTGCTAGGATGAAGTGTTTTTAGTGTTTGTGAACAGGAATCTGGGACCTTCCCATTTTAACCTGTTGATTTTCAACAGTGCGGTGTAGGGGCTTCACTCTTAGGTGATTCCTTATTTCCAACTGTAAAAAGAACTGGAATGGGGATAGAAACCAGACAATTAAAAACGGCCAGGAGGCCCTAGCATGTGTGAGTGGTGATGACTGTGGTTTCTTCTTCAGACACTGCTGTAGTCCCGAGCCGCATGGAAGCACCTCCGTGTGCTCTGTGGCAGATGTAGGTTTGTAGCCCATGGGGCATTGCTGACATGGTCTGGGTTCTGCTTTTTTTGATCAGCTTGTAAGAGTAATCAAACTGTCTAGAGTAGGTGATGAGATATTAAGAAGTAGATAGATTATACACTGTCCTTTGAAGGGTGACTGCATTCATGGCTCTAAGGGGTTTCCCAGCAAGTGCTCCACCTCACTGTGCTGAGCTCAGATCACGCAGAGCAACCTCACCTCATGGAGTATCCCTTAAGTGATATTGCGGACTCTACATACAAGCTGGCCTTGAACCTGTGGCCATCTTGCCTCAGCTTCCCTTGCAGTGGGGATCTCAGTTCTCTGCCACCCGGGTGTGAGTCTCCCACTGTCCAATTGTGAGACTTGAGCTCTTTTTTACTTTCTGTCCCGTAGCTGTCTCACCTGTGTGAAGAGGGATAATAACAAAAACCTGAATCTGAAGCTTATTTTGAAGATTGCATGAGTAAACATGTAGAAAGCTTAGGACAGAGCCTGGCTCTTATTAAGAATTAGCAATCATTATCAAGTTAAGTTTTTGGTTTTCCTTAATCTTTTGAGACATAAACCAGCTCTGTAGTCCAAGATGGCATTGCATTCAAGATTGTCTTACCTCTCAGCCTTATTGATCCAGTTACATATGTGTGCCATCAAGTGTGACCGGCTTCCTTTTTTTTTTTTTTTAACCAGGGTTTGGGCCCTTTAGTAAACAGTACAACTCTTGAAAAGAAAAATATATGAAAAGGGAACACAACAATAGACACTGAAGAAATCCAAACAATCATTAGGTCTTCCATCAAAAGTCTATATGGAACAAAATTTGAAAATCTAAATGAAATGGGCAATTTTATTGATTGATTCCACTTACCAAATCAGAATCAAGATCAGGTAAATAAATTAAACAGTCTTATATCCCATAAGGAAATACAAGCTGTCATCAAAAGTGACCCATACAAAAAAAGCCTGGGGCTAGATGGTTTCAGCACAGAATTCTACCAGACTTTCAAAGAAGAGCTAACTCCAGTTCTCTTCATACTATCCCACAAAATAGAAACAGAGGGAACACTACCAAACTCATTCTATGAAGCCACAGTCACCTTGATACATAAACTTCACAAAGACCCAACAAGGAAAGAGAATTTTAGGCCAATCTCCCTTATGAACACTGATATAAAAATACTCAACAAAATAACAAAATACCCTAAAACTGAATCCGTGAACACATCATAGATATCATCCACTATGACCAAGTAGGATTTCTTCCAGATATGCTGGAGTAGTTCAATGTAGAGAAATCCGTCAGTGCAATGTACCATATAAACAAACTGAAAGAAAAAAAAACCCAACCGAACATCTCTTTAAATGCTGAAAAAGCATTTGATAAAATCCTACACTTGCTCATGTTTAAAGTCCTGAAGAGATCAAGTATACAAGGCACATACCTAAACACAGTAAAGGTAATATACAGCAAACCTATAGCAAACATCAAACTAAATGGAGAGAATTTTAGATCAATCCCACTGAAATCAAGGACAAGGCAAGGCTACCCACTCTCTCCATATCTCTTCCACATAGAACTTGAAGTCCTCGTAGAGCAATAAGGCAATTAAAGGAAATCGATGAGATACAAATTAGAAAGGAAGAAGTCAAAATATCACTATTTGCAGATGATATGATAGTATACCTGAGTGATCCCAAAAATTCTACCAGGGAACTCCTACAGCTGATAATTACCTTCAGCAAAGTGGCTGGATACATAATTAACTAAAAAAAAATCAGTAGCCCTCCTGTATACAGAAGACAAAATGGCTGAGAAAGAAATTAGAGAAACAACACCCTTCATAATAGCCACAAAGGTCATAAAGTACCTTGGTGTGACCCTAACCAAGCAAGTCAAAGACTTGTATGAAAAAAAAATTCCTGTCTGTAAAGAAAGAATTAGAAGAAGATATCAGAAGATGGAAAGATCTCCCCTACTCATGGCTTGGCAGGATTAACATAGTAAAAATGACCATTTTTCATAAGCAATGTACAGATTCAATGCAATTCCCATCAATTTACCAACACAATTCTTTACAGACCTTGAAAGAAAAAATTTCAGCTTGATATGGAATAACATGAACCCCAGAATAAATGGAAGAATCTTCTAAATAAAAGATCTTTTGGAAGTATCTCCAATTTTATCAAAGATCCAGAAATAAATCCACACACCTGATTTTGGCAAAGATGCCAAAACCATAAAATGGAAAAAGATAGCATCTTTAACAAATGGTGTTGGTCTACCTAGAAGTTCACATGTAGAAAAAATGTGAAAAGACCCATATCTATCACCGTGGACAAAACTGAAGTCCAAGTGGATCAAAGATCTTAACATAAAACCAGACACACTAAATATATTGGAAGAAAAAGTGGAGAAGAGTCTTGAACTCATTGGCACAGGAGACAACTTCCTGAACAGAACACGAACAGCACAGGCTCTAAGATCAACAATCAATAAATAGGATCTCGTTAAACTGAAAAGCTTCCTAAAAGCAAAGGACACTGTCAATAAAACAAAACGACAATTAAAAACAAAGAAATAATGAAATTTGCAGGCAAATGATGGGATCTAGAAAAGATCATCCTGAGTGAGGAATCCCAGAAGCACAAAGACACACATGGTACATACTCACTTATAAGTGGATATTAGACATATAATATAGGATAATCATGCTAAAAACTGTACACCTAAGGAAGCTAAGCAAGAAGGAGGACTCTGGCTAAGATGCTCAATCTTCATTCAGGAAGGCAAATGAGACAGTCATCGGAAGAGGGAGAAAACAGGGAACAGGACAGGAGCCTATCACAGATCGTCTTTGAAAGATTTCACCAGCAGGGTATCAAAACATATGCTGAGATGCATAGCCAAACTTTGGGCAGAGTACAGGGAATCTTATGAAAGATGGGGGAGATAGAATGACCTGGAGGGAACAGGAGGTCCACAAAGGGAGTAACAGAACCAAAAAATCTGTGCGCAGGGGTCTGTTCTGAGACAGATACTCCAAACAAGGACCACACATGGAGATAACTCAGAACCCCTACACAGAAGTAGCCCAAGGCAGCTCAGTGTCCAAGAGGTTTCCCCAATAATAGGACCAAGGAGTATCTCTGAGGTGAAATTTAATCACCTTTACCTGAGGGGGGATCAGCCTTACCAGTCCACAGAGGAAGACAAAGAATCCAGTCCTTATGAGACCTGATAGACTGGTCAGATGGAAAGGGAGAAAGACCTCATTGGACTGGGGGAGGGGCATAGGAGAAGAAGAGGGAGGGTGGGATTGGGAGGGGATGGGGGAAAGGACTACAGCTGGGATACACACTAAATAAACTGTAATTAATAAAATTAAATAAAAACGTAAAAAAAAAAAACGGACAGCCTACAAATGGGAAAGACTTTCACCAAACCTACATCGGACAGAGGGCTAGTATCCAGAATATATAAATAACTTAAGAAATTAGATACCACAAACCAAATAATCCCATTAAAAATGGGACACAGAACTAAAAAGAAAATTCTTAACAGGGGAATAACGAATGGCAAAGAAACACTTAAAGAAATGCTCAACGTCATTAGCCATCAGGGAAATGTAAGTCAAAACAACCCTGAGATTTCACCTTACACCCATCAGAATGGCTAAGATCAACAACTCAAGTGACAACACATGCTGGAGAGGATGTGTAGAAAGGAAAATCCTCCTCCACAAACTTGTACAACCACTTTGGAAATCAATCTGACACTTTCTCAGAAAATTGGTAATAGCACTACCTCAAGATCAAGCTATGCCTCTCCTGGGCATATACCAAAATATGCCCCGCCATTCTGTAAGCATATTTGTTTAACTGTGTTCATAGCAGCTTTGTAATAGCCAGAATCTGAAACCAATCTAGATGTCCCTCATTGGAGGAATGGACACAGAAATTGTGGTACATTTACACAATAGAATACTACTCAGCTATTAAAAACAAGGAAAACCTGTAATTTGCAGGCAAACGGATGGAACTAGAAGAAATCATCCTGAATGAGGTAACCCAGAAACAGGAAATTAGGCTTGGTATATACTTATAAGCAGATATTAGTCATATAATATAGGATAGCCATCTACAGACCTAAAGAAGCTAAACACTAAGGAGGAAACTAGGGAGGATGCTTACTTCTCTTTTAGAATGGCAAACAGGATAGACACCAGAAATTGTGGAAGAGAGGAAACAGGATGGGAGCCTACTATAGAGGATCCTCTGAATGGTTCCACACAAAATGGAATGGAGGCAGATGCTGATGCTCAGGGCCAAAGTTTGGGCAGAGCACAGGGAGTCTTATGGAAGAAAAGAGGAATGGAGCTAGAGAGACATGCAGGGGACTGGAGCTCCATAAGGAGATTAACACAGCTAAAGGATCTGAGTCCAGGGACCTCAGAGACTGATAGACCAACAGAGGACCATACTTGGAGAGGACATAGACTCCTGCTCTGATGTGGCTGATTGGCAACTCAGTCTCCATGTGGATCCCCAAGGGGAGCAGGGGCTGTCTCTATCATGAACACCATTGACTGCTCTTTGATCACTTGCTCCTGATAATGTGGCCTTGCCAGGCCATGGAGGAAGTGGATCCAGGTAGTCCTGATGAGATTTAACAAACTATGGGCAGATGGCAATGGTGGAGTATTCACTCTTTCAGTGTACTAGAGGAGGGGGTTGGGGGTTAGAAGAACGAAGGGTAGGACATGGGGTGTTGAGGGAGGGGACTTCAATAGTAATGTATAATGAATAATTTGTGAAGAAAAAAATTAAAATTAAAAAAGAATAATAAATATATTCTGGAAGCTTGGAAAAAAGAAATTCAATGTTAAATCTGATAAATGGAAACTATTTCCGTGATAATTCTCAATATTTTAATAGCATAAGTGGAGCTATTATTACAATATTTGTGATGCTGCAGCTTGATAGATCCACGGCAGGGATAATGAATTTTGATAGACCCTAGTATCTAACCTTGGACAAGGTACTGCTTGTAGTTTTCTTAAACACTAGAGGATATAATCAATGTATTGTGGTCACTAAAACCAGATGTTCTGAAATCACACTACTTTCTTGATTCTTATTATCATCCAAGTTTTTAGGCAAGTTTCTCTAAGCCTGTATCTTCATCTGTAAAATTAGAGAAAATAATGATCTATATCTCACAGTGGTTTGAAAGACAAGCAAGAGAGCACAATGTTTGACATGTGACAACCATCCAATATATATAAGAAATTATACATGAATGAAGATTAGTAACTATTGTATTAGTAATAATGAAGATTAGTGACTATTGGATTTCAAGAATTTTCTTTTCCCACACTTACACTCAACTTAGAGATCAAAATCAATGTAAAGGAGAAGAAAATTACAAAAGAGGCAAAGAATAACCTTGACATCACTAATATTTAACTTATTGTATTTCTGTCCATTTGTTTTCCATGCCCTCTCACCTTCGTTTGAACATAAACTACAGATTGTAGGTAAATAGCCAAATATTACTGTATGTTCCCTTTTCTCTGGAAGGCAGGTTGCTCACTCAGCAGCGAAGTGGAAAGTGCTTCTTGTGTCTAAGTATTTGTGTCAGCTGCAAAATTTAAAATATTTCTTGTCACCCACACTGCTGTCAGCAGGAAGAAAAAGCAGAGGAGTGTGATTTCAGCACTAACACAAATATCAGGATGATTTACCTGTCTGTTCTGCTTCACTTTTATCTCAGCTCTCAGAGATTCATTTATCAATATTTTATTTACACACGCATATATTATTTTTATATCATTTTCTCTCCACTGCCAGATGGCTCTGTTGTGTGCATTCTGTTCATCAAGGAGAGTGAGAAAGAAACACAGGTTCACAGTATTGGAATTTGGGTTAGGTTTCAACAAATAATGAGTCAGACTAAAGTTAGTGTTTGTACTCCCTTGAGGAAATATGAGTCAGTGACCAAGCAAATGAACAAAGGATTAAAATTAGAAACTTTGCTTCTATCATGCCACAACCTTTATTGCAGTGTATTTTGTACTTAAAATACCTAGTGCATGAAGTTTCTGCCACTTCTGAAGACTAGTCATTTCATAGTTTAATATTAATATTACTGTTAGCTGGACCAAAATTTCTATCTTCCAGTTTTACAAAAGAAAAAAGCACAATTAGTCTGAATAGATCTAGCTATCTTATTGTTTAGTCATAAAAATGCTTTTAAAACACAATTTTCTTAGAAAGGCCATTTGGAAATGGATAAGTAGGGCTTAGTTTCTCTTGCGATTTGGCATCTTGCCTTATACAGAATGATTATGTCTTCATGTCCTTTACTCTGAACACTAGTGGAAATGAAATATAAGTTCCCACGTGTTTCTTCTTAGGACACTGATCCCGTCAGATTAAGGCCACACTTATTAATTCACTTGACCTTAATTGTTCCACAAAGCCTATCTCCATATATAGTCACATTGAAGGTTAAAATTCTGTATAAAAAACTTTGAGTTGCAGGGCATCACATTTTTTTTTAGCTCACAAGTCATGAATAAATCAATCATTTACTAAGTCTCTCTTTGTTTCTGTCTCCAACTCCTTGGTTAGCCTGGGGCTCACTTTGTAGACAAGTATGGTCTTGAACTCGCAGATACCTTCCTGCTTCTACCTCCCAAATGCTTGGATCTATTTTCATTTTTAAAATATTGAGACTTGGTCTTACTAAGTTGCTTGGGTTCACAACAAATTTCTACTGCAGCCCAGGCAGACCTCAAACTTGAAATCTTCCTGACTGACACTCCAAAATATCTGGGATTATAGATATAGGCCTATGTCCATCTGGGTTAACTGGGTCTGTTGCAACAGGTTCTCTACCTTATCTTTATATTCTAAGTGGAAACATGGATGACAGGTAGGGGGTCAGTTGCAGTACTGCAGTAGTGGAACAGCAAATATTTCTGAAAAATGAAAATCAGATTAATGGGTACCTGAATGATGCTCCACAGGCTATATACTAGAAAGACTGAAGTTCTACATAGACTTCATGTCCAAAATGGTAGAAGACTAGTAGAATTATAACTTGGTGAATTATCTTAGCAGATTTATCTAAAGACATTGAAAATATTTTTTAGTACATGCCAATTATACATAATGTATTTCATTATTTTTCATACATATATTCAATGTTTCTTTACCATATTTGCTTCTTGTTACCCTCTCTTGTCCTTATCCCACTCTGTAAAATTTTCTCTTCCTCCCATTTTTCAATGTTCTCATGCTTTTACTATCATTGTGTGTGTGTGTGTGTGTGTGTGTGTCCCAGTAAGTTCTATTAGGGTTATTTACTGAATCATGACTGAGGACTTGTTTATCAAATCATGGTACCGTATCTGTGGTTATATCACAAAATAAAATGGCTGCTCTTTTCCCATCAATCTCTATGTGTACATAAATCTTCATAGAAGAATGGATCCCCAGGTCCACCTCCACCTTCCTTGAGAAGGTGTTGACAGGCCAAGTCTTGTACAGGTATTTTACAAGTGATCTCAGCTGAACTGAGTGTAGGAGTATAGCAGCCACATTATGCCCATAACTCAGACTCAGGTTTCTACTCCTCTCCTTTCTCCAGCTCTTACACTTATTTTATCATGCTTTCCATGGTGCTCCTTGGAACTTGAAGGTTTTTTTTTTTAGTTGGATCCATTTATGTTTGTGCATTAGTTCCTTGTTATCAGCATTTTGATCATTTATGGGCCCCTGCAATTACTCCTGGCCCCTGCAAAAGCAGTTTCTTTGACCAAATCAAACAATAGCACTAATCTATGAGCACAATATAGGTATTTTAAAGACAATTTGATGGTCATGTTATGTCCATTTAACAAAACACAAGAAATAGCTTTCCCTCTAGGCTGTATGACTTCAGCAGCCATGGAGTTTTGATCAAGTTTACAGCAGCAGATATAAATTCCTGTCTAAGTAAGGGGAAGTAAGTTACATTTGTTTATCAGATTTTCCTTTTAGGTTTTACTTTTAAACGAATATTTTTGAGAATAAATTCATACTTTAAAATAAATGAAGCTAAAATTTGCACAAAGAACTGCTACATACTCCTAATTCTGATGTGTCTGTTGACATTTTGTTTCTTATTTGTTCTGCCACATACAGACACAGAAAAATACATTGCTTTAGTTAGACAACTTAATGACAAGCCATATAAACCATGGTCCTAAGAATATGACACAATGCTTTTAGAATAATATTCAGTTACTTTCATTTGACCCAATATGTTCTTTATAGAACCCTCTGATTGAGAACTTAGACTAGATTTAGTGTTATGCATGTTGACATAACTCATTAAATTCATTATGCTAAAGCAGTTCTACAAAATCTTCTTGTCTCTTAATCAAAATGCTGAATTAATTATGTGCATTATTGTTGTTTCTTTTCATATTTATAAGTATTACTTATTTTCTGGGGAATCACTTTGAGACTAGGTGAATTTGTTTTTCTTTAATTTATATATATATATTGTTTTTATTTTTAATATTAGTTACAGTTTATTAACTTTATATCCCAGCTGTAGCCCCATCCCTCATTCCTTCCCAATGCCACCCTTCCTCCCTCATCTCCTCCCTGCCCCTTTCCAAGTCTACTGATAGGGGAGGTCCTCCTCCCCTTCCATCTGACCCTAGCTTATCAGGTTTCTTCAGGACTGTCCTTCTCTGTGGCCTAGCAAGGCTGCTCCTCCCTCGGAGAGGGGAGGTCAAAGAGCCAGTCATTGAGTTCATGTCAGAAATAGTCCCTGTTCCCCTTTCTAGGGTACCCACTTGGATACTGAGCTACCATGGGCTACATATGAGCAGTGGTTCTAGGTTATATCCATATATGATCCTTGGTTGGAGAAACAGTCTCATAAAAGATCTCTGTGCCCAGATGTATTTGGTTCTTTTGGAATTCCTGTCCTCTCCAGGTCTTACTATATTACCCTTCTTTCATATGATTCCCTGCACTCTGCCAAAGGTTTGGTTATGAATCTCAGCATCTGCTTTGATACACTGCTAGGAAGAATCTTTCAGATGCCCTCTGTGGTAGACACCTATCCTGTTACTTGTTTTCTCTTACTTCGAATGTCCAGCCCATAAGTGAGGATTGATCATCTTACCCCAGGTTCTCTTTCTTGTTTAGCTTCTTTAGGTGTACAGATTTTAGTATGTTTATCCGATCTTATAGGTCTAGTACCCACTTATAAGTGAGTATATACCATCTGTGTCTTTCTGCTCTGGAGATACCTCACTCAGGATGATCTTTTCTAGATCTCACCATTTGCCTGAAAATTTCATGAATTCCTTGTTTTTATTTGCTGAGTGAGACCAGGTGAATTTGATGATCATCATGGTAATTCACCTCAAGATCAAGGTTCTATCAGTGATTCTGAAAGAATCCCTGCCTTTGTTATTATAAACTGCAGGGGTTTCAATTATGCTACTTCATGCACATATATCGACTTTCTATTTTAAACAAGAGTCCTTCAATGTTCACTTATATATTTTCTATCACTGCCAATAGAGGTTCATGATTTTTTTCTTATTATTTACTTTTTTTGGTGTTCATATTGTCTTAAATTTTCCTGTGAAATGTGTGTCCTCTTCCTATGCATCCAATAAAAATTTTAAAGAATTATAGTTGGAGAACATGAAGATATTTCATACTTAATTTGTGTCTGCCCTATTCTGGCTCCAGAATGAGCCAGTTATCCAAATATCCCTGAGAAACTATATTTTGTTGTTCTTCATCAATCTTTATTTTTACATGTTTTGAGCAAGCCTAAGGTCTAAAATTTGGTTATTGTAATGTCATTTTGTTTTCCTCCATAATTTGATGTTTCAATATTGATATTTGAAAATGAAATATAGTCTCCAAGATTCTGGAAAAGGATGGTATTTTAGTTTCATTATCAAACTTGTCTTCTTACTGTATTACAAATAACCTGAATTTTTGCTATTGTTAATTTGTTGTAAAATGGCTAAACCTATAGCACTTCACATACTTGCATACAACATATATAGTACATGATATATTAACATATGTAGTAAAATAATAAAGTGCATAAATTAAGACATTTCATTTCTTTCTCATCATATCAGATGGGTTTCATATTCTTAGAAAGAGACACATGATAAAAAGCAAAAAGGAGAGTATAATTTTCAATATTTATGAATACTTTTCAGTGACACTCTTATATAAATAAATAAATTAATAAGTTCGATGTTTTTTGTTGCTGCCTAGGGCTCATGGAATATTGTGTATCACCATACAGGAAGAGAAAGACTTGTTACAAACCAAAGCCACAGACAAGTGAAAACTCTGCATGAAACCATTTAGCTGTAGCAGACCTTTTTTCCTGGAGCAATCTAATAGGAAGTAAGGACAGGAGTGCATCACTTATGGGATGTCAGAGCAACTGTGATTTTGTTGATGAAGTGCCCTAACCACAACATTTCTGGCTCTAGGAATAGTCCATGTTAACAATAACTATCTTTTTTGAAGCTATGAGGAGCTAAGAAAATGAATATGGGCTCTTTCCTGCACAGAGATGAGGAAGTTCCATTTCTAAGGCATCATTTTTCTCTGTACTAGAAGAGAATAGCAAGACAATTCAGAAAGCAATGAAAAGGGGAGGTTTGAAAGTTGCATGCACACTGACATGTATCCTGGCATCAGCCAGCCCTCTAATCTTTGGGCGGAGTTCAGTGACATTCACAGAAAATTAAAATTTCAAAGAAAGAATTTAGTTATATAGTAGAGAACATGCTACAATCAAACAATTGCTATCTTATTGAAAATATTATTATTAATTTCAATTTATTGCTTCATGATGTTTTATAGAAAACAATGTAAATTTAAATTCATAAAAATACAACGTTTGGTGGCTTTGTTTCCTAGTTTTGAGTTTTAATACCCCCTGCAATATATGTGTAAGGAACTTGAATGTTAGAAATTTAAACTGTGTGAACAAAAATGGTGCTGTAGTTAACATGTCAGATGTGACAGTTCACCTATTGAGAGGATTAAACAAATCATGGGAGCCTATTAGCTGGTTTCCTGCAGTTGTGCATGACAAATACAGTCAATACTACTTTCCAGAATAAGTAAATAAATCTTTTGTTTCAGAAGAGCAGATTTTTTCAGTTTCATAATTTTCTTCCTTGAAAGATTAGTTAAGCAATCTTGTGCTAGCAAAACTTAGCCTAAAGAATTACCATAGAACACTCTAGGCTCAGCCCAAGCCATGTATTCACACACTTGGGCATGGCTCTTATCTCATCCCTTAATTGAGGAAATAAAAGCAACATTTTCACTAAAAAAAAAAAAAAAAAAAAAAAAAAAGAATTACCATAGTAGGAAACAAATTCACTTGGCAGGATTTATGGTACAACTACTACATCATAGCCATCTTTCATAACTCTAAAGCATGTTTTCAGGCCCTACAGCATTTACTACTGAAACTCTCGTTTAGATGTGCTTCTGATTCCCCACACTTAGGAAAAAATGTACTCCCCTTCCTCCTAAAGTCAGACTCTTTAGCCATCTACTTGGGACTGCAAACATCAACATTACAATGTCTGTCAGTTTTCTAAACACAAATTTAACTGAAATACCCACTTAGGGATATGTTCTTTTGCAGTATCCTTAGCTCGTAGACCCATTGCCACTGATTTGGTTCAGCTGATTGCTTATGTATGAAAAAATATTGGCCACTCTCAAATGTAGGTTTTGCACCGATCCACTCCTGAACCCGATACAGAAATCTCTTGAGTTCGTAGACATTTATTTCATACCTTACCTGATGGAAGAATGAAATACTATTTAAAACCTCACAAAGCAATGTGCCTTGTTACTTATATCACAGAGTAATGTTAGAGTGTCGCCATTACAATGAAATTCTATTTCCCAGAAGCTTTATAGGAAAATCTTAATAATGTGTCAGAACAAGGATCTTTGTTTCTATTCATTTACGTTTTTCTCATCCTCACCATAAATCAAGAATGAGTTTATTATGATTCTAGGAGGAAGTTAAGCTTGAGGTCTGTTCAATGTTAAGAAAGGATGTTGTGCCTTAAGGATGGTACAGTCTAAAGACTATGAAAGGTGAAAGTATACTCTCTCAAAGGATAATGAGGAACCATTGTTACTGTGTAGAAAGTCTGACTCCTGTCAGTTATATATATGGGTACCTAACATCCCCTGCTGGATCTGAGCAGTCCTTGGTAAAAGAAATTTTAGTATTGAGATTAATGGTGCCTAGTCACCCATTAATGCCTATGAAATAAAGCTTGTTACACATATATTGAAAATTAAATATGAACTCTTCAAATGGAAAAGCATATGAATGATCCAGAGTAAAACAAGAAAACATAGGCTTATTCAATGTGATTAGTGTGTGTGAACAAGGTAAGGAGAAGTGAATTTGCTAATATCAAGGAACAGGAATATGAGTCATCTTTTCAGTTTTCCCAAAACAAGACCAAAAAATATTTTTGGACTTGAAAACAAATGGAACTGAATAAAAGTGTAGTTTTTAATTTATCACAACTTATCCCCACAGGTAACTCATGCCTAAAGATTTTTATTTTGAATTTGAATTTTCTTGTATGTCCTTAATTACTAAATAGCATACTGTATTGATATTAATAAATTTTAAATCAGTACTAAATCAAATATTTTCAGAACAAATGGAACAACTGAGAAAATAAGACAGCTCAGGCTCAGAGTAAATGTTGGAATGTTCTTTGAAGATTTCTGATAATATAATTTTTGTCTGATTTCTTGGTTTGAGTAGTAGATTTAATATTTCTTGATTTACTTCTATAGATATATTTTGTTTTACAGTGATGTGAATATTTTGAATATCTCTCTTTGTTTTCAGGGTATTTAGAAATATAGATCAAAAGCAAATATTTAGATAACACTTAGAATTTCATTAAAATGAATACTTAATAACTAATTTAGATAATAAATAAATAATACATTCACTAAATATTCAAGAAACAAAATCAAAATGCTAAATTCAATTGCATTTCTATTTATTAATAAAGAATAATCTGAAAAAAGATTGAGAGTACAATTCTATTTACAAGGATACGTAATAGAGTACAACAAATAAAGTATTTAATAATAAATTGAACCAAGAGGCACACATTTATCTAGCAATAAAATGCTGATTTAAAAAATGAAGCTGTTAGCTATTAATATAATTCCTTTACATAAAGGTAACATTAAAAATATTGAGACAGAAATGCACTTGTTTCTTGCCCACATATATAGAAAGATGTATACTTTTATTTTGGTGTTTGTTTATTTTGGTTATATTGAATATAGGTTTTCTGAACAGTTTTAATGTTATTGTGTAAATAAAACTTGTATTATTAAAAAACAAAGCTGAGTTCATGTCAGAGACAGTCTCTGTTCCTCTTACTAGCATACCCAGTTGGATAGTGAGATGCCATGGGCTACATCTGGGCAGGGGTTCTAGGTTATATCCATGAATGGTGTTTGATTGGAGTATCAGTCTCAGAGAAGTCCCTTGTGCCCAGATATTTTGGTTCTGTTTTATTCTCCTTGTCGAGCTTCTGTCCTTTCCAGGTCTTAATATCGCCCCCTTCTTTCATAAGATTCCCTGCACTCTGCCCAAAATTTGGTTACTATGTGTCTCAGCATCTGCTTTGATACACTCCTGGGTAGAGTCACTCAAAGGCCCTCTGTGGTAGGCTTGCCCTGTTTCTTGTTTTCTCCTCCTTCCAATTTCCATACTCTTTGTCTTTCTGAGTAATGATTGATGATCTTACCCAGGGTTCTCCTTCTTAGTGGCTGGCTCTTTGATCATGAGCCCATGAGGAGGGAGCAGCCTTCCCAGGACACAGAGAGGACAATGCAACCAGTCCTGATGAGATCTGATAAGCTAGGGTCAGATGGAAGGGGGGGGGGAGGACTTCCCCTATCAGTGGACTTGGAGAGGGATATGGGAGGAGATGAGAAAGTGAGGGTATGATTAGGAGGGAATGATGCAGGGGCCTACAGCTGGGATATGAAGTGAATAAACTAGAATTAATATAAAAATTTAATAAAATAAAAAGAAGCTGTAAAAAAGTAATAAACTCCTCCTTAAAGAATTTTCAGATTTAATTTTGTTCAAAATGCCCATATTACCGATGTTAATCTAGGTTATAGCGAGAAAGAAGCAAGTGTGCATGTGTGTGTGTTTGTGAACACGTGTGTTGCATTTACTATGAAGAATTGAATTGAGTGTTTATTGGAACCCACAGAACCCATATTTTCAGTAAGCAAGCTGGATGCCCAGGAGAATCAATGGCTCTCTCTGTTCTACAAAGTAGAGGTTGATAGTGTAGTAATAAGAAGGCTCATAACAATAGCATCAGATTGTCCCTGAAAGAGAAAAACTGATAGACCAGTTTGAAGGCATTTGGGAAAGAGAAGTTCCATCTTGGTGTTCTTCTATTTACACCTTTAATATATTTGCTGTGGCTTACGTTAGGAAGGTCAGTCCATTTTATGTAGTTTTCAGATTCAAATGCTCATCTGCAAGCACTATCCCTGACACTCAGAATAATGTTTTGTTTTAAATATATTTATTTTTATATCAATCACAGGTTAGGTATACTTTGCATCCCAGGCGTAGCCCCCCTCCTTCCTTCCCTCCCACCCTCTCTCTCCCTCCCTCATCTCCCTCCTCCCCACCCCCTCCAAGTCCACCAACAGGGGAGGACCTCCTCCCCTTCCAATCAACCCCAGCTCATCCTGTCATCTCAGGACTGGCTGCAATGTCCTCCCCTGGGATCTAGCCAGTCTGTCACTCCCCAGCTTGTATGGGGGAGGGTCAAAGAGTCAGCCATCAAGATC
>CM053742.1:70634679-70650017 GCA_028658305.1 Pachyuromys duprasi
TATATATAGTGGATATTAGCCCTCTGTCAGAAGTAGGATTGGTAATGATCCTTTCCCAATCTGTTGGCTGTCTTTTCGTTCAGATGACAGTGTCCTTTGCTTTACAGAAGCTTTTCAGCTTCATGAGGTCCCACTTATTGATTGTTGATCTTAGAGCCTGTGCTGTTGGTGTTCTATTCAGGAAGTAGTCTTGTGTGCCAATGAGTTCTAGGGTCTTTCCCACTTTTTCTTCTAAATGGTTTAATGTGTCTGGTTTGTTTGAAAAAGTGCCTAGGTACTCTATAGCCCAAACCAGAGACATATACTGCTGACCATCACAGGAATCAAAACAATCCAAGGACCCAGTCAACAAAATTCAACTCAAGTAAGTGACTAAAATTCCATTGTGTTTTTTAAAAAGGAATATGTAAAAAACTAAAATAAAGGTGGGATCTCAAGAAACTTCAGATACTCAGAATAATATTAAATAAAGAATAAACTCTGAGTATACACATTTTCCAATGTCAACTCTTACTAAAAAACTATTGTAACAAACTGTGGTTTGACATAAAAGAAAAACAGACTTAGATCAATAGGGTAGAATAATAGGGTACAAATAAACTCTCCTGCATATCAATAAATGGTCTTTGGAAAGGATATTACAAAAATCACATGATTCAATAAACAGTTTCAAGAGAACTGGCTATTACATAAGGAATAATAAATTTGGATTCCTATCTTCTAATACAAAATATCTCAAAATATATTAAAGGCCTAAGAATATAGTATAATAACTGTATTCCTCTTAGAAGAAAACACAGGTAAACAATCTATGGAACTGATTTTAGAAATAATTTATTGGATTTAACACAAAATAGAAAAAACAATTGGGATTCAAAATATTATAACTACAATTCATGTAGTACATGCAACTTCACTAACACTATATGGCTCATTAGTAGAGTTCTGCTTCATATCATCAACTTTTGGATCTCATAATGGCAAAATTGACTGAGAGCTACAGTAATTCTTCTATCTACATCACAAAAGTGAATTTTATTAGAGTAGAAACACACCAAAATTCAAAATTTAAGTAGTACTTTGTGCACCTAGATTATCCATAATCATAGAGTAAAAAAGAAAATCAGGTCAATCCATCCTGTTGGAATTATATATGAATATATGATAGATATAGCATGCATTTTGGAGGATGGAGGATGTACAGAAATTCTGCCTTCTGTATCCTGTTAGTAGGAATGCAAAACAGTAGAGCTGTTATGGGAAAAATCGTATCACTTTCTGAAAAATATTGCACATGCGACTACCATATAAGCCATCATTCTACTTCCCGTTATATACCCAAAATAAAAGGAACCCTTTTATTTTTAAATTTGATTTTATTTTATACATTTATTTATCACAATTTATTCACTTTTTATCCCTGTTGCAGTCCCCTCCCTCATTTCCTCCCAGTCCCACCCATCCTCTCTCTTCTCCCCCTGTGGCCTTTCCCTAGTCCACTGATAGGAGAGGACCTCCTCCCCTTTTATCTGACCCTCACTTATCAGGGTCATCAAGGCTGGCTGCTGCATTTTCCTATGTGGCCTGGCAAGGCTGCACCCCACCAGGGGGAGGTGATCAAAGAGCCAGCCACTGAGTCCATGTCAGACACAGCCCATGTACCTCTTACAAGGGAACCCACTTGAAAACTGAGCAGCCAATGGGCTTCCTTTGAACAGGGTCTCTAGTTCCTCTCCATGCATGGACATTGGTTGGACCATCCATAACTGCAGGGCCCCTGGGCCAGGGTTTTTTCCTCTGTTGTTCTCCTTGTACAATCCTTTACAATAAAAGATCATCTGAAGGTATCTCCATTCCAGATCTCAAGCTGTACTATAGAGCAACAGTAATAAAAACTGCATGGTACTGGCATAAAAACAGACTGGTGGATCAATGGAATCAAATAGAAGACCCAGAAACAAACCCACATACCTATGGAAGCTTAATTTTGTACAAAGAAGCCAAAACCATACAATGGAATAAAGACATCATCTTCAACAAATGGTGTTAGTCTAATTGGATATCTACGTGTAGAAACATGCAAAGAGACCCATATTTACCACCTTGCACAAAGTTAAAGTCCAAGTGGATCAAAGACCTCAACATAAAACCAGACACGCTAAATCTGTTAGAAGAAAAAGTAGGGAAGAGCCTTGAACTCATTGACACAGGAGACAACTTCCTGGACAGAACACTAACAACAAAAGCTCTAAGATCAACAATCAATAAATAGGACCTCATGAAACTGAAAAGCTTCTGTAAAGCAAAAGACCCTGTCCTTAGAACAAAATGTCAGCCTACAGACAGGGAAAAGATTTTCACCAACCTTACATCTGACAGAGGGCTATTATCCAGAATATATAAAGAACTCAATAAATTAGATACCAATAAACCAAATAATCCAATTAAAAATCGGGTACAAAGCTAAGTAGAGAACAGAGGAATATTGATTGGCAGAGAAACCCTTAAAGAAATGCTCAGCATCCTTAGTCATTCAGGAAATGTAAATAAAAGGAACTTTTAAAGGCAAATTTACAAATCCATGTTTTGTTAATTATTTACAGTATAGTCAAGAAATGGAAGTAACTCAGATGTTCGCTGATAACATTATGAACAAATAAAGGAATATAGTATGTAGGTGCAATGGGATGGTATTCAAATGCCACAAAAAGGAAACCCTACTATATCCTAAAATATGGTTAAGATCACAAAAATTAAGCTGAACAACATTAAACCACGAGAAAAGGAAAAATACTCTATCAATGTACACATATGCATTATCTTTAGTAGAAACAGAGCCTGGGGGACCAAGAGAGATTGCCCAACATCTAAGGGCATTTACTACTTTTCTAGAGGACCAAAATTTGTTTCTCAGCACTCACAGCAGATAGCACATAATCACTTGTAACTCCAGCTTCAGGGGATCCAACATTTTCTTCTGGCCTCCAAGGGCACAGTACCCACAGGTGCAAAACTTATACACAGGCATACATAATTACGTACACATAGTGTAAAAATTTAAGAAGTCTTTAAAAAAACAAAGAAAAAGAAACTAAAATAGTTGTTGCCAGTTGGAATAAAGAGAAAAAAATAAAGGTTTGTTGGTCAAACGGAATAGAGCTTTGATTTTGCAGGATGCTAGAGATCTATAGATAAATTAAATTATAATAAAATATGAACAAAATAAACACCCTTACTCTAAAATGTTTAACATTGTAAGTTTTGTCTGTTTTACCTCAATTGACATGATATAAAGCTCAATGTGGTTTCATTCATTTGTAATACATTGCTTCTGGGGTTGAGGTAAGAGGCTAATTTGAGTGCAGTGATTCTAGAAGCTCACCTAGGTAACACAGGATGTCTCCTTTTCCAAAGAAAAGTAACAAAACTTTTAATGAAAATTATTCCATGAAGGTTTATTATTGAAGTGGAAGAGAGGAATTGATATGTCAGAAACCCAGAACTAACTAATTGGTATGTAATGGAAGTTATTTTGAGGGGGGGGGGAATATAATATCATTTGAAGCAAAAGGGGAGGTGAAATTAGAAAGATAAGGAAGATTTAATTTTAGCTTTATTGTTCTTAGATAAAAGTTAATTAATGGTTTCCTAAATGATTATGTTGGCATAGATAGAGACCACATCTTATCAGAAAAGAGGGCAAGTGGCTTAAAGTGTAGAATCACAATAGAATGTACTAATAATTAAACATTTTGGGATGAGTATATGGCAATAGAGTAAGCCAATATATTTTTGATTAAAGTTCTGTCAGCCAAGTTTCCAGTAAGTGGAAAAAGCAGGAAAGGAAAATTTTAAGAACAATTTTTGGAGAGATTTGAGAATGGGAAAATTTTCAGAAGCAAGGAACTAACTTAGGGAACATCAATCCCTATGGAGGAGCAAATATAGGTTTAAAAAATAGTATATTCATCATAAGTATACATACAAATTAATTTTGTTTCCTGCTATTTTGCTGCATGTACTTTTCAACTGTGTATCTTTAAGGATATTTTACATGTATGCTAACATATCATCTGAAAATACTTTGACTCCGTTTCCAGTTTGTGTTTCTTTTATTTACTTCAGTTGTCTCACTGTTCTAGCTAAGACTTAAAGCACTATATTAAAAACAGGGATAGTGAGAATGAACATTATTGTCTTGTTCTTAGTAGAAGTTCTTTTAGTTTTTGTTTGTCTATTTTCATTTAAGGTGATGTTGGCTGTGGGATCCCTACATAATGGGACCCCTATAGAGATTTGTCCATTGTATCCCTTGACTCTCAGCCCTCAGGCAGTGCACATGGTCAAATATTTTGCTTGGAAGGAGAAATGGCCAGACGTATGATTACCTGCTGATTCATAGGCAATAGCCAATGGACTGACTGGATAATCATAAATTTAGAAAGATTATGAATGAATTAGTGAGAAAGTCATTTAGGAAAGAACTGTATGAATAGATGATCTTTGAATGGGCAACGAATGTAAAGATACTAGTACCCTAGTTAAGGGTCCATCAAAAGGTGATTTCAGCAGAGGAGAAGTTCAGTAATAAAGGACATAGGATGATCTTTTCCATGGATAGCTTCTTTCCATGGTCATTCCTTTCATTGCCTCATGGGTCTATGAAAAAAAGTGGCCATGGTGGCAGAAATGGAGGTCATGCATGGGATTGAAAACATAGTCTTCCACTCACCAAGGCTTATCTGCCCGTATCTGCTGCTGAATGTTAGATCTGTCAACAACATAGACCAAAACTGAGCCCCAGATATGGCACCAGTCTCTGGGGTAACCAGCCAGTGACCTTCTTCCTTTGTAGGAAGGGCAACACTTTGTATTTATTAGAATAGATACTTCTGCTTATGGGTTGCCTTTGCTTGATGTAATGTTTCTGCGTAAACTACCATCTATGGACTCACAGAGTGTATCATCACCATGGTGTTCTACACGACATTGCTTCTGACAAAGGAACTCACTTAACATCCAGAGAAGTGAGACTGTGGGCCCACAAACATGGATTCTACTGGCCTTACCATATTCTCCACCATCCTAAAGTATTTGATTTGATAGATCAGTGGAAGGGCCTTTTGAAGACATAGTTACGGTGTCAATTAGGTGTCAGTAACCTGGACAGCTAGGGCATGATTTTCCAGAAAGTACTATATGCTTTGAATAAGCATCCAATATGTGGTATGGTTTTCCCCATAGCTAGAATGTGCTGGTCCAGGAAACAAAGGGTAGAAAAAAGAATGGTTCCACTCATGACTACCCCTACCAACCCACTATAAAAGTGTTGCTTCCTATTCCCATGACATTATGGTCTTCTGGCCTAGAAGTTTTGGTTCCAGAGGAGGGATTGCTCTTACTAGGAGATGCTATAAATATTTCATTGAACTGGAAGCTCATTTCACTGGCTATTGTGGGTTTCTGATGCCCTAAGCCAATAGACTAAGAGAGGAATGACAACTTTAGGAGGAATAATTGATTCAGACTACCAGGAGGGGAGCTGGATTGCCTCTTTATAATGGAGGTAACAAAGATTATGTCTGGAGTACAGGAGATATTGTATGCTGTCTCTTGGTGTTATCATGTCTTGTGATTAGTCAATAGGAAACTGTAACCCAATCCAGGCAAAATAACAAAGGACCAATTCCAGTGTTTTTAACTTATAATTCAGAACCCCTTGAAGGTAAAACAACCCTTTCAACCCTAAGACCACCAGAAAACACAGATATTTACAAACTACATTTATGAAGTAGCAACAAAAAATTTTATGGTTGGGGATTAATGAAGTACCAATGAAAATAATTTCATCATTGTGGATCACTACAACATGAGGAACTGTACTAACGTGTATTAGAATAAGGTTGAGAACCACTGGATCCTTTATGAATGAAGTTACTCCTCCAAGAAAAGAACAAAGACTTCCTGAGGTGTGTTGATATGATTTTCTTGAGGAGTGTATACAATTTATGCTTGTTCATTCAAATGCTGATTTCTCTACCCCACTATTGGTTTCAATCTGGACATTGCATTGTGATGTTTATTCTAAGCGCCACCTGTTTCAAGTTTGAGTGAACATGCCACCATTTGTTCTCTGTAATTTCACTAAAACAACCAGCCAATGTTGAACAATGGCAAGAATAGGGTGGAACATCCTGTTCTGAAGGGAAGGAGAAGGAAGCTAGTTGGAGGAGTAGAAGAGCAGAGATAGGCAGGAGAGGACTTGGAACCAGGAGGACAGATGAACCTGTCCTAAGATATGACTAAAAACAAATAATGTGGGAAATATTACTGGGAGGAAGCTATGCAGCCTTGGAGGTTCAGGATGGAGTAACTATTGCCCAGCATTGTGCTCTGGGTTAATTAAATAAATCCTAGTCTCTGTGTGGTGATTTGGTATACAGCTGGTTTAGGAATAACCACTCTTTAACTAAAAGATAAGTCAATAATAAATATGAATAACCAACAACAGAGGTGCTTTCTGAGGGTGGAGAAAATACTGAATGAGTAACAGAAAAAGACAGTTAAAAATACTAGCTAAGAACATGTAACCAGTTAATGAAACAAGAATTATAATTGACAAGAGTTTTTCTGTCATATTTTGTTAGGGATGTGTTTGTCCATACATACACATATTTAAAGCTGGTATTTGTGGGGCATTCCCCTCAATTTCTTTATCATGTAATGTAACATTAATTGAGATAATATAATATTCCTAAAGGAAAATTGATACCTGTTCTAAAATATATAATGCATTTGAGATTGTATGTGGAATAATCATACCATGATAGGCGTGATAATACCTGATTAAACATAAAATGTGTTTGCTATTTTACATGTGGTAGTTATATCAGGTATAATTGTGGCATGGCTATTGTTTTCATTTGGAAATAAAGCAAGACATAAGGGACTGTGATTGTGGTTCATGTTGACAAGGGTTTGACATGTGATGGCTAATATTTTTTAACATTTTTATTTTATATTAATCACAGGTTATGTATTTTATATCCCAGCCGTAGCCCCCTCCTGCATTCCCTCCCTATGCCCCCTTCCCTCCCTCATTTCCTCCCTGCCCCTTTCCAAGTATTAGTTCTTTCATCTAGAATTCACTAAAATCCAAGAAGTGGGTATATCTATGAGAGATTTTTTTTTGACTGGATCATTTGGGGTGGGACGACCTATCCTAAACCTGTATCATTTGACATCAAAGAGCCACTGTTAATTTGAGCCACACCTCCTCGTGGCAACTGAAATAAAAGGACATGGAAGTAGGAAGTTTTCCCTTCACCTGCTTGCCTACTTTTTCAGGACTCAAACAGACCAAAAACCAGATGACACACCCAGTCTTATGAGCTGAACAACCACCAATTCTTGACCTTTCAAATGCGAGACAGCCATTTTTGGACTAGCTGGAACATAACCTTCAAACCACTGTAATATGTCCCCCTTTTCATATACATTCCTTCTACCAGTTCATTTCCTTTACAGAACTCCGACTAATACATTCCCCATCATTACATGTGCATTCTTGAATAATGTTTTATTGCAATTCATCATTTACTTTATTTAAAAACTGGATTATGACCTTGGTTCATTGCTTATCATATCCAATCCCTTTTGTGTTAAAAAAAAAAAGAAGCTTCAGACTGGGTGAAATATTTGTAAATCACATTTTTGACAATTTGTATACAAAGTGTGTAAAGACAAAGACAGACTAAAATTTGACAGTAAGAAAAAAATTGTGCCATCAAAAAATGGAACAAAGATCTGAAAAAAAAATAGCAAATGCTGTTAGATTGCACGTAAGCCTATGAAAAGATGCTCAACCTATCTACTACAAAATCCAAATGGAAACACCAAAAAGATAACATTAGAGATCTCTTATGTGGTCTAAAGCAAAGTCAACAAACCCCATAGCAAAAGTATTTGAAAACACTATGGTGGTTTTCTAAAAGCCTAGGCACATATTATGATGGTAACTCATGATATTTATAAATCAGAAACAACAAAAATGGCCAGAAATAATCATATACTTTAATATTACTCAGCAATAAGGAGGAATGAACTAATGATAAAAATATCAGACTAATCTCAAACCAATTATACTGAATGAAAGAAGCCAAAGATATAAATATATTATCTCATTCACATAAAATTATGTAAAGTCAAAACTAATCTACAGTGATGAGTAGAAATCTGTGCTTATAACAATCAAAAGGAATAACAGAAAAGTAGAATTAAAAAGGAACAGGAAACATTAGGGGTCACTTATTAAAAGCACTGTGGCTCCATTTTACCAAAGGTTAAAAATCTCTTCTGGTTCATTTACGTCACCTTGACATAATCAATGCACATTTGGAAAGAGGAAATCAAAACTGAGGAATTACCTCCATTAGACTGGTCTATAGGCAAGTCTGTGAAATATTTTCTTTTTCTCTTTTTTTTTCTTTTTTCATATTAATTACAGTTTATTTACTTGGTATCTCCACTAAAAAAAAAAAGTTCCCTCCTTCATTCCCTCCCAATCCCACCCTTCCTCTCTCATCTCCTCCCAAGTCATGCTCTAAGTCCACTGATAGGTGAGGTCTTCCTCCTCTTCCATCTGACCCTAGCTTATCAGGTCTCATCAGGACTGGGGCATTTCCCTCCTCTGTGGCCTGGCAAGGTTGCTCCCCCTCAAGGGGAGTTTGTCAAATAGCCAGCCACTGAGTTCATGTCAGAGACAGTCCCTGTTCCCATTACTAGGGAA
Source organism: Pachyuromys duprasi (assembly GCA_028658305.1). Lineage (NCBI taxonomy): Eukaryota > Metazoa > Chordata > Mammalia > Rodentia > Muridae > Pachyuromys > Pachyuromys duprasi. The sequence goes on from CM053742.1 coordinate 70,643,468, forward strand.
CTCACTTGGATACTGAGATGCCATGTGAAATATCTGAGCAGGGGTTCTAGGTTACATCCATCAATGGTCCTTGGTTGGAGTATCAGTATCAGAAAAGATTCCTGTGCCCAGATTTTTTGGTTCTGTTGGTCTCCTTGTGGAGCTCCTGTCGTCTCCAGGTCTTACAATCTTCCCCTTCTTTCATAAATTTTCCTACACTCTGCCCAAAGTATGGCTATAAGTCTGAGCATCTGCTTTGATACCCTGCTGGGTAGAGCCTTTCAGAGGCCCTTTATGGTAGGCCTCTGTCCTGTTCCCTGTTTTTTCCTCTTCTGATGTCCATCCTCTTTACCATTCTGAATGGGGATTGAGCATCTTAGCCATAGTCCTCCTTCTTGATTAGTTTCTTTAGGTGTACAGATTTTTAGTATTTTTATTCTATATCATATATGTAATATCCACTTATCAGTAAGTATATATCCTGTGTATCTTTCTGCTTCTGAGATAGCTTTCTGAGGATAATCTTTTCCAGTTCCCACCATTTGCCTACAAATTTCTTGATTTCCTTGTTTTTTATTGCTGAATAATATTCCATTGTGTAGATGTTCCACAATTTCTGTATTCATTCCTCAACTGAGGGGCATCTTGATTGTTTCCAAGTTCTGGCTATTATGAATAAAGCTGCTATGAACATGGTTAAACAATTGTCTTTGTGTCACTTGAGTTTTTGAACTTAGCCATTGTGATGTGTGTAAGGTGAAATCTCAGGGTCGTTTTGATTTACATCTCCCTGAAGACTAAGGATGCTGTGCATTTCCTTAAGTGTTTCTCTGCCATTCTATATTACTCTACAGAGAATTTTCTGTTTAGCTCTGTACCCCATTTTTAATTGGATTACTTGATTTGTTATTTTTTAATTTCTTTAGTTCTTTATATATTCTATTTATTAGTTCTCTGTCAGATATAGGGTTGGTGAAGATCCTTTCCCAGTCTGAAGGCTGTCATTATGTTCTAAAGACAGTGTCCTTTGCTTTACAGAAGCCTTTCAGTTGCATGAGGTCCCATTTATTGATTGTTGATCTTAGAGTCTGTGCTGATGGTATAGTGTTCAGGAAGTTGTCTCCCGTGCTAATGAGTTCTAGGATCTTCCCAGCTTTTTCTTCTAACCAATTTATTGTGTCTTTGATGCACTTGGACTTAAGTTTTTTGCAGGGTGACAAATATGGATCTACTTGCATTTTCTACATGTGGACATCCAGTTAGACCAGCACCATTTGTTGAAGATGCTGCTTTTTTTCCATTGTATGGTTTTGGCTTCTTTGTAAAAAATCAAGTATCCATTGGTGTGTGGATTTATTTCAGGTTCTTCTATGTGATTCTATTTACCCACCTTTCTCTTTCTATGCCAGTACCATGCTGATTTTATTACTACTGCTCTGTAGTACAGCTTGAGATCGGGAATAGAGACACATACAGATGATCTGTTGTACAGGATCGTTTTGGAAATTCTGGGTTTTTTGTTTTTCCATATGAAGTTGAGAATTTTTCTTTCAAGGTCTTAAAAGAATTGTATTGGTATTTTAATTGGAATTGCATTGACTTTGTATTTGGCTTTTGGCAGGATGACCATTTTCACAAAATTAATTCTACTGATCCATGAGCATGGGAGTTCTTCCCATCTTCTGATATCTTCTTCTATTTCTTTCTTCAGAGACTTGAAGTTTTTTTTTTTTTGAACAGGTCTTTCACTTGCTTGGCTAGAGTCACCCCAAGGTACTTTATGTTATTAGTGGCTATTGTGAAGGGTGTTGTTTCCCTGGTTTCTTTCTCGGCCTTTTTTTCTTTGGTATACAGGAGGGTTTCTGATTTTGGGGGGTGTTAATTTTATATCCAGGCACTTTGCTGAAAGTGTTTATCAGCTGAAGGAGTTCTCTGGTTAAATTTTTGGGGTCCTTCATGTATACTATCATATTATCTGCAAATGGTGATACTTTGACTTCTTTCTTTCTGCTTTGTATCCCCTTGATGTCCTTCAATTGTTTTATTGCTCTAGCTAGGATTTCCAATAATATGTTGAAAAGATATGAAGAAAGTGGGCAGCCTTGCGTTTTCCCTGATTTCAATGGGATTGATTTAAGTTTCTCTCCATTTATTTTGATGTTGGCTATAGGCTTGCCATATATTGTCTTTATTTTGTTTATATATGTGCCTTGTATACCTGATCTCTCCAAGACTTTAAACATGAACAGGTGTAAGATTTTGTCAAATGCTTTTTTTTTGGCTTGTTTTCTTTTAATTTTTTGTTGTGAAGTTATTTATATCCTATGTTTTCTTGGGTGTAGTTGTCTTCATTGGATTGGAGTTTCCTTCTAGCATCTTTTTTAAGGCTGGGTTGCTGTGTAGATATTGTTTAAGCTTAGTTTTGTCATGGAATATTTTGTTTTCTCCATCTATGTTCATTGAAAGCTTTGCTGGGTTTAGTAGTTTGGGTTGGTATCTGTTGTCCCTTAGAGTCTGCATTACATCTGCCCAGGCCTGTCTGGCGTTCATAGTTTCTGTTGAGAAATCTGGTGTGATTCTGATATGTTTGCATTTTATGTTACTTGGCCTTTTTAGTTTGCTGTTTTTAATATTTTTCCTTGTTTTATAGGTTTAGTGTTTTGACTATGATGTGAAGTGAAGAGTTTCTTTTCTGGTCTAGTCTATTTCTGGTTCTGTAGGCCTCTTGTACATTTATGGACATCTCTTTCTTTAAGTGGGGAACTTTTCCTTCTATGATTTTCTTGAAAATATTTGCCAGATCCTGGAGCCTGGTATCTTCTTTTTCATCTATTGCTATTATTCTTCGATTTTGTCTTTTCATGGTGTCCTTGATTTCTTGGATGTTTTGTGTTTGGTACTTTTCCGATTTCACTTTTTTTTGAACAAGGTATCACATTCTGCAATTGTATCTTCAGCACCTGAGATTTTCTCTTCCATTTCTTGTATTCTATGGTGATGCTTAACTTTGTGGTTCCTGATCTTTTCTCTATGTTCTCCAGCCCCAGGGTTTTCTGTTTGTTTTTTCTTTATTGAACCTAATTCTGTTTTTATGCCTTGCACCATTGCCTTCATCTGTTTTAATGTGGATTCTTGTCTTTCTATGATGGCTTCTATATTTTTGTTCATTTCCTCTCTATATGCCACTAACTGTGGCTCTACCTGTCTTCTATTTGTTTGGCTTTATTTTCCTGTATTTCTTTGAGAACTTTTTTGTTTCCTCTTTATTTGCTTCCACTGTGTAGCTATTTCTCTGAGAGATTTGTTCATTTCTTCTTTATGTGTCTCTAATAACTGGGTAAGTACAGTTTTAAAGTCATTTTCCTGTGTTTCCGATGAATTGAAATCTCCATTGATTTTGGGGGTTGCTTGTGAAGCCATGCTGTCCTGATTTTTGTTGGGTGTGTTTTTATGCCAGCTTCTGGCCATCTGATTATCTGTAACCCCCACTGTTTGTTCCTGAAGCCTGTACTTCAGACTGGGTCAGTCTTTCTCTGGTGTCTGGAGTATTTTTCAGGAAAATGAGAGATGCCCACTGGTTTGAGAGTGTGCGTTGGTGTTTCAGCTGTATGTAAGGGAAGAATGTGATGCTGGTGTTGGTGCTGTTCACAGGCTTTTTTGGTGGATGCCCTTTGCAGGTGCAAATTCCCTGAATACCTCTGTGACATACAGACCACTGGTATGCATATCTGTCTGGGCTCCAGGATTTGTTTGACTAGATTTCACTGGTAGATCCACAGAGCAGGTTCTTCAATGTTGAGAATGCTGTCCCAAGAATCCCTATGTTGCCCATAATGGAGGTGTGGGTGGTAGTGATATGATGTCTGGCCGCTTGCTTAAAGTGACCCTGGATCTGGGGTTCTGCACTCACTCTCTAGCAGGACAAATCAGAAAGCACAGGGGTTTCCCTTGTTCTCTACTGTCCAATTTGATCCTCCTGGGGCAAATGCAGGTGTAGGCTATCGGTCAGCTCAGTGGTGCTGCAGCCACAGTTCTTGGTGCCCACTGGCACTGTGTGCTATGCTAACTGCTGCTGGCACTTAAAGTTGGACACTATGCTTTGTGACAGACTCTGGGGGTAGCCTCCGCAGCCTCCACCTCCACCAGGGAAGGAGTATGGAAGGCAGTAACAGGGGAGTGCTGGGGGATTGAGTATTATCTGTCCCAGGACCCAAGCAGGGGGTTCTTTGTTAAGAGCAGCCAGAACCGTGCGCCAGATATTGTGCTCTGTGGTGGGCACTGTGGAATGCCTCTGCTGCCTCCACCAAAGAGGGAGTAGCGAGGTGGTTAAGAGGAAGTGCCTGGGGATTGAGTCCCCAGGAGAAGTCTGTAGAATAGTCCTGAGTGAAGTCCCCAAAGAATTCTGTGGGTGACCCAACTCCAAATGGTCTCAGTTCACAGTCAGTCCCCTTTCTCCTGGGAAGCTTCTTTCTCATTGTTCTGGGTTCAGCTGCCACTCCACTCACCAATTTTGGAGTTTCAGATCCTCTGCCCCTCAGATATGGTGAGTGCTGTTTGCTGCCATCTTGGATCCCCGAATATTTTCTTGATCAATGACTGATGTAGGAGGGCCCAGCTCATTGTGGTCCATTGCCATTCGTGGGCTGATGATCCAAGCTTAAAGAAACCTGTACAAGATGTGAGGAGCAAGCCAGTAATCCATGTTCCTCCATGGTTTCTGCTCCAGTTCCTGCCTTCAAATTTGTTTCTGTCCTTATGTTCCTTTTATGCTATAAGATGAAATAGACCCTTTCTGCCTCAAGTTGGTTTGGTCATGACACTTTATCACAGCAATAGAAAGCAAAGTATCTCAAATCAACAAACATTTATATTTAAATAATTATTTATTAAATGACAATTATGTCTCAGTAAAGCTGATAAAAATAATTTGTTCAAAAGAAATAAAGTATGTTTATCCTGTGTTATAGGTTGTATACTCACTTATAAGTGAGTATATACGGTATGTGTTTCTTTGCTTCTGGGATACATCACTCAGGATGATCTTTTCTAGATCCCACCATTTGCCTGCAAATCTCATGATTTCCTTGTTTTTAATTGCTGAGTGGTTTTGCATTGTGTAAATATACCACAATTTCTGTCTCCATTTTTTCGTTGAGGGACATCTGGGTTCTTTCCAGATTCTGGCTATTATGAATAAAGTTGCTACAAACATGGTTAAATAAATGTCCTTGTTGTGTACTTGAGCACATTTTGTATACAGGCCTAGGATTAGTATAGCTGGATCTTGAGGTAGCACTATTCCTAATTGTCCGAGAAAGCACCAGATTGATTTCCAAAGTAGTTGTACAAGTTTACATTACCATCGGCAATGGAGGAGGGTTACCCTTTCTCCACAACCTCTCAAGCATTAGTTGTCACTTGAGTTTTTTATCTTAGTCACTTGAGTTTTTTATCTTAGAAGTGGGTTTCCTGTTAAGGAGAACAAGGACAGTCTCTGACATGAACTCAGGGGCTGGCTCTTTGACCTCCCCCTCCCTGAGGAAGGAGCAGCCTTGCTAGGCCACAGAGAAGGGCATTATAGCCAATCCTGAAGAAACCTGATAAGCTATGGACAGATGGAAGAGGAGGAGGACCTCCCCTGTCACTGAACTTAGAGAGGGGCTTGGAGGAGATGAGGGGGAGATGGTGGGATTGGGAGGGAATGAGGAAGGGAGCTACAGCTGGGATACAAAGTAAATAAATTGTAATTAATATAAAAAATAAAAATTTAATAAAAGAGAAATAAAATGCTGCTTTTCTACCACAGCCATTGCAGTGCACCTCAGTTCCATAGAGATGGGCACTGGAGGCCAGTGAGAGCAGACTGGCAGTGGGTGGAAACTCTGTGCCTCCCAGATGAAAATCAATTAACCAAGGCCAAAGAAGATCCTAAGAAGCCAAGAGGAAGATGTCCTCCTATGCATTCTTTGTGCAAATGTGCCAGGAGGAGCACAAGAAGAAGCAGCTGGATGGCTCTGTCATCTTCTCAGAGTTCTCCAAGAAGTGCTCAGAGACATGAAAGACCATGTCTACAAAAGGAAAGCTCGAAATTTGAAGACACAGCAAAGGCCTACAAGGCTAGCTACTAGAGAGAAATAAAAAACCTACATCCTTCCCCAAAAGGGAGAACAAAAAAAGTCCAGGGACCCCAATGTACCCAAAAGGCCTCCTTAGGCCTTCTTGCTCTGTTCTGAGTACCTCCCCCAAAACAAAGGAAAACACCCTGGCTTATCCATTGGTGATGTTACAAAGAAGCTAGTTGAAATGTAGAACTGTTCTGCAGTGGATGAGAAGCAGCCATTCAAGAAGAAGGCCACCAAGCTGAAGGAGAAGTAAGAGAAGGAAATTGTTGCTTACAGAGCTAAAGGAAGATCTGACGCCATGAAAAAAAGGGGGTGGTCAAGACCAAAAAGAGGAAGAAAATGAAGGAAGTGGAAGATGAAGAAGGAAGAGGAGGATGAAGAGGAGAAGAAGGAAGATGAAGAGGAAGAAGAAGATAATTATGTTGAATAAGTTGGTTCTATCGCAGTTT
>CM053742.1:70657469-70675270 GCA_028658305.1 Pachyuromys duprasi
TCCCACTCCCTCCCTCATCTCCTCCCCGCCCCCTCCGAGTCCACCAACAGGGGAGGACCTCCTCCCCTTCCATTCAACCCCAGCTCATCCTGTCTCCTCAGGGCTGGCTGCAATGTCCTCCCCTGGGATCTAGCCAGTCTGTCACTCCCTAGCATGTATGGGGGAGGGTCAAAGAGTCAGCCATCAAGTTCATGACTGAAACAGTCCCTGTTTCCCTCACTAGCTTCTTCAGTCTGACACCAAGCTATCATGGGCCCCATCTGAGCCGGGGTTCCAGGCCACATCCACACGAGGTCCTTGGTTGTAGAAATCGTCTCTTACAAGACGCCTGTGCCCTGCTCAGTTTGGTCTTTGTGGAGCTCTTGTTCACAAATTATAAGGAAAATATTGGATTTCTCCATAACACATGAGGCAGATCTATGTAAGTCTCAAAACATAGGGTAGTGTCAGCTGACAGATGGGTACCATATACATATGGTATTCAATATTCAATTCAAAAATTAATACATTTATGTTTAATGCTAATATTACTGGCAAAATACCTATACTTCAAAATAAAATAAATATTTCAGCATAGTTTTCCTAATCTTCAGCTCATCCTTTGGAGAGCCTAAAATACTCTAGTGTTTAGAAAGAAAAAATAATATTACACATAAAACAATAAGGCACAGACAGAGGTCTGGAAAGAACAGAGTGTAACCCAAAGAGAAAACCTTCTGTAGAGCTTGGCAATTTAGGAAATTCTTAAGCACTGAATAGAAGATTTGCCTCTGGAATGGTCTTTAGACTTTCTCTGTTTGCAATAGCACAGTGTCATACCACAGGAAAATCAACAGGAATGTGTCTTTTCTTAATTTGGCAGAACTTGAGGTGCATTAAAATATTAATTTAAATTAGTCATAGCATCACACTCTTTGTAGTTTAGCAGCTAGGATAGTATTACAAACACATGGGCTTAAAACTTCTCTAGCTTTCTCAAGAACTCTTTCTTCTTAGAAAGCATTTGCGTTGTTCCCCATGATGAGTAATGGTCTAGGATTTAGGGCATGGTTTTACTAGCATTGCCTTGGGCAACCACAGGCAGCATGCCTGTGAACCCCAGTTCATGCCAGTTCAAGTAATGAACTTCTACCCAAGAGCTTAAGTTCTCTTTGAGCAGTCACAAAGATGTCATTCACCATGCTTACAATTGCAAGGCTCTGTCTCCTCCCCACCCCCATTACAACAGAGGTGGAAATCCTTCTAGCTATTGCAAACTCAAGTTTTATTACAAAGTAGAAAATTATGATGAGCACCTCCAATATAACCACTCATGAGAGAAGTGTTTCTTAACTGAGTCATTTCCCCCTGAAGGGGTGAAGCAAATTCTATTTCTTTGTGCTTACTTTTAAAAATTATTCCAGGACTGCTGAAGGCAGCAGAAAGGCCACTTGCACTTGGGGAGCTCATACTTCCCAAATAATTACATTTTTCATTTGACCAAAACTCAGCTTTTTAATGGAGCTTTAGTTAAATAGCATAATTGGCTGATGGCAAATATTACAGCTGACACAAGTTTCCAGTAGGCATTAAAGACAGAATTTCAAACTAAAACATTGTATGAAAAAGGTACATTTAAAAATAAACTTTATGATATTAAGTTTTAAAGATGCTTAGAATTTCATAATGGAAATACACTCAAGATATAAATGAAAAAAACAGAACAACATTCTAATGTTTAAAAATAAATGTCTATTTATACTTAAGTATACATCAAAATGTGCAAGCATTCTAAAGAGCTCTTGTTTAATAGATTTCTTCTTACTTTTCTATTGTTTGAACGTTCTTTATTTTTACTAATAAATATGGACTATAAGTGTAAGAACACAAGAGTAATCCTATCAAGAAATAAAGGGTGACTCATCTACTGAAATTTATTGATGACATGAAGTATTCCTCTCTACTTTACAAGGTTGCCTTAAAAATGGATGTTTCTGTTAGCTAGGAGAGGACTGTATACCAAATGACTTGATTTCTATTGTCTCCATCTCTAGGAGAATTTTTTAAAATAATATTTTAAAATAAAAGTTAATCATTGAGTATGCAGGATAAAACTGTCCCTTTGAATGATGATAGAGCTGTACCAGGAAGTTGGTATGCTTTATTTCATGTAATCTGTATAGTTATGCTTTTCAATTAATGTCAATTATTCTTGTCTTCCAGGTTAGGAATTGTTAAGTGAGATGTAAGCAACATTTTTTTTATTTTTTATTTTTATATTAATTACAGGTTATGTACTTTGTATCCCAGCTGTAGCCCCCTCCATCATTCCCTCCCATTCCCCCTATCTTTCCCTCATCTCCTCCCTGCCCCTTTCCAAGTCCACTGATAGGGGAGGACCTCCTTCCCTTCCATCTGACCCTAGCTTATCAGGTCTCTTCAGGGCTGGCTGCAATGTCCTCTTCTGTGGCCTAGCAAGACTGCTCCTCCTTCCGGCAGGGGGCCAGGGTATCAAAGAGCCAGCCATTGAATTCATGACTGAAATAGTTCCTGTTCCCCTTACTAGGATACCCACTTGGATATTGAGCTATCATTTGCTATATTCAAGCAGGGGTTCTAGGTTATATCCATACATGGTCCTTGGTTGGAAAAACAGTCTCATAAAAGACCCCTGGGACCTGATATATTTAGTACTTGTGGAGCTCCTGTCCTCTCCACGTCTTACTAACTCCCCCTTCTTTCATATAATTCCCTGCACTCTGCCAAAAGTTTGGTTATGAATCTCAGCATCTGCTTTGATACATTGCTAGGTAGAGTCTTTCAGAGGTCCTCTGTGGTAGGCTCCTGTCCTGTTGCTTGTTTTCTCCTACATTCAATATCCATCCCATTTCTCTATCTAAGTGAGGATTGATCATCTTACCTCGGGTCCTCTTTCTTGTTTATCTTCTTTAGGTGTATAGATTTCAGTATGCTTATCCTATCTTATAGGTCTATGTGAGTATATACCATGTGTTTCTTTCTGCTTCTGGGATACTTCACTCAGGATGATCTTTTCTAGATCCCACCATTTGCCTGCAAATTTCACGATTTCCTTGTTTTTAATTGCTGAGTAGCATCCCATTGTTAAAAGCACCATAATTTCTGTATCCATTCCTCAACTTAGGGACATCTGAGTTGGTTCTGGCTATTACGAATAAAGCTGCTATGAACACGGTTGAGCAAATGTCCTTGTTGTGTACTTGAGCATCTTTTGGATATATGCCTAGGAGTGGTATAGCTGGATCTTGAGGAATCCACTATTCCTAATTGTCTAAGAAAGCACCTAATTGATTTCCAGAGTGGTTGTACAAGTTTCCATTCCCACCAGCAATGGAGGAGGGTTCCTCTTTCTCCACATCCTCTCTAGCATTCGTTGTCACTAGAGTTTTTGATCTTAGCAATTCTGGTGGGTGTAAGGTGAAATCTCAGGGTCTTTTTGATTTGTAAGCAACATTTTTAATGTTATAAGACTAACAAATAGTCAAAACTATCACTCATGACTATATTACTCTTAATACTATGTTACATCATTTAATAAAAATGTGCAGAGAAGGTTTATACGATCTGAGTAGAAAAGTAAAATAAATTGATTATAGTTGTTTGAGAAAGAACCGTTCCCATAGGCTAATACGTTTGAATACTTACTTGGTCCCCAATAGATAGAACTATTTGGAAAGGGTTAGGAGGTGTGGCCTTGTTAAAAGAATTGTGTCACTCAGGGCAGACTTTTTTATTTCAAACCTCTGTGCCATTCCCAGTTAGCTCACTCTTCTTCGTGCTTATGTCTCAAAATGTGCACTCCTTCTCTTTTTTCTCTCTTACACAGACCACACACACACACACACACACACACACCAGGTGATTAAACTCTGATAAGATAGCTTTAGTAATCTATTTTTTTCAAAAAAGAACATAGTCCTGAATTGTATATGTACATACTGGTGTGGCCTTCCACTGTTCACACATCTTTATTCTTTCCCTAGAATACTACAGGTAATCAAGAAATAGTTTAAAGTATACCAGAATATGTGTATAGTTATCACAAATACCTGTTTTCTTAAATAAGTACTTTGAGCACCCGCAGTCATCAGTATCCATGAAGAAGGTGTCCTAGGACCAATCCAATGGCTTTCAAGGGATAGCTGAATAAATAAAATATTGTAACAATTTACTTACACATTTTATTAAACCCTTGCAACAATAGTTGCTACCAAAGTTGCATAGAAGGATAAGTTATAATAATCTGTAATTCAATACATTAGTTGCAATTTGCATCATTTAATATATATCCCTAACATGACTGCCCAAACATGAGCTAAACAATAGATATGGACCTACCAAATTGGATGGGAAAAGCATACAAGACCTCAACCCTACAAAGAACTATAGGTAATTAAGAAATCTGAGAGCAGAGAACTAGTTTTCCCCAGAGAAGAGCACACCAATTTTTATCCAATATCAAATGGTCAGTGCTGAAAACATACATACAGGTAATTAAAAAAATTTTTTTTCTATCCCCCTTCCTCCAATGGAAGTCCCACCTGACTATAGGAGGTGGAAACTTGAGGTTCCTTAATCCTCACTTCTAGGAGTCATAGCTAGGGTCATCCCCACAGAGTCCCTGGAGTACCTCCCCCATCCCAGAGATCCCAGCCTCCACTCATTTCCTTTATCCTTGTCTTCCCCTCTCCAACCTCTTCCCCATCCCTCTCCATACACATGGTCTCTGCTCCTGTTACTCTCCTCAAACCCTCCAGGTCCCTCCCTCCATCTATTTCAGATGTCTATTTTCTTTCTCTTGTGAGTGAGATCCAAGGATCATACCTTGGGCCCCTCTTGGCTTTTTTGGGGGGGGTCAATGGCGTATAGCATGGTTATCATAATGTTTTTAATTAATTAATTAATTAATTAATTAAATTTGCATCCAGAACACCTCTTCTCCTCCCTCCTCTCCTCCCAATGCCTCCCTCTCTTCTCCTTTCTCCCACGTCCTCCAATCTGTCCTTTCTCAGAAAAGAGGTTTCCTTGGAGAAGTCCTAGATGGTGGCGACCAGTGAGCAGTGTATCTAAGGGGCACAGGATCCAAAACTCCGAAATTGGTGAGTAGTGGGGCAGCTGAAGCCAGAACATCAATATTGAGGCTTCCTGGGTGAGAGAAGACAACCTGTGAGCTGGGGCTGTTTGGGTCCGGATTTCCAATGGATGTCATGGTTACAGAGAAGCAGATAGCTAGAGGTTGGCATAAGAACACATCCAGCAAATATCAGGACATCATGGTTTCACCAGCAAACTCAAAGGTCAATGGATATTTTAATTCATCAGAAACACAGGAAAATGATCTCAAATCTATGCTTATGGAGTTATTAGTGGCACATAAAGAGGAAATGAACAAAGCTCTCAAAGAAATAGAGGCAAATACAGCCAAACAGAGGCACAATTAGTGGCATATAGAGAGGAAATAAAAAAAATAGAAGCCTTCATGGAAAGACAGGAATTCACATTCAAACAGATGAAGGAAATGGTTCAAGGCATGAAAACAGAATTAGATTCATTAAAGAAAACACAAACAGAATAAACCCTGGACCTGGAGAACTTAGAGAAAAGATCAGGAACCAGAAAGGTAAGCATCACCAACAAAATACTACAGATGGAAGAGAGGATCTCAGGCACTGAAGATACAATTGCCCAAATTGATACTCTATCAAAGAAAAAGTAAAATTGGAAAAGTTTCAAACACAAAACATCCAAGAAATCAAAGATGCCATGAAAAGATGAAATCTAAGAATAATAGGAATAGATGAAAGAGAGTATTCCTGGCTCCAAATCCAGAAAATATTTTCAAGAAAATCATAGAAGAAAAATATTCCAACTTAAAGCAGGAGATGTCCATTAACATACAAGAGACCTACAGAACACTGAACGGACGAGACCAGAAAAGGAACTCCTCATGTCACATAATAGTCAAAACACTAAATCTACAGAACAAAGAAAATATTTTAAAAGCAGCAAGGGAAAAAAGGCCAAGTAACATACAAAGTAAGACCTATCTGGTTCACACAAGACTTCTCAACAGAAACTATGAAAGCCAAAAGGGCCTGGGCAGATGTCATGCAAACTCTAAGAGGCCACAGATGCCAACCAACATAGATGGAGAAAACAAAATATTCCATGACAAAACTAAACTTAAACAATATCTACACAGCAACCCAGCCTTACAGAAGATGCTACAAGGAAAACTCCAATCCAATGAAATCAAATACACCCAAGAAAAATACAGGATATGTATAACTTCACAACAAAAACTAAAAAGAAACAAGCATAGAAACACAGTAACACCACTAACTCCACAATAAGAGGAACTAACATTCTTGGTCACTATTACCTATCAACATTATCGGACTCAACTCTCCAATAAAAAGACACAGACTGGAGGGATCCAAGATGGCTGTGCATGGGAAGACACTGCGTCTGATAAGCAGGACAGCAGTGACTGCACAGTGACTAACAGACCAAAGTCTGGGCCCTAGAACACCAGTGAGTCTGTTTCCAAGGTGAGAGGAAATGCCATGGTATGTGAAGCAATGGGTTTGACATCACCTAGCTAAACCCTGGAAGAGTTCCTGGGTCCTGGCAGGCTCTCAGTTGCCAGCCCAGAGCAAACTCCTGTGTGCTCTGATCGCCATCCTAGGACCTGACTGTCGGAAATACCAGAGACTGGTATTTCCAGTGGAGAGAAAACCCCACAGTGAAGGAAGCAACTGGGACCAAACTCAGGTCATCTAGACAATCCCAGGAAAAGGTTCAGAGATCCAGCGGGCACTCAGCTGCCATCATAGACTTGCCTACACACCTGACTCACCATCCCAGACACAGCTATGGGCCCCAGAGCACTAGAGACTGGGTTTCCCTGCTGGGAGGAAAGGCTACACTGAGGGAAAAATAAGGTTCAAATTCTGGGCACTCAGCCGACCCTCCCACCCCCCGAAAAGTTCACGGAAAATGCTCACAAGTTCCTGCAGGAGCCCAGTTGCCAGCTTGGAGCCACTCACCTCACCTATTCCTGTGTGCTATACTCACCATACCAGACAGAACTCTGGCCACCACAACACTACAGACTGGGTCTCCCTGTCAAAAGGAAAACCTGTGGTGGCAGAAACATCAGGTCTGACCTCAGGACACCCACCTCTAGAAAAATTTTTGTGTTTTCTGCAGGCTCCAGCCTCTAGCCTCCTGCTGTACACAGGAGTCCTGCACTCACCTTCGACTGTTTACCAAATGGGTACTGGGGCACAGAGCTCCAACCTCAGACGTACAGAAGCCTGAGATCCATGGGATCAGCCCCCAGATACTGCTTTAAGATGCAACAAGTTATCCCTAGCTAAACTGACCAAACCGCAGGACTTTCTAGTTCTTCAAGAGGACTGCACCCAGCAAGCATAGGGTAAGAGCAGCAGCAAAGAAACCCAGAGCAAGAAACCCAGCAGCAGGGCAGCTGTCTCCAGGACTTCTCCTGGTGAGAGGACAGACCCCGTGACTACTAACAACCACAGTTACCATGAAGGTCCATATGCCTGAGGTGAGCAATAGCAATTGCTGAGAAGAACTACCATTCAGTTGACCATATCAAAGCTGGGGAGGCCTCCTTCAGAATCCAGCCAAGGGGATTCTCTCCACCCCAGGATTCTAGCAGGCACCAGAAACTAACACTGAACACCTGAGAAACCAATATGGGTAGAAGTCAGTGTAAAAGCACAACCAACCAAAGGCCTTAAGCAATATGGCATCTCCAGAAGCCAGTTACCCAGGAGCAGGTAGCCCTGGACACTCTAATATAAGTTAAATTCAAGAAGATGACCTTACATCTATGCTTATGTAGAGGATAATAGAGGAAGCAAACAAACAAAAAAGGCATGAAGAAATAGAGAAAGATAAAGTCAAACAGATTATGGCCATCTATAAAGAAATACAGGGAGATGCAGCCAAACAGTTTTGTGGCTGTCAGAGAAGAAATGATTAAATCATTGAAAGAAATACAGAAACAGAGGAATGTTCAAACAAACAGGTGAAGGAATTGAAGTAAAATACAGTCAGACAGGTGAAGGAAATAAAAAAAAAACTGTTCAAGATATGAAGACAGAATTGAAAAAAATTAAAGAAAACACAAACGGAAGAACTCATGGAGAGGAAGAACTTATTGAAGAAAACAGGAACTACATAGGTAAGTATGACCAACCGACTACAAGACATGTAAAAAAGAATCTCAGGTGTGTAAGATACAATAGAAGAAATGGATGTATCCATCAAATAAAATAATAAATCTAAAAAATTCCTGACAGAAACCATTCAAGAAATCCAAGAAACAGGTTCAGTTCCAAGATGATGGCGTCCGGACGACACTCTTTCTGACCAGCAGCACAGGAGGATCTGCACAGTGACCAGCAGACAGAACACCTAAACACGGTCCTAAAACACCAGCGACCTGTGTTTCCCAGGTGAGAGGACACCCCACAGTGTCCTGCTTGTGAACCTGAATAACTGCCCTGAATAGAACTGTGGGCCCCAGGGCTTCAGAGACTGAGTCTCTCTGTCGGGTGACCCACAGAGAGAAGAACAGCAGGTTCAATCTCAGAACACTCAGCTGACTTCCCCGCCACCCGAAAAGTTCTCTGGAAAACTTACAGTTTGGGCAGATGTCCAGGTGACCAATCGCTAGCAAGGCCGAGAAGCACGGTTGTGCCTGTGCCTGTGCCTGTGGTTTCTACTCACCATCCTAGAAAGAATTTTGGTCCCCAAAACAGAGTCTGGGTATCCCTGTTGGGAGGAAACTCCACAGTAGAGGGGTCATCAGTTCCATCACTCAGGACACCCAGCTCCAGAAGACTTTCTGGGTTCACACAGGCCCTAGGCTCTAGCCTTCGACTGCAGGCATGAGTGCCCTGCTCATCTGCCATTGATTACTGCTAGGGCACAGGGGCATACAGCTGCAACCTCAGACCTACAAAAGCCTGAGAACCATCAGAGCTGCCCTCAAATTCTGGCCCAAGTTGAGACTGATCATCCCTAGCTAAACTGACAAAACCACGGGACTCCCTGATTCTTCAAGAGGGCTGCACCCCCGAAAATACACCTTAAGAACAGCAGCTGTGGCTCACTAAACTCAGAACGAAAAAAACCAACAGTAGGAGAGCCATCTCCAGGACTTCTCCTGACGAGAGGAGAGACTTTCTGAATACCACAGTTACCACACAAGTCCATATGCCTGAGGTGAATTGTGACAATTACTGAGAAGCACCACCATTCAGTTGAGTATACCCAAAAAGCTGAGGAGATCTACTTCATAATCTGCCAAGGGGATTCTCCCTACACCAAGACTCCAGCAGGCACCAGAAATTAACAGACAACACCTGAGACAGCCAGATGGGTAGAGGCCAGCATAAAAATACAGCCAACAAAAGCAAAGCAGTATGGCATCCCCAGAACCCAGTTCTCCAGGGACAAGTAGCTCTGGACACACTAACATAAGTGAAATTCAAGAAGATGACCTTACACCTATGCTTATGAAAAGGTTAATGGAGGAAGCAATTAAAATGCATAAAGAGTTAGAGGGAAATACAGTAAAACAGATTATGACCATCCATAAAGAAATACAGGAAGAAGAAGCCAAATAGTTTGTGGCTTTCAGAGAGGAAATGATTAAATCACTGAAAGAAATAAAAGAAACAACAGCATGTTCAAACAAAAAACTGAAGGGAAAACAGTAAAATACAATTAAACTATCCAAATCAACAAAATCAGAAATGAAATGGGGGACATAACAACAGACACTAAAGAAATCCAAATAATCATTAAGTTTTACTTCAAAAGTCTATATGTTTCAAAATTTGAAAATCTCAATGAAATGGACAATTTTCTCGATCGATTCCACTTGCCAAAGCTGAATCAAGACCAGGTAAATCAGTTAAATAGTCCTATATCCCCTAAGGAAATAGAAGCCATCATCAAAAGTCTCTCATGCAAAAAAAAAAAAAAAAAAAAAAAAAAAGCTCAGGGCCAGATGGTTTCAGTGCAGAATTCTGCCAGATTTTCAAGGAGGAGCTAACACCAATACACTTCAAACTATACCACAAAATAGAAACAGAAGGAATATTACCAAACTCATTTTATGAAGCCACAATCACCTTGGTACATAAACCTCACAAAGATCCAACAAGAAAGAGAATTTCAGGCTAATCTCCCTTATGAACATCAATGCAAAAATGCTGCACAAAATATCTGCAAACCAAATACAAGAATACATCAAAGATATCATCCGCTACGACCAAGTACGCTTCATCCCAGGCATGCAGTGGTGGTTCAATATATGCAAATCCATCAATGTGATCCACCATATAAACAAACTGAAGTAGAAAAATCACATGGTCATCTCCTTAGATGCTGAAAAAGCATTTGACAAAATCCAACATCCATTCATGTTTAAAGTCTTGGAGAGATCAGGGATACAAGGCATGTAACTGAACATAGTAAAGACAATATACAACAAGCCTATAGTCAATATCAAACTAAATGGAGAGAAACTTAAATCAATCCCACTGAAATCAGGGACAAGGCAAGGCTGCCCACTCTCTCCATATCTCTTCAACATAGTTCTTGAAGTCCTTGCTAGAACAATTAAAGGAGATCAAGGGGATACAAATTGGAAAGGAAGAAGTCAAAGTAACACTATTTGCAGATGATATGATAGTATACCTGAGTGATCCCAAAAATTCTACAAGGGAATTCTTACAGCTGATTTACACCTCCTGCAAAGTGGCTGGATAAAAAATTAACCCCCCAAAATCAGTAGCCTTCCAGTATACAAAATACAAACTGAGAAAGAAATTAGCGAAACAATACCCTTCACAATAGCCACAAAGGACATAAAGTACCTTGGTTTAACTCTAACCAAGCAAGTCAAAGACTTGTATAAAAAAATCCAGTCTCTAAAGAAAGAAATTGAAGAAGATATCAGAAGATGGAAAGATCTCCCATGCTCATGGCTTGGCAGGATTAATATAGTAAAAATGGCCATCTCACCAAAATCAATCTACAGATTCAATGCAATTCCAATCAGATTACTGACACAATTCTTTACAGTCCTTGAGAGAGAAAAAAAAATCTCAACTTCATATGGAACAACAAGAAACGCAGAATTGCTAAAACAATCCTCTACAGTTAAAGATCTTCTGGAGGTATCTCCATTCCTGATCTCAAGCTGTACTATATAGCAACAATACTAAAAAATGCATGGTACTGGCATAGAAACAGACTGGTGGATCAATGAAATAGAATAGAGGACCCAGAAATAAATCCACACATTTATGGACACCTTATTTTTGACAAGCATGCCAAAACCATTCAGTGGAAAAAAGACAGCATCTTGAACAAATGGTGCTCATCTAACTGGATGTCTACATGTAGAAAAATGCAAAGAGATCCATAGTTATCACCCTGCACAAAACTAAAGTCCAAGTGGATCAAAGATATCAACATAAAACCAGACACACTAAACTGCTTAGAAGAAAAACTGGGGAAAAGCCTTGAATTCATTGGTACAGGAGACAACTTCCATAACAGAACAACAACAGCACAGGCCCTAAAAGCACCAATCAATAAATGGGACCTCATGAAACTGAAAAGCTTTTGTAAAATAAAGGACACTGTCCTCAGAACAAAATGACAGCTTACAGATTGGGAAAAGATATTCACCATCCCTATATCTTACAGAAGACTAATATCCAGTATATATAAAGAACTCAAAAAGTTAAACAGCAACAAATCAAGTAATCCAATTAAAAATGGTGTACAGAGCTAAACTGAGAATTCTCAATAGAGGAATACCGAATGGCAGAGAAACACCTAAAGAAATGTTCAAGATCCCTACTGATCAGGGAAATGCAAGTCAAAACAACTCTGAGATTTCACCTTACACCCATCAGAATTGCCAAGATCAAAAATTCAAGTGACAATACATGCTGGAGAGGTTGTAGAGAAAGCGGTACCCTCCTCCACTGCTGGTGGGAATGTAAACTTGTACAACCACTCTGGAAATCAATGTGGTGCTTCCTCGGACAACTAGGAATATTGCTTCCTCAAGATCCAGCTATACTACTCCCAGGAATATATCCAAAAACACTCAAGTACACAATAAGGACATTTGCTCAACTGTGTTCGCAGCAGCTTTATTTGTAATAGCCAGAAGATGGAAACAACCCAGATGCCCCTCAACTGAGGAACAGATACAGAAATTGTGGTACATCCACACAATGGAATATTAAACAGCAATAAAAAAACAAGGATATCATGAAATTTGCAGGTAAATGGTGGGAACTCAGAAGAATCATCCTGAGTGAGCTATCACAGGAGCAGAAAAACACACACAGTATATACTCACTCATATAGACATATAATATAGGATCAACCTACAAAATCTGTACATCTAAAGAAACTAATCAAGAGGGAGGACTCTTGCTAAAATACTCAATCCCTATCCAGAAAGATAAAGAGGAAAGACATCAGAAGAAAGAGAAAACAGAAAACAAGTCAGGAGCCTGCCACAGAGGGCCTTGGAAAGGCTCTGCCCTGCAAACTATCAAAGCAGATGCTGAGACTTATGGCCAATCCTTGAAAAGAGTGCAGGAAATCTTATGAAAGAAGGGAGAAATAGTAAGATCTGGAGAGAACAGGAACTCCACAAGGGAGCAACAGAACCAAAAAAATCTGAGCACAGGTGTCTTTCCTGAGACTGATACTCCAACCAAGGACCATGCATGAAGACAACCTAGGACCTCTGCACAGATATAGACCTTGGCAGTTCAGTGTCCAAGTACATTCCTAGTAATGGGAACAGGGACTTTCTCAGACATGAACTGATTGGCCTGCTCTTTAATCACCTCACCCTGATGGGGGAGCAGCCTTTCCAGGCCACAGAGGAAGACAAAGCAGCCACTCCTGATGAAACCTAATAGACTAGGATCAGAAGGAAAAAGATCTCCTCTATCAGTGGACTTGGGGAGGGACAAGGGTGCAGAAGCGGGAGGAAGGGAAACATTGGGACGGGAGGAGGGAGAGAACTACAGGGGTATATAAGGTGACTAAAGTATAATTAATAAAGAATTTATTAAAAAAGAAATCCAAGACAAATGAAAAGAGAAAACCTAAGAGTAATAGGAATAGAGGAAAAAGAAGATTCATGTCTCCAAGGCCCAGAAGAAATTTCCAACAAAATCACAGAAGAAAATTTCCCCAATTTAAAGGAGAGACCTATAAGCATACAAGAGGCCTACAGAACACCTAATAGAATAGACCAGAAAAGAAAAATCCTCCTGGAACATAATAATCAAAACAGTAAGTATACAGAACAAAGAAAAAATACTAAAAGCTGCAAGGAAAAAAAGCCAAGTAATATATAAAGGCAAACCGACAAATCACACCTGACTTCTCAACAGATTCTATGAAAGCCAGAAGGGCCGGGACAGACATCATGAAGACTGTAAGAGAACACAGATGTCAGTCCAGGCTACTATAACCAAAAAAACTCTCAGTCATCATAGATGGAGAAAACAAGATATACAATGAAAAAAACAAAGTTAAAAAATACCAACCAACAAATCCAGCATTATAGAAGATGTGAGAATGAAAAATACTACCCAAGAAAACTAACTACTTTTAGGAAAACACAGGAAAAAATAACCTCACTACAGCAAAACTAAAAGTAGCCAAGCACATAAACACACTACCACAACCAACATCAAAATAAACGATCTAACAGTCACTGGTCATTAATCTCTCTCAACATGAATGGACTCAACTCTCCACTAAAAAGACACAGACTAACAGAATGGATGCATAAACAAGACCCAACATTCGGTTGCATACAAGAAGCACATCAAAGTCACAGAGGTAGACATCCCATGAAAATCAAGTCCTGGACGATGGTTTTCCAAGCAAATGGATCCCAGAAACAAGCAGGAATAGCCATTCTAATATCTAATAAAATAGACTTTCAACCAAAATTAATCAAAAAAGATGGGAAGGACACTTCATACTCATCAAAGGAAAATCCCACCTAAAAGACATGGCAATTCTGAACATCTATGTCCCAACTACAAGGGCACCCACATTTGTAAAGGAAACATCAATAAAACTTAAACCACACATAGATACCCACAGATTAATAATGGGAGATTTTAAATACCTGACTCTCCAGAAAGGACAGGTCAATAAAACAGAAATTAAACAAAGAAACAGTGACTCCAACAGAGGTCATGAATCAAATTGACCTAACAGACATCTACAGAACCTTTCACCCAAACACAAAAAACTTTACCTTCTTCTCAGCACCTCATGGAACCGTCTCCAAAATAGACCATATAGTTGGTCACGAAGCAAACTTCAAGAGATACATGAAGATTAAAATAATTCCTTGTATCCTATCTGACCACCAAGGACTAAAGCTGGAACTCAACAACAATAGAAATAGCAAAAAGCCTACACACACATGGAAACTGAAAAACTTGCTACTCAATGACGGCTTAGTCAGGGAAGAAATAAAGAAAGAAACTAAAGTCTTCCTAGAATTCAGTGAAACTGAGGGTACCCAAACATATGGAACACAATGAAAGCTGTGCTAAGAGGAAAGATCATAGCAATAGGTGCCTTCAAGAAGAAATTCAAACATTTCATTCAACCAACTTAATGGCTCATCTGAAAGCCCTAGAGAAAAAAAGAAGAAGACACATCAAAGAGGAGTAGATGGCTGGAAATAATTGAAGTCAAGGCTGAAATCAATAAATTAGAAACAAATAAAACAATTCAAAAATCAATGAAAGCAAGAAATCATTCTTTGAGAAAATCAACAAGATAGACAAACTCTTAGCTAAAATAAGTAAAAGGCAGAAAGATACTATCAAAATCAGAAATGAAAAGGGGGATATAACAACAGACACTGAGGAAATCCATATACTCATTAGGTCTTACTACAAAGCCTATATGCTACAAAATTTGAAAATCTAAATGAAATAGACAGTTTTCTTAATTGATTCAACTTACAAAAGGTGAATCAAGACTAGGTAAAGAAATCAAATAATACTACATCCCCTAAGGAAATAGACGCTGTCATCAAAATCTCCCATCCAAAAAAAAAAAAAAAAAAAAAGAGCCCAGGGCCAGATAGTTCAGATGGTTTGGTTTCAGGGCAAAGTTCTACATACTTTCAAAACAGAGCTAACAGCAATACTCTTTAAAATATTCCACAGAATAGAAGGAGAAGGAACATTTCCAAACTCATTCTATGAAGCCACAGTCACCTTGGTACCTAAACCTCACAAAGATCCAACAAAGAAAGAGAATTTCAGGCCAATCTCTCTTGTCAAAATTGATGAAAATATACTCAATAAAATACTTACAAACCGAATACAAGAAAGCATCAATGATATCATCCACTATGACCAAGTAGGCTTCATCCTAGTTATGCAGGGGTTGTTCAATATATAGAAATCAATCAATGATAATCTACCATATAAAAAACTGAAAGAAAAAATACACATGGTAATTTCTTTAAATGCTGAGAAGCATTTGAAAAGAACACAACACCCATTCATGCCTAAAGTCCTGAAGAGATCAGGGATACAAAGCCCTTACGTAAACATAGTAAAAGGCAATACACAGCAAGCCTATAGCCTACATAAAACTAAACAGAAAGAAACTTAAATCAGTACCATAGAAATCACAGACAAGAAAATGTTGCTCACTCTCTCCATATATCAACATAGTTCTTGAAGTCCTTCCTAGAACAATAAGACAATTAAAGTAGATCAAGGGGCTGCAAATTGGAAGGGAAGAAGTTAATCTATCACTATTTGAGAATGATATGATAGTATACATGAATTACCCCAAAAATTCTACCAGGGAACTCCTACAGCTGATAAACAACTTCAGCAAAGTAGCTCAATAAAAAATTAAATAAAAATATGAGTAGCCCTCCTGTATACAAAAGACCAATGGGCAGAGAAAAAAATTAGGGAAACTACACCCATCACAATAGCCACAAAGGACATAAAGTACCTTGGTTTAACTCTAACCAAGCAAGTCAAAGACTTGTATAAAAAAAATCCAGTCTCTAAAGAAAGAAATTGAAGAAGATATCAGAAGATGGAAAGATCTCCCATGCACATGCCTTGGCAGGATTAACATAGTAAAAATGGCCATCTTACCAAAAGCAATCTACAGATTCAATGCAATTCCCATCATAATACCAACACAATTCTTTACAGACTTTGGAAGGATAATTCTGAAATTCATATGGAATAACAAGAAACCCAGAATTATTAAAACAGTCTTCGGCAATAAGAGATCTACTAGAGGTATCTCCATCCCCGATCTCAAGCTGTACTATACAGAAACATGAGTAAAAACTTCATGGTACTGGCTAGTAACCAGATGGTGTATCAATGGAACCTAATAAAAGACCCAGAAATAAACCCACACACTCATGGACAACTGAATTTTTACAAAGATGCCAAAACCATACAATAGAGAAAAGACAGCAGAGCCTACCACAGAGGGCCTCTGAAAGACTCTAACTAACAATGAATCAAAGCTGATATTAAGTCTCACAACCAAGCCATTGCCAGAGTGCAGGGAATCATATGAAAAAAGGGGGAGTTAGTAAGATTTGGTGAGGACAAGAGCTCCACAAAGACCAAATAGATCAGGGCACAGGGGTCTTCTATGAGACTGTTTCTCCAACCAAGGACCATGTATGAATAAAAACTATAACCCCTGTTCGGATGTGGCCCATGTTAGCTCAGTACCCAACTGGGTACCGTAGTAAAAGGGAACAGGGACTATTTCAGTCATGAACTCAATGGCTGGCTTGTGGAACACGGCCCCTCCCCCGAGGGAGGAATAGCCTAACTAGATCCCAGAAGAGGACATTGCAGCCAGCCCTGAAGAGACATGATAAGCTAGGGTCAGATGGAAGGGGGGGAGGTCCTCCCCTATCAGTGGACTTGGAGGGGGCAGGGAGAAGATGAGGGAGGGATGGGGAGAGCAGAAGGGAATGAGGGAGGGCGCTACTGCTGGGATACAAAGTATATAACCTGTGATTAATATAAAAATAAATAAATTACTTATATAAAAAAGAATTTTGTATCTCAAAAAGGTAAGAGAGAAGCATGTTAATCTTTAAATCTTTTTATACTCTCATTTCACCTTATGAGGAATGTTTTGTTTTGAAATTTTGTAATGATAAGAGAATTTCACTGACAAACTATCTGTAGTGTGATATTTCACATAACATTCCCTCACTTTCTCACACATATCAGTTATGATTCTCTGTTTCTTTATTGGTAAGATATTCTAAGAACCAATGAAATATTTTGTAAGTCATTACAACAAAATTAAGATGTTTATTTGCATAGACATAAAAAATTGTTCTGGTATTAGTGGATGTCTACATGTAGAAAAATGAAAATAGATCCATACTTATCACCCTGCACAAAGCTAAAGCCCAAGTGGATCAAAGACCTCAATATTAAACTAGATATACTACACATATTAGATCAAAAAGTTGGGAAGAACCTTGAACTCATTGGCACAGGAGACAACTTCTTGAACAGAACACCAAAAGCACAGGCTCTAAGATCAACAATCAATAAACCAGACCTCATAAAACTAAATAGCTTCTGTAAAGCAAAGGACACTGTCGCTAAAAATAATAATAATAATAATAATAATAATAATAA
>CM053742.1:70675770-70687417 GCA_028658305.1 Pachyuromys duprasi
AGAAGTGGAAATACATGTATAAGCTCTGTTCTTCACCACATGATGTATCAAGCACTTGGTCTTACCTATGACACACATTAGGTTGTATCTCTCCAACAGTTCATAAAGTGTTGTTGGGGACCATTGGCAAGCAGGTCCCACTAACCTTAGCAAAGCCACATACAAAGAATCTATGATTTAGGCTCTGAAGCCCCTGACTACGTAGCCTTCATTGGCCCTGGATTTTATCCTTAAGGTATATCTAGGCCCCTCCCCTTCCCTCTAACTCTAGCTTATCAGGTCTCTTAGGTAATGGCTACACTGTCCTCTTCTGTGACCTAGCAAGGCTGCTCCTCCCTTGGGGGACAGGGAGGTGGAAGAGCCAGCCATTGAGTTCATGTCCAAAATAGTTTCTGTTCCCCTTACTAGTATACCCACTTGGGAATTGAGCTACCATTTGCTACATACAAGCAGGGATTCTAGGTTATAGCCATACATGGTCCTTGGTTGGAGAGACAGTCTCATAAAAGACCCCTGTGCCCTGATACATTTGGTTCTTGCAGAGCTCCTGACCTCTCCAGGTTATACTAACTCCCCCTTCTTTCATATGATTCCCTGCACTCTGCCAAAGGGTTGGTTATGTTTCTTAATATTTGCTTTGATACACTGCTAGGAACAGTTTTTTTTGAGGCCCTCTGTGGTAGGCTCTTGTCCTACATCCAATGTCCATCCCATTTGACTTTCTAAGTGAGTATTAATCTTTTTACCCCAGGTCCTCTTTCTTATTTATCTTATTTAGGTGTATAGATTTCTGTATTTTTATCCTATCTTATAGAGAAAAACTTCATTCCATGCTTCTTTTTGCCAGATCTTTTCAGTCTAGTTGTTATGAAATTTTATGGGAAATAGAGGCTTTTATAGTTATAGCACATATTTGAACAGGTGAGACTAATCTGAAGAGTTAAAAAATGATTTAAAGAAAATCATTCTTTAAATTTCAGAGATCTTAGACTATTTTGCACCCAAGTTAAGTGCTACCCTTTCAGGGAACACTTCAGGCTAAAAGCAATATCTGCAGAGTTGGGAATATTAAATATTATTTTATTTGGAATTTCAAGCTGTTTTTGTCAGCTGTGACCTGCTGCAGCAAGACACAAATGTGAATTCCATTTCAGCTGACTTATGCCCTTTACTAGTGTTTTGTAGAACATGTGCCTCTAAGACAGGAGACATGCCAAAAAAGGTCCTCCCCTTCATCTCCTTTATGCTTTATTATTGCCACTCTTAAGAACCTTCCACACTACTTAGAAGTGTTAACTTAAATGTAGTTACTGAATCAAGGGCTGTCACTAACAGCAGCAGTCCTGAAAGAAAAATAGAATCAACAGAAATTTTAAAACATTGGCTGCCTGTTTTTAGATTCTTTTCCTTCTAGTGATTTGCCTTGTCCAGCCTTGATATGAGGACTTTTTCCTTGTCTTACCATTTCTTGTTTTTGTCATATCTGGTTGTTGTCTCTTGGAGGCCTGCTTCGTTCTGAAAGGAAAACAGAATGAGAGAGTATCTAAAGGAGACAGGATGTGGGAAAAGCTGAGAGGAGTGGTGGGAGAGGAAACTGTGGTTGGGATGTATTTTATGTGGGAAGAATCTATTTTCAATTTTATTAAAGAGTTAAATTGATACTAGCATTTGGCAGAAATCTCTTTTATCAAGCTCTTTTAAGTTGAGCACACATTGCTCTTGATATATGGATGAGAAGAGAAGAGATTCTGCAGAAGTGAGGCTGGTTTACATGCAAGAATTAACTGTATACAAGTATGGACTGGATTCAGGGAGCTCTCATTTGGGTCATTGCCATGGTTGGAAAAAAATCCAACCCAAGGAGTCCTGTGGAGTGCTGAGCAGCAATAGGCTCAGAGATCTTTTCTCTTTCCCCCGAGCTGCCTGGCCTTCCTGTGTCACTAACAGTTTGCCAGCAGAGACAGTAAACTCAAGAGAGTGAGTAGGCCATGAGACCAAAGCCCCATTGTCTTTACCTACTCCCAACCTCTCTGACCATCAGAGACCACCAAACCTGTTAACACCAGAGATATCATAATGGGTGGTGGTCAGCATAAGAACACAAGCAACAATTCTCAGGGTCATTTGACATCACCAGAAACCAGGAGTCATACCACAGCAAACCGTGAGATACTATCACACCTGATGCACAAGAGAGAGATTTCACATCTGAAGTTATAAAAATGATAGAGGCCTTAAAGGAGGGAAAAAAAATCCCTCAACCAGAACAGGAAAATGCAAAGAAAGAGGTGAAAGAATTAAATAAATTGTTTAAGAAATTAGAGAAAAACAGGAAACTACAATCAAACAGGAGAACCGTTAATAAAACTGTCCAAGACCTAAAAATGGAGGTAGAAACAATCAAGAAAACACAACCAGAGACAATTCTAAAGATGGAAAACCTAAGAAAGAGGACAGGAACTACAAACACAAGCATCACCAGCAGAATACAAGAGATGGAAGATAGAATCTCAGGAGTGGAAGATATGATTGAATAAATTGATACAACAGTCCAAGAAAATGATAAATTGAAAAATCTACTGACACAGAACAGTCAAGAAATCTGGGACACTATGAAAAGAACAATCTTAAGAATAGAAGAAAAAGATGCCCAGCTTCACGGCCCACAAAATATTTTCAACAATTCATAGAAGAAAACTTCCCCAACATAAAGAAAGAGATGAAAATGTCCGTAAACTTCAAGAAACCTACAGAACAGCAAATAGATCAGACCAGCAAAGAAAATCACCCCACCACATAATAACCAAAACACTAAATATACAGAAAGAGCGAATATTAAAAGCTGCAAGGGAAAATGGCGAAGTCACATATAAAGGCAAACCTATCATAATTATACCTGACTTCTCAACAGAGACTCTAAAAGCCAGAAGAGCCTGGGCAAATATATCTTAAAGACAGTAAGAGACCATAGATGTCAGCTCTGAATACTTTACCCAGCAAAATTTTAATCAAGATAGAGGGAGAAAACAAGATATTCCACAACAAAAACAAATTTAGACAGTACCTATACACAAATACAGCCCTTATGAATATACTAGAAGGAAAATTTCAACCAAAGGAAATGAACTACACCTGGGAAAACACAGGTAATTAATAACCCAACATCAACAAAACCAAAAGAAGGAAATCACACACACAATCTACCACCACCACCACCAAAATAATAGGAAGTAACAACAACTGGTCATTAATTTCTCTCAACATCAATGTCAACAACAGAATGGATAACAACTGACAAAGAGGAAATCCAAAAATCATTACTTCTTACTTCAAAAGCCTGCATTCCACAAAATTGAAAAATCTAAAGGAAACAGATGATTTTCTGCATAGATTTCACCAAACAAAGCTAAATCAAGATCAGGCAAACACTTTAAACAGTCCTATAACATCTAAAGATATGGACTCGATCATCAAATTATCCCAAGCAAAAAAACAAAACAAACAACAACAACAACAAAAAACATGTCCAGAGGGCTTTAGCTCCGAGTTCTATCACACATTCAGTAAAGAGCTAATACCAGTACTCTTCAAACGATTTCACAAAATAGAAACTGAAGGAAAGTTGCCAAACTCACTCTACAAAGCCACATTCACCCTTTTGCCTAAACCAGACAAAGACTCATCAAAAAGAGAATTTCAAACTAATATCACTTATGAATACTGATACAAAAATACTCAATAAAATTCTCACAAACCAAATCCAAGAACACATCAAATACATCATCCACCATCATCAAGTAGGATTCATCCCAAGAATGCAGGGATGGTTCAACATAGGAAAATCCATCATCAACATAATCCACAGTATAAACAAACTCAGAGAAAAGAATCACATGGTTATCTCATTAGATGCAGAAAAAGTGTTGGACAAAATCCAGCAGTCCTTCATGATGAAAGTTTTGGAGAAATCAGGAATAAAAGGCCCATATCAAAACATAATATTGGCTAGATAGAGCAAGCTGATTGCCAACATCAAATTTAATGGAGAAAAACTCAAGTCAATTCTACTAAAATCAGTGACAATACAAGGCTGCCCACTCTCTCCATTCCTCTTCAGTACAGTACTTGAAGTCCTAGCTGGAGCAATAAAACAACTAAAGGAGATCAAGGGCATACAAATCAGGAAGGAAAAAGTAAAAGTATCACTATTTGCAGATGATATGATAGTGTACTAAAGTGACCCAAAAATTTTCCACCAGAGAACTCTTATAGGTGATAAACAGCCCCAGCAAAGTAGCTGAATACAAGAGTAATTTTAAAAAATCAGTAGCCTTCCTATACACAAATTAAAAATGGGCTAAGAACGAAATTAGGGAAACCTCACCCTTTACAATATCCACAAATAATACAAAGTACCTTGATGTGACTCTAACCAAGCAAGTGAAAGACCTGTATGAAAAAAAAATACTCAAGTCTCTGAAAAAAGAAACTGAAGAAGATGTCAGAAGATGGAGAGATCCCTCATGCTCATGGATCAGTACGATCAATAGTAAAAATAGCCATCCTGCTAAAAGCAATCTACAGATTAAATGCAATCCCCATCAAAATATCAATAAAATTGTTTACAGAACTCGAAAGAACAATTCTCAGTTTCATACGGAAAAATAGAAAACACAGATTTGCTAAAAATAAAAATAAAATCCTGTACAATAAAAGATCTTCTGGAGATATTCCAGATCTCAAGATGTACTACAGAGCAACAGTAATAAGAACTGAACGGTACTGGCATAGAAATAGACTTGTGGATCAATGGAATTGAATCAAAGATCAAGGAATAAACTCACACTCCTACAGAAACTTAATTTTTGACAAAGAAGCCAATACCATACAAAGAAAAAAAAAGACAGTATCTTCAACAAATGGTTTTGATCTAACTGGATGTTTACATGTATAAAAATGCAAAAAGATCCAAATTTGTCTTTCAGCACAAAACTGAGATCCAAATGGACCAAAGACCCCAATATAACAGCAGATATACTAAATATATTAGAAGAAAAAGTGAAGAAGATCCTTGAACTCATTGGCACAAGAGACAACTTCCTGAACAGAACAGCAACAGCTCAGGCTATCAGACCAACTCTCAGTAAATGGTAACTTTTAAAACTGAAAAGCTTCTTTAAGGCAAACAATACTGTCTTCCTCAGAAGGAAGGAGAGGAAGACCTCCCCTATCAGTGGATTTGGGGAGGGGCATGTGTGGAGAAGGGGCATGGAGGGTGGGATTGGGAGGGGAGAAGTGAGGGGGCCACGGGGGATACAAAGTGAATAAAGTGTAATTGATAAAAATAAAAATAAAAAATGGGGATAAAAGGCAAAGGGTACTTTCAATAGAAATAAAGGACAATCTTCAGGTCAGAGAAAGAACTTCACCTACATCAGCCAAAGGGCTAATATTCAAAATGCAGAATGAATTCAAGAAACCAAACACCAATAAACAAAATAATCTAATTAAAAATGGGGCACAGATCTAAACAGAGATTTTTCTATTTTGTTTTCTTTTTTCTTTGTTTATTAATTACAGTTTACTTACTTCATATCTCAGCTTTAGCCCCCTCCCCCACTCCCTCCCAATCCCATCCTTCCTCCCTCATGTCCTCCCATGCCCCTCTCCAAGTTCTCTGATAGAAGAGGTCTTCCTCTACTTCCCTCTGATCCTAGCCTATCAGGTCTCATAAGGACTGGTTTCATTGTCCTCCTCTGGGGCCTGGTAAGTTTTCTCCCCCTTCAGGGGGAGGTGATCAAAGAACCAGCCACTGAGTTCATGTCAGAGAAAGTCCCTGTCCCCCTTACTAGGGAACCCACTTGGAAACAGAGCTGCCCAGAGCTACATCTGTGCAGGGATTTTAGGCTATCTCTACTTTTGGTCCTTGTTTGGAGTATCAGTCTCAGAAAAGAGCTCTGGGCCCAGATATTTTGGTTCTAAAAAGAGTATTTTCAACAGATTAATTTGGAATGTCTGAGAAGCTCTTAAAGAAATAGACAAATTCCTTAGTCATCAGTGAAATGCAAATCAAAACAACTTTGATATTCCATCTCACACCCTTCAGAATGGCTAGATCAAAATTTCAAGTGGCAGTATATGCTGGAGAGGATGTGAAGAAAGTATAACCCTCCTCCATTGCTGTTGGGAATGTAAACTTGTACAACCACTTTGAAAATCAATCTGGTGCTTTCTCAGAAAATTAGGAATAGTTCTACCTAAAGACCCAGCTATACCATTCCTGGACATATACCCAAAAGACTCTCTCCCATACCACAAGGATACCTACTCAAATATGTTCATATTTATTTATAGTTGCCAGAAACTGGAAACAACCTAGATGTCCCACAGTGTAAGAATGGATAAAGTAACCGTGGCACATTTACACAATGAAACAAACTGAATATAAAACAAATATATTCAAAAAAGCATATTAAAATTCATCTTTAAATGAAAAATTAATCCAAGTTCAGTTCCCAACACCCTTTTTTAGTAACTCACAATTATCTGCAACTATAGTTCAAGAGGATCCAACAATCTTTTTTGGCCTCTAAGTGTATTACACACATGTGCACAAACCTACACACAGATAAACATGCATACATATAAGTAAAGTTAATTTCATTTTTAATTATGTGAATACCTTTGTTTGTTGAGGCCAGAAGTGGCAGATCAAGCTGGACCTGGAAGTATAGGTGGTTGTTAGCTGCCAAGCCTGGTTGCTGGGAATTCAGTTTGTCTTCTGAAAAAGAGTACATGCACTTACCTGCTGAGCCATTTCTGCAGTTAATCTAGAAAATACAAGATCAACTAAAAGCAGAGGTGATTCAGAATATGAATGGAGGAGCTATAGCTAGATAGGAATGCAGATCAGGTCCCAAATTTGAAACTAAAAAGCCAGATTCCAAAAGAATAAAACAGGATTGGTGATTGAGACAAACTGTCAATTCTTCAGCAGCATAACTCAAAATAGAAACAGTTGGGCTGACACTAACATTTCAGTGAAAGGACTGGGATTTGAAGATTGAATAAAAAAAGGTAAATGAGAGTGGGCATGGATTATTAGGATTCCTGAAACATAAAAAAAAAAACTTAACAACAATTGCTACCATTATGTTGAAGAACATTTCTTTTGAAGTATTCTAAAGATAAAATTTCCCTTTTGCTTGACTTAGTTGCCTATATTAAGGCTTCCTGGGAGTCTAGGCAAGAGGGTTCCATTTTCAAGACTTACTTGACCTTCAGTGTGAGATCACAAACAGCCTGGGCAATTTAATGAGACCCTGTCTCAAAATAGGAGGAGAAAGACAGTGGTAGGGAAGAAATATTCTAATAGGAAAATATAGTCCACTACGATTTTGGAAAGTAAAGCATCATCTTAGGTTTGTGAGACACCCCACCTCAAAAATACTCAGGAAAACTTTAAATATATCAGCTTATTCTAATGATTCCCCCTCCACCCCTTTGTCTCAGTCAGCCTCTGGGCTTCTTTCAGAGCCCTCCTTATCTGCAAAGGCCCAAATATCCCTTCCACTTTCAACAATTCTACCAATACCCTCAGCACCCATAATTAATAAAAGAAATCCCCATGCCTAGATATTACAACAAAAATACCAACAATATGAAAGATAAAGCCACTATCTTCTCTCTAAACACTATCAGTGATGTAGAAATATTTGCCACTGAGAAATACCTAGAAGAATTTCAAAGAACAATCATAAACTTCATCTAAGTTTAAAAACACAGACTCCCTATTATCAGCCTTACCACTCCTTCCTCCAAGGTCTAACATGGTGATTTCCCTCTACCTCCTTATCCACACCTTTTCTGAAACACACAAAATTTACCCTGGGTCCAACTTTCCACCCAGTTATATCAACCTCTACACTCTAGGCTTGGAAGCCCATCACCCTCTGTCCAGCTGACTTCATCCCAACCAAGCCATTTACAACCTCTAGACCCATCCCACCCCTACACCTTGTTTTCATCCCCAACTTGGTCTGTCTATAACTACTCAGATCATACAGAAGTCCACATGCCCAGATCTCATCACAAGAATTATGAAGATCGAGCTACTATCTTCTCTCCAAAACCTACCAATCATGTAGAAATGCTTGCCAATGAGAATTACCTAGATGAACTCCAGGACTCAGAATTTAAAAGAACACTTATGGTATAGATCGGTTTGTGTAAAAATCCATGAGTACAGGATAGAGATTTCCCATTAAATCAGATGTTGCTAAGTGTATTCCTGACACATAGCCACTGTCTTATGCAACCTATTTTGTTTAATTATAAAAGATAAATAAATTCCCTAGTATATGGTCTAAGTACCCTTCTCAACATATTTATACTTAATCTGTACTGAATAAAATTATTTTATTTTTATTTGTATGATTTCTTTGCCTGTATGTATGTATGTGTACCACGTGTATGCCTAGTGTCCTTAGAGCTGAGAAATAGGACATCAGATACCGTGGAACTGGAGTAATGGATGGTTGTGCAGCACCATATGGGTGCTAGGAATCAAACCTTGATCCTTTACAAGAACGACTGTTCTTAACTGCTGAGCCATCTCTCCAGTCCCTATTTTTATTTTTTAAATGTATTTCTATGTGTATTTTAAAAATATAACTGTGTGTGTGTGTGTGTGTGTGTACGGGGATCTTTGTGTCCACATTATCCTCTTATTCTGACTGAGCAGTTATTAGTGCTCCTGCAATATTTGGTAGTCTCTTAACCTTTTTACATCAGAAGACTTTCATGAACCTTCTATTGCCTTTACACTCAGGCTTACCGTTTACATAAAAGATTCTGGGTAATTATCCACAATGCTTTATTGTAATCAATTAGATTATGAGCCACTTCTTTAATGATTTTATATATAATCTACATGTAACAGATATTCACTATGTCTCTACTGACAAGCTTAATGCAAAAATAGGAATAAATACTGAAGGTAAATCCTAGGAAAGAGTAAGGTTACAACTCGCAGAGATCTGCATGCCGCTGCCTCTTGGGTGCTGGAATTGCATGCGTACCCCACAACATATAAACTTTTTTATTATTTGACAATCTATTCTTTTCCCTTTAAAAATTTTATCCTGTCTGTCTGTCTATCTATCTGTTTTTGATTTGGGGTTTTTATGATACAGGGTTTCTCTGTGTAACAGTCCTGGCTGTCCTGGAACAGGCTCTGTAGACCAGGTTGGCCCTAAACTCAGAGATATGCCAGCTTCTGCTGTAAATGAAGAGGTGCAGGATCACTCCCCAACCCTCAGGTTTTTTTTTTTTAATCTAAATAAAGGTTTCTTACATTTGTTAATTGCTTCAAATCGTTAACTTGATTTCACTGATTTTCTCTCCTATCCTTCTAAAATTGCTAATCTTTGTTAGTTCCTTTGTTAAAGTCTTTTTAATATGGAGTTTCCAAACAAAAAGTGAGGTTGTTCAAGATTTGCCTTCACACCTAATAACATATATAATATATAAATTATATATAGGCATATATATAATCATGAATACCTCTCAGCACTGTGCTACATCCCATAAATTGTGGCATGCTGTGCTTTTATTTTCATTAGTCCCTGTGTAATTTCTCATCTGTGAATTTCCAAGTATTCCATCTACTCTTGATTTATAGCTTCATTCCACTGTAATCAGAAGAGATACGTGGATTAATTTTAATAGTTTCCACTTATTAAAATGTGTTTTGTTTCTTTAGATGTATAGATTTTAGTATGTTTGTCCGATATTATATGCCTAATATCCACTTATAAGTGAGTACATACTATGTGTTTGTCTTTCTGCTCCTGGAATACCTCACTCAGGATGATCTTTTCTAGTTCCCACCATTTTCATGCAAATTTAATGACTTCCTTGTTTTTAATTACTGAGCAGTATTCCATTGCAAAAATGTACTACAATTTCTGTATCCATTCCTCTACTGAGGGACATCTGGGTTGATTCCAGATTCTGGCTCTTACAAATAAAGCTGGCTGAGCTAATGTCTTTGTTGTATACTTGAGCATATTTTGGATATATGCCTAGTAGTGGTATAGCTGGATCTTGAGGTAGCACTATTCCTAATTGTCTGAGAAAGCACCAGATTGATTTCCAGAGTGGGTATAAAAGTTTGCATTCCCACCAGCAGTGGAGGAGGGTTCCCTTTTCTCCACATCCTCAGCAGCATGTAAGTTTTTGATCTTATCCATTCTGATGGATGTAAGGTGAAATCTCAGGGTCATTTTGATTTGCATATCCTTGATAACTAAGTATGTTGAGCATTTCTTTAAGCGTTTCTCGGGTATTTGATATTCCTCTATTGAGAATTCTCTGTTTAGCTCTGTACCCCATTTTTAATTGGATTACTTGGTTTGTTGCTGTTTAACTTCTTGAGTTCTTAATATATTATGGATATCAGCTCTCTGACAGATACAGGGTTGGTGAAGATCCTTTCCCAGTCAGTAGGCTGTCATTTTGTCCTGATGACAGTTTCCTCTGCTTTACAGTAGATTTTCAGTTTAATGAGGTCCCATTTATCGATTGTTGCTCTTAGAGCCTGTGCTGTTAGTGTTCTATTCAGGAAGTTGTCTGCTGTGCCAATGAGTTCAAGACTCTTCCCCACTTTTTCTTCTAACCGATTTAGTGTGTCTGGTTTTATGTTGAGGTCTTTGATCCACTTGGACTTTAGTTTTGTGCAGGGTGATAAATATATGGATCTATTTGCATTTTTCTTTTTTTATTTTATTCTTTTTTAAAATATATTTTTTTAATTTTTATATTAATCACAGGTTAGGTACTTTGCATCCCAGGCATAGCCTCCTCCCTCATTCCCTCCCACTTTCCCCATCCCTCCCTCATCTCCCCCCCATCCCCTCCAAGTCCAACGACGGGGGAGGACCTCCTCCCCTTCCATCTGACCCCAGTTCATCTTGTCTCGTCAAGGCTGGCTGCAATGTCCTCCCCTGGGATCTAGCCAGGCTGTTACTCCATGGCGTGTATGGGGGAGGGTCAAAGAGCCAGGCATTGAGTTCATGACGGAAACAGTCCCTGTTCCCCTTACTAGGGTCTTCAGTTGGACACCGAGCTACCATGGGCCACATCTGAGCAGGGGTTCTAGGCCATATCCACACATGGTCCTTGGTTGGAGAAACTGTCTCTTAAAAGACCCCTGTGCCCTGCTCAATTTGGTCTTTATGGAGTTCTTGTTCTCCCCAAGTCTTACTAACTTCCCCTATTTTCATTATTATTCCCAGCCCTCTGCTGAATGCTTGGTTAAGAGTCTTAATATCTGCTTTGATACATTGCTATATCAATTCTTTCAGAGGCCCTCTTTGGTATGCTCCTGCCCTGTTGCTTGTTTTATCCTCCATTCAATGTCCATCCCATTTGTTCATCTAAATGAGCATTGTTCATACCAACCTGGGTCCTCCTTCTTGTTTATCTTCCCTAGGTATATAGATTTCAGTATGACCTACCTGTCCTATAGGTCTATATATAAGTGAGTATATACCATATGTTTCTTTCTGCTTTTGGGATATCTCACTTAGGATGATCATTTCCAAGTCCCACCATTTGCCTGCGAATTTCATGATTTCCTCCTTTT
>CM053742.1:70687517-70698226 GCA_028658305.1 Pachyuromys duprasi
AAAGGCAATATACAGCAAGCCTATAGCTAACATCAAACTCAATAGAGAGAAACTAAAATCAATCCTACTGAAATCAGGGACTAGGCAAGGCTGCTCATTGTCTCCATATCTCTTCAACATAGTACTTGAAGTCCTAGCTAGAGCAATAAGAAAACTAAAGGAGATCAAGAGGATTCAAATTGGAAAGGAAGAAGTCAAAGTATCACTATTTGCAGACGATATGATAATATACATGAGTGACCCCAAAAATTTCACCAGAGAACTCCTTCAACTGATAAACACCTTCAGTAAAGTGGCTGGATACAAAATCAACTCAAAAAAATCAGAAGCCCTCCTGTACACCAAAGACAAAAGGGCCGAGAAGGAAATTAGGGAAACAATACCCTTGCATTTTTCTAAATGTAAACATCCAGTTAGACCAGCACCATTTGTTGTAGATGGTGTCTGCACACCTAAAGAAGCTAAGCAAGAAGGAGGATCCTGGGTAAAATGATAAATCCCCAGTCAGAAAGGCAAAGAGCATGGATTTCAGAAGTAGGAGAAAACTGGGACCAGGACAGGAGTCTACCACAGAGGTTCATTGAAAGACTACCCAGCAGGGTATCAAAGCAGATGCTAAGACTCATAGCTAAATTTTGGGCAGAGTGCAGGGATTCTTATGAAAGAAGAGGAAGCTAGAAAGACCTGGATGGGACAGGAACTCCACAAGGAGAGCAACAGAACTAAAAATTCTGGGCACAGGGACCTTTTCTGAGACTGATACTCCAACCAAGGACCAAGCATGGATATAACCTAGAACCCCTGCACAGATGTAGCCAATGGCAGCTCAGTGGTCAAGTGGGCTTCCCTAGGAACGGGTAAGGGGACTGTCTCTGACATGAACTCAGTGGCTGGCTCTTTGATCTCCTCCCCGTGAGGGAGATGCAGCCTTACCAGCCTACACAGAAAGACAATGCAGCCATTCCTTATGAGACCTGATAGGCTTGGGTCAGATGGAAGGAGTTGAGTAACTCCCCTATTGGTGGACTTGGAGAGGGGCATGGGAGAAGAAGAGGGAGGGAGGGTTGGATTGGGAGGAGAAAAGGGAGGTGGCTTTAGATGAAATGCAAAGTGAATAAATTATAATAAATAAAAATAATAAATTTGTAAAAAGAAAAAACCTTTTTGTGATCTAGTATATTGTATTGCTTGGAAAATATCTAATATGAACTTTTTCTCCATTATGGCTGCAAAGATTGTTTTATATAAGTACTTTAGGTCCAATTGCTCTTTTCCAGTTCTCACTGAACTATTTTTTTCTTGATTTTTCTGTGAGTCATTGAAAATGATGTTATTTAAAGGTGTTAAGGTTAGCAACTATAATTGTAGGACTTCTTTAAATTATTCAGTGTTTGCCATGTATGTTAAGGGCTTATAATGAGTAGTACATACATGCTTAGACTTTTTTATTCTTTCTGAATTTAATGTAGTTTGTCTTCTATAACAAAATTTTCTTAAAACATATTGTATCTAGTATTTACACTATCAATTTTTGATCTGTTTTGGCCACTACTTACATGGAATATATATATATAATGTGTGTGTGTTTGTGTGTGTGTGTGTGTGTTTTCATCCTTTCACTTTTAATCTATTCATGTTTGGGAGTTTAAGACAAACTTGAAATTTTCATTTTGCTCATCTACACCTTTGATTTAAAGATTACTCTATTTACACTTAAAACAATTACTCATAGGAAATGAGTTATTTGCAAGATAGTTGATCCCATTGTGAACCCAGAGATTATGAACTGTGAAACCCTGTTTCTTGTTTGGTATAGCTCATCCCTAAAACACATTAATCCAAGAATTTTCTGTTTATTGTAAACCTGTGATTATGGTGTGGCTCAGATCTAGCACACACCTTTAATCCAAGAGTGTCCTTTGAGCAGGGTTTAATAAAGTTAACTATAGGTCAAGTAGCAAAGCAAGTAATCAGTTGACAGAGATTAAGTAGAAACGAGGGACTTTGTGAGAAGAGTATTTAAGACAGCATGGAGAAGACAAAGGAGCTTTGAGCTCTTTTTCCTGGTTTTATTTGTCTTTCTGTTGTTGTAATAAAACTCCATGATCAAAAGCAACTTGGGGAGGAAAAAGTTTGACTTACATGTTAAGTAAGGTCCATTAAAATATTGGTGGATTTCTCAACAGAAACTCAAAAATCCAGGAGATCTAGGAATGACATATTTCAAGTCACCAGTCCATCAAAAAAGAATAGCAGGACTATTTAATTTATTTACCTGATCTTGATTCACCTTCAGTAAATGGAATCTATCAAGAAAATTGTCTGCAGCCACTCCTTATGACAGCTGATAGACTAGGATCAGAAGGAAGGAGAGAAAGACCTCCCTTATCAGCGGACTTGGGGAGGGGCATGCGTGGAGAAGGGGGAGGGAAGATGGGATTGGGAGGGGAGGAAGGAGGGGTTTATGGGGGGATACAAAGTGAATAAAGTGTAATTAATAAAAATTAAAATAAAAATATTAAAGGAAAATTGTCCATTTCATTTACGTTTTCAATTTTTGTTGCATATAAGCTTCTTTAAGGCAAAGGAAACCAGCAATAGAACAATATGACAGCCTACAGACTTGAAAAAGATCTTCACCTACCCTACATCTGGCAGAGGGCTAATATCCAGAATATATAAAGAACTCAAAAACAGAGAATTTTGAAAAGAGGAATATCAAATTCCAGAGAAACACTTAAAGAAATGCTCGACATCCTTATTCATCTGGAAAATACAAATTAAAACTACCCAGAGATTTCACATTACACCCATCAGAATGGCTAAGATTAAAAAGTCAAGGAATGACACATGCTGGAGAGGATGTGGAGAAAGGGGAAATCTCACTCATTGCTTATGGGAATGTAAACTTGTTTGACAGTCTCAACCTGGTTTTGCCATTCCTACTCCAGACCTATTCCTGCTCCTTGACTTTGCAGCTGAATATATCTTTGTTATCAATCTTGACTCTTCTTCAATCTGACATAAAACAGCAGCCTGAATTCTGCAGATGCATTGGGTTCAATATTATTCATTTTCACATGTGTATGTTTGCCTGTGTAGTTTGCATTTCTAGCATCCCATTTCTGAAACCTCTTGAACTGTCTTAGCCTTTTAACTTGTACATTCTATAGAATAGCAAGTGTGCAGAAGTACATATAAGCAGGTGTGCACATGTACACACACATAAAAGAAAGAATTGTATTGGGATTTCTGTGATGTCTGATAGGAGAATCAATAATGATAATAAAAATTTAAATAATGCATTCTACATTCACCAGGACCAGATTACCAAGGGAGGCAGGATAATTTGACAAAGTGCTACCATTGAAACCACAGCATCCAGGGAATTCATTCAAATTTCATTAATTTCAGATGTTGTGGAAAGACTCAAATGCATTCACCTTTATTTCTGGTAAAGCACACTCTTGACAGGGTGAGATACTAATGATATTCAGATACTCACTAGAACATACCTGTGAAACATATTTCACTAAACAGAAAAACCTAAGAAGAGTGAGTGAATTTCTAGATGCCTATGGCGTAATAAAATTAAACCAAACTAAAATAAATAAATCATATCAGTAGCAAGTATTAAAATTTATATAATAATAGATGAAAATCTTTCTCTATTAAAAAAGTCCATCTCTGGACAGATTCAATGCTAAATTCTACCAGATATTCAAAGAAAAACTAACACTAAAACACTTCTCAACTATTCCATAAAACAGAAAATAAGGGTGCACACTTGCTATTCTACAGGAAAGGAAAGAACACTACAAATTCTTTCTACAAAGCCACCATTATCTTGTGAAAATCACATGCCAGTTGAGGAGCTAAAGTATCTTGCATTAATAGAAATGTTTCTGAGGCATACATGGTGATGCATGCCTGTAATCCCAGCACTCAGGCAGGCAGAGGCAGGTGGATCGATGTGGGTTCAAGGCAAGCCTGGTCTACAAGAGTCCAAAACAGCCAAGTCTACCCAAAGAAATCCTGTCTCAATAAATAAATAAATAAATAAATAAATAAATAAATAAATAAATAAATAAATAAATAAGCAAACAAACAAACAATGAGTCTGAGAGACAATACTTGCCTGCCAGTTTAAGGGTAAATTTGAATGCTCTGCCTAGTAAAGACCAAATTCAAGCTGAAGAAAATCTGGCTCCAGAGTACCTAGGGTCTAAATACATTAAAAGCTGTTATAGTGTTGTTGAGGTTCACAAACTGCATTGGTTAGAGGAAACATGACCAGTGTAGAAGTTGGTTACTGCCCCAGAAACATGGAGACGGGAGGGAATGCTAGTCTCACTTGCATACACTAAGTCAGCTGTGACCTTGGCAATGTTGATTCAGGAGCAAACCCCTTTTTTTTGAGAACTGTTAGAGTATATGTTATAGATACATTAAGAGAAATATCTTTCAAACTCTCTTTTATACTGAATTGAGACTTGGACTGATAAGAATTTAACCTTCTAGGGAGAGCTGGTGAGTTGCAAAATATATATAGGAATTCAGTTCCAATTAGAAAACCATGGCCATTTCCTAAGAAAAAGGGTATTTTATTAACTATTATAAATGTAGACAATTCTCACATAATCTTCATGATATTTATAGACTGTTCTAAGTTTTAGAATGTTTTACATTCTAAATTAAACATGTATGTATAGTTACAAGCTGGGCAACTCTTATTGGTGGATTTGTCCTATTCACTTCTCAAAGTGATGGAAATGGAAATTACTTACTATGTTAACCTTTGCCCTTTAGGTCTGATCCATTTGCATAAGAAATAAGATTAGAACATATCATCAAGAGTCTGGGGTTTCTCTTCAAATATATATATTTGTGAGATAATTTTGCTGTAATCCCAGCAAGACCAAGAAGGTGAGCTTGATGCTTTCTCAAAGCTCATTTCAACTTTTGAAAACCATTTCCTTTCATATGTTTGGTGCAACTATCAAATACTCATTAGCATAGATATATATAAATTATAAATATACTTCAGCTCTGCTGCAAGGACTGACCATGCTGCTTGGACACAGTAAGCTATCTAAATCAACCCTGCAGTAACTACGTTGTATGCAGTACCAGTTTTATCCTACTTGTAATATATTCAGGTCTGTGAGCAGAATGCTTCCACAACATTTAACATTGTCCAATGATTTGTCAAAAAAAATGTCCTGAAATAAAGGCTAATAGTGACAAAAGCCAAACACCACTTTTTAAACTACAAGAACTAAGATTTCTTTTCCAAAAATTTCTATCTCAAATTCTTCCATTCTCAGACTGCAACGAATATGTCTGCATTGCATTTGTGTTGGGTTAGCTAGTGGCTAAAATCAGGTTTGGGGTCAAGAGCAAGCAGTGCTTTGTTTTGTTTTTAATTTTTTATTTTTTTCTTCACAATTTATTCATTATATATCTCAACTGAAGCCCCCACTCAAATTCTCCCAGCCTCACCTTCCCTCCCTCTTTCCCCCATCCCCTTCCCCTAGTCCACTGAAAGGGGGAATTCTCCCCTATTGCCATCTACCAAAGCTTGTTAAGTCTCATCAGGACTGCCTGGATTCTCTTTCTTTGTGGCCTGACAAGGCTACATCACCAGAGTCAAGTGATCAAAGAGCAGTCAACTGAGTTCATTATAGAGGCAGCCCTTGCTCCCCTCACTCAGAAGTCCACGTGAAGACTGAGCTGCCAATTGGTCACATCTGAGCAGGGGGTCTAGGTCCTCTCCATGAATCATCCTCTGTTGGTGCATCAGTCTCTGTAGGACCCCCTGGGTTCAGATCTTTAAGTTTTATTGGTCTTTTTGTAGGGCTCCTGTACCCTCCATGTCACTCTATTCTCATACCCTTCTTTTTCCTTAAGACTCCCTGTGCTCTGCCCAGATTTTGACCCTGAATCTCAGCATCTCGTTCAATCCCCTATTGGGTGAATCCTTTCAGAGAACCCTCTATAGTAGGCTCCCATCTGTTTCTTTCCTTCCACTGCTTCTGGTGTTTATCCTGTTTGCTATTCTGAATGAGATTTAAGCATCCTCCCTAGGGTCCTCCTTAGTGTTGAGCTTCTTTAGGTCTATAGATGGCTATATTATATTATACAGCTAATATTCACTTTATAAGTGAGTGTATACCAAGTTTCTCTTTCTGTTTCTGGTTTACATCACTCAGGATGATCTCTTATATTTCTCACCATTTGCTAGTTGGGTAGTATTACATTGTATAGATGTACCACAATTTCTGTATCCACCCCCCGTTGAGGGGCATCTAAGTTGTTTCCAGTTTCTAGCTATTAAGCTGCTATGAACATAGCTGAGCAAATATCCTTATTGAATAGTGGGGCACCTTTCGGGTATATGCCCAGGAGTTGTATAGCTGGATATTGAGGTAGTGTCATTCCCAATTTTCTGAGAAAGCGCCAGATTGATTTCCAAAATTGTTGTACAATTTGCAGTCTTATCAGCAATGGAGGAAGTTTACCCTTTCTCCACATCCTCTCCAGAATGTATTCAACTTGAGTTTTGACCTATATCTATCACTCTGCAAAAAATTGAAGTCCAAGTGGATCAAAGCTCTCAACATAAAACCAGACACACTAAATCTGTTGGAAGAAAAAGTAGGGAAGAGCCTCACACTCATATACACAGGAGACAACTTCCTGAACAGAACACCAACAGCTCAGGCACTAAGGTCTGCAATTAATAAATAGGACCTCGTCAAACTGGAAAACTTCTGTAAAGCAAATGACACTGTCAACAGAACATGATAGCCACAGACTGGGAAAAGACCTTCACCAACCCTATGTCTGAAAAAGGGCTAATATCCAGAATATAAAATCAACTCAAGAAATTAGACACCAACAAACAAAGTAATCCATTTTAAAAATGGGGTACAGGGCTAACTAAGCAGAGACTTTTCAATAGAGGAATATAGAATGGCAGAGAAACACTTAAAGAAATGTTCAGTGTCCTTAGTCATGAGGGAAATGCAAATCAAAACAACTCTGAGATTCTATAATACACAGATCAGAATGGCAAAAAATGTTTTAACAGAGAAAATATGATACATTAACTTCATCTAAAATCATTAGAGAATAGCTAAGGAACCCAAAGATGAATTAAGTGGATTTTTATTTAGAGGGATACATTGAGCAAAAAATAGACTATCCCTAGAAGATATAATCCAGAGTAAATGTGGCTACCTTTAGATTTAACCAGACGAATTAATGAGAAAATTCAGAAATTCTTCACACTCGTGATTTATAATACCCTTTCATCGGTAGTCAGTACTACTGGAAATAATGACTTTACTTGATTGTCCTATACAGTTTAATAGTAACAGCCAAAAGCTATTACTTTATAAGTCTCACAAATGTCAAGTCGTAATTACCCGTAAAATACAGGATGGGCAACTACTT
Organism: Pachyuromys duprasi; assembly: GCA_028658305.1. Lineage (NCBI taxonomy): Eukaryota > Metazoa > Chordata > Mammalia > Rodentia > Muridae > Pachyuromys > Pachyuromys duprasi. Next base: position 70,694,976 of record CM053742.1, read on the forward strand.
CTGTTTGGTAAACTTTATGGCAAAGATTCAAAGAATGTCTCATGATTTTGATATCAATCAACACTTAGTTTGAATTAACTTTGTTTTAAAATTGTTCAGTTTTCTATAGAATGTTTTTTTCCTTTTTCATGAATTAATTTATTTACTTTACAGTATGATTGCAGCCCCCCTCCTCTCTTACTCATCTCACCCTCAGTCGGTCGCAATTTGTTGATGATTATTAATATTTAATATTGATTTATCTTTTAGTTAAACAGTGGTTATTCCTAAACCAGCTGTATACTCAAATCACCAAACAGAGTCTAGGATTTATTTGATTAACCTAGAGCACAATGCTGAGCAATAATTACTCCATCCTAAACCTCCATGGCTGCATAGCTTCCTCACATTGAGATTTCCCACATTATATTTGCTTTTCAGTCATATCTTAGGTCAGGTTCATTTCTCCTGATGTTTCCCACTCTGTAGAGAGCCTGCAAATGCCATTACAAGATGACGCAGGCATCTGACCGGCTGACTGGTAAACAACTGTCATTGCACATGTGCCTGGGCTGGAAATGAGCCCCAGAGTCACGCCATTCGGGTACGTCATATGGCCTGACTGGCCTCTGCTAATCAGGAACCAACACGCCACCTAGTAGGGTATAAAAAACGTGCCATTTTGGGGCTTGGGGTCTTCCTCCATTCACTGCTGAAATAAACACTTGCTGCAGAAGAATCCTGCTGTCCCTGTGTGTTCTTGCTGGCAAGACGAACACGCGACCCACAGCTGGTGCCGAAACCCGGGACGCCGGGAGACCTGCCATCGTCAGTCCTGAGGAGACCCCCGTTCAAGGGGAGGATTCAGAACTGCAGAAGATAGGTAAGCTCTGAGAGATATGTTTGGCCTTGATCTCCTTCTTTCTCCCCAGCTGGCCGAAGCTTTGGAGGCTTTGTTATCGTTGTTATAGCTTTCATCCTGTTCATTTTGGTTTCGTTTTGTTATCATAAAGGGTGACTTTAAAGTGATCATTTTTCTGTAACTAATTGGTATAGTTAGTCTGACATAGATAAGCCGTGGTGCCTTTTTTCTCCTGTGTGTCAGTTTCTCTCGTAAATTAAGAGAGCAACATGGGAGCGTCTCATTCAGTGATCATGGCGTTACAATCACTCCTACGAAAGCATGAACTAAAAGTTTCCACCAAAACTCTGGAAGGGTTTGTCAAAGGGATAGATCGAGTCGCCCCCTGGTTTGCTGTCTCAGGGAACCTCTCGTTGGGTGCCTGGGACAAATTTGAAAAGGACTTGGAGCGTGAACAGGTTAATGGGATGTTTAGGGCTGGAACAAAACCATTATGGAAGCTAGTTCGTTCCTGCCTGCAGGACTCCAAATGCCAATCAGCCAAGTTAGAAGGGGAAGCAGTTTTAGGAGAGTTACAAGACAGCATGTCAGAAACAGAGCAAAATAAACGTTTAGGGGCCCGTAAAAGGAAAATTAAGGAATCAGACCCCTCTAAGGAGGAGAAAATTAAGGAAAAGTATGCCCTGGGAGAGAGAGATAAGAAGGAGTCACGGAGAAGTCCACGCCCTAATCAGAAAAAGCCTCTTTATCCAGTAAAGGAACTAGAAGCTTTAGGGCTCTCCAGCTCTGATTCAGAGGAGCTCTCCCCCTCAGAAGAGGAGCAGTTAGAAGAGGAAGCAGCACGGTATGAGGAAGAGAGGTACCGGCCGGATGTAGGGAGGAACAAGCGGCGAGTCACAGCTAGACACGCAGCGCCCCCTACTGCACCGCCTCTATATGCTCCAGCTTCTGGATCTGTGACTTTTATGTCACCGGGTGACCGGAGAAAATTATTTTTGGAATGTCCGGTCTGGGAGATGGCGGAAGGAGAGTGTGTGCATGTGCCGCAGGAGTATCCTTTGATAAAAGAACTTGCAGAGTCAGTCAACAAATATGGAATAGATGCCAACTTTACTATAATGCAATTGGAGAGACTTGCTAATACCTCTATGACACCTAATGATTGGGAGACCTTGGCTAAGGCTGCTCTGCCCAATATGGGCCAGTACATGGAGTGAAAGGCTCTATGGCATGATGCTTGCCAGTCACAAGCACGATTTAACAGTTATACTAAAGGCAATCAGAGACAATGGACCTTTGATCTCTTAACCAGTCAAGGTCAGTATGCTAATAACCAGACTAACTATGACAGAGGAGCTTATGGCCAAATATCTCTAGCTACCATTAAGGCTTGGAAAGCACCCTCCAAGAATGGGGAGCCTACTGGGCATCTGACAAAGATAGTGCAAGGCCCCCAGAAGCCATTTTCTGACTTTGTGGCTTGTATGACAGAGGCTGCTAATAGAATTTTTGGAGATCCTGAGAAAGTTAAGCCAATGATAGAGCAGCTTGTTTTTGAGAATGCCTCTCCTGAGTGTAAGGCTGTTATTACCCCAAGAAGAAGCAAAGGTTTAATTGATTGGATTAAGGTATGTTGGGTAGTTGGGGGTCCCCTCACCAATGCTGGCCTTGCCGCAGCCATTCTGCAAAGTAAAAATCAAGGTCAATCAAAGCTTTCAAAGATTTGCTTTAACTGTGGGAAGCCCGGTCATTTAAAACGAGATTGCCGAGGCGAACTGCAAAGGAAAATGCCAGGCCTTTGTCCCAAATGTAAGAAGGGACGCCATTGGGCTAATGAGTGTAGATCTACAAAAGATATACAAGGGAGAATTATCCAACATGAGCCAAGACCTGAGGATAGCCAAAAGGAGGACCCAAAAAACGGGTCCTGGGGCCCTTGGTCTCAGGGCCCAAAAAGATATGGGACACAGATGAACAGGAAGCCCTTTGTTGCTGCAGGGCTACAAGAGAATCAGCAGGAGTAGGCCTCCGCTCCACCTCCGAGTTCCTATTAAGCCCAGACCTGGGAGTCCAGCCAATACCGGTAGATTTCAAGGGTCCCCTACCGGAAGGAAGTGTTGGCCTTATTCTTGGCCGTTCCTCCCTTACTTTAAAGGGGCTCATGGTGCATCCTGGTGTAGTGGATCAAGACTATACTGGAAATCTTCAAGTTCTTTGCTCTTGCCCACAAGGCATCTTTTCTATATCTCCTGGAGATAGGATTGCTCAATTGATTCTTCTTCCAAGTTTGCATGATTATTTTCCGTCCACTGGACTGCCTAGAGGCGCTAATGGACCTGGTTCCTCAGGGACTGATTTTGCCCATTTGGTTGTTTATCTTAAAACTAGACCCACTTTGCAACTAACGATA
>CM053742.1:70698726-70716456 GCA_028658305.1 Pachyuromys duprasi
GAATCATTGCAGAAGAAGGGTTGAAAAGATTGTAAAAGACACACAGAATCAGGAAGTTGACTGTGAGACTGTGTCTCCTAGAAATGTGCTCAGTCCTGATGGAACTTGATATGCTGGGGTGATCTGTGGTTCCCCTTCACTGAGTAGTCCAGGGAGGGGGTAGTAGAAACAGGGAGAGAAGGTAGGACCAGGATGAGAGGAGGGAGGAGGGTATGATCGGGATGTAATAAATGAATTAATAAAATTACAATTAAAAAAGAAAGAAAGGGTTATTTCCAGATTCTGGCTATAACAAATAAAGCTGCTATGAACATGGTTGAGCAAATGTCCTTGTTGTATACTTGAGCATGTTTTGGATATAAGCCTAGGAATGGTGTAGCTGGATCTTGAGGAAGTACTATTCCTAATTGTCTGAGAAAGCACCAGACTGATTTCCAAAGTGGTTGTCTCTCACCTGAAGAATGAATACAGAAATTGTGGTACATTTACGCAATGGAATACTACTCAGCATTTAAAAACAAGGAAATCATGAAATTTGCAGGCAAATGGTGGGAAACTAGAAAAGATCATTCTGAGTGAGCTATCCCAGAAGCAAAAAGGCACACATGGTATTTACTCACTTATAAGTGGATATTAGAGATATGATAGAGTATGAACATATCAAAATCTGTATACCTAAAGAAGCTAAGCAAGGAGAAAGACTCTGGGTAAGATGATCAATCCTCATGAAGAAAGGCAAAAGGGATGGACATCAAAGAGGGAGAAAACAGGCAATAGGACAGGAGTCTACCACAGAAGGCCTCTGAAAGACTTTATGCAGCAGGGTATTAAAGCAGATGCTGAGATTCATAGCCATACTTTGGGCAGAGTGCAGAGAATCTTATGAAAGGAAGACCTAGAGGGGAAGGAACTCCACAAGCAGAGGAAGAGATCAAAAAAATTCTGGGCCCAGGCATCTTTTCTGAGACTGATACTCCAACCAAAGACCATGCAAGGAGATAACCTACAACCTCTAAGCCCCGTGAACAGTTGTAGTCCATGGCAGCTCAGTGTCCAAGTGGGTTCCCTAGTAATGGGAACAGGAACTGTCTCTTACATGAACTCAGTGGCTGGCTCTTTAATCACTTTCCTCTCACGGAGGAGCAGCTTTACCTGGCACATAGGAAGACAATCCAGTCAGTTCTGATGAGACTTGACAGACTAGGGTCAGAAGGAAGGGGAAGAGGACCTCCTCTGTCAGTGAATTTGGAGAGGAGCATGGGAGGAGATGAGGGAGAGAGGGTGGGATTGGGAGGAGATTAGGGAAGAGGCTACAGCGGGGATACAAACTAATTTATAAAAATAAATTTTAAAACAGTGAAAAAACGAAAGACAGTCAAACATTAAAAACAAACAAAAAATAAACCAAAACAACAACAAAACGACTCACCAACATGATTCCCTAAACATATGCTGAATACAGACAACAACAATAGACATGTTACTATGGATGGGAGTATGAAACCCAAGAGGCCTCAGCCCCAAACAAAGTACTATAGGCAATAAAGTAGTGCTGAGATGGGGAGACAGTCTTCAGCAGGGAAGGGCACAACTATTGGTTATCCAACACCAACTATCCAGTCCTGAAAGGGTATAAACAAGAATCATTGGACATACGGAGCAAATTGTACATATGTATGTGTGTATGTATGTATGTATGTATGTACTTATGTATTTACATCACAAATATTTTTAAATACATGTATGTAACAATTAATGAAACAAGAGGCCACAGACTTGTAAAAAGAGCAAAGAATGTTATATGAGAGGGTTTAGAGGGAAACGAAAGTGGGGAGACATGAGAATTATATTATAATCTCAAAAAGTAAAATAAGTCATTACAAAAATAACTTTCTGTGTGACACTATGAACAAAAACTGCATTTCAAATTGGAAGCAAAATTAGTACTTCAGTTTTTCAAATTTTTGCAAATGATTATGTATGAGCGTGTAGTTTTGCGATTTAAATTTTAAAAAATCCTTTAAAATAACTGTATTGAATTCACTCTTTGACAATTGTATACACTATGCTTGTAAGTCATTATGCTTGATTAAGGTAACCCTCACCTTCTTCAACTGTAGGTCCAAATATAGACACTAGATGGCAGAAGTGGACTTTAAAAAATGGTATTCACCCTTCCATGCACTGCAAATGAGAAAACCAGTGAATGCAGCACAGAATTTTATTAAGCAGTTAGGGGGAAAATATTAAATTAATTGCTTGAAAATGCAACAAAAACTGCCACATTAAAATATTTTTGTCTGAGGACAGAGCTATATTTTAGACTTAGAAATGTCACTTTTGAAATTAAAACAAACATTTAAAGGACAATTACTGACTCTTTATGGAGAAAAGAGCCTTTAGAAATTGTCAAGATAACTTCTCTACAGAACCCTGTGGCCTGCTGGAAGTCACATGTTGACCATTCTTGAAGAAATGCTATTGCGAGTCACATTTGTTACTACGTGTAGCTCCTGAGAAATAAGCAAAATCTTTTTTCTCTTTAAATCAGTGACAAAGAGGGAGCATTTATATATTATCAGCCTTAGAAATAACTGCTTAAATTTTGTGATATTTCCATAGAAATTTACCATTTAAAACAGAAATCTTTTTATTTTGAATTTATTTAGTTGAATAATGTGAAAATAATGATGATGTTACCACTCAGTGACTATTTCTGAATGGCTACGATGTATTATTTTGTGGGGTCATAAATTCTAATTTATCTTGTCTAACTCTTGTAATTTCATATTCTCATTCAGGAAAACCTGGTTTCCAAAAGCATTTCCAACCATTTACACCCTTGGTCTTGGAGGAGTGCGCTTTAACATATAGTTTTAAAATGAAATCAAACTCTAATAATTGTGTATATAATATATAAATAAAATTAAATATATAAATAAAATACACTTAGGGAACGCTTTATATACTCATTTTTCCAAATACACAACTATACACTAATTTTTCTATTTAGTTATTCACTTTACATCTCATTCTTGGCTACTCATCATCTCATCAGAACTGTGTACTTCCACTTTCACAGTGTCCTGGCAAGGCAGCTCTGACCCAAGAGTGAAGTGACTGAAAAGTTTGCAACAGAGACCATGTCACAGACAGCCCTCATCCCCTCCCTGGGGGACTTTAGAGGGCCTAGGTCTAGTACATGCATGGTCCTTGGTTGGTGTTTCAGACTCCATGAACCTCTCTGGGCCCAGGTTACTTGGTCTTCTTGTGGAGCTCCTTTCTCTTCTAAGTTGATCTATCCTTTCCCCCACTCTTCTACACGACTCCCTATGCACTGTCCAATGTTTGACTGGGAGTCTCAGTTTCTGTTTCAATCCATGGATGGGTGGAGCCTCTCAGAGAATACCCATGCTAAGCACATCTCTGCAAACACTGTAGAACATCATTAATGACAGTGGTTTGTTCTCTTCTATGGAGTGGGTCTTAGGTTGGACCAGGCATTGGTTTGCCATTCCCTCAATCTCTGATTTATCTTAATCCCTGTATATACTGAAGGCAGGGTAATTTCTGGGTAGAAGTTTTTGTTAGGGGGTTGGTGTTTACCTCTCTCCACCAAAGACAGACAGAGAGAGAGAGAGAGAGAGACAGAGACAGAGACAGAGACAGAGACAGAGACACAGAGACACAGAGAGAGACAGAGAAAGAGACAGAGACAGAGACACAGAGAGAGAGAGACAGAGACAGAGACAGAGAGACACAGAGAGAGACAGAGAGTCCATCAGAAGTCCTCTCTGGTTAGAGGGTGGCCTCTCGAGTCTTCAGGACCCCAGCCAGGAAGGGTTTCAACTACAGTCACCCCTATATCCTCCCAGGAGACCACCCAGGTATAGATCTCTGGCTTGTCTAAGAGATGCTCTTGCCCATGGTTACTCCTCTTTCTTCAAGCCCTCTGTCTTCTTGCTCCTGCTCACCCTATATCTGATCTGCACCCTCATTTCTCTCAGTCTTCCCTCTCTTTAACCACTTCTGCAGACTATTCTATTTCCCCTTCTATATGAGATTTGAGCATCCTCCTTGGACCCTTCTTGATTCTTAGCTTCTTTAGGTCTGTGAATTGTTGCGTAGTTATTCTGTACTATATGGCTAATATACACTTATAAGTGAGTACATACCCTGTGTATCTTTCAGGATGATGTTTTCTAGTTCCATCCATTTGCCTGCAAATTTCATAATCTCCTTGTTTTTAATATAGGAGTAATATTCCATTTTACACCAAACTTTTTTTTTAAAATCCATTCTTTGGTTGAGGGACATCTAGGTTGTTTTCAGTTTCTGGATATTATAAACAGAGCTACTATGAACATAGTTGAGCAAATATCCTTGTTTTGTGATGGGGCATCTCTGGTATATGCTTAGGAATGATAAAGCTTGGTATTGATGTAGAGCTACTCCCAATTTTCTGAGATACCACCAGATTGATTTCCAAACTGTTTGAAAAAGTTTGCAGCAGAGGAGTGTTCCTCTTTCTCTGCATCATAGCCCGTATGTGCTGTCAATTGTGCTTTTGAACTTGCCATTCTGAAGGGAGTGATATGGAATCTCAGAGTCATTTTGATTTGCATTTCCCGGATGACTAAGGATGTTGAAAATTTCGTTAAGTGCTTCTTGGCCATTTGAGATTCCTCTGTTGAGAATTCTCTGCTTAACTCAGTACCCACTATTTAATTGGATTACTTGGTATATTCGTGTTTAATTTATTGAGTTCTTTATATATTTTGGATATTAGCCCTTTGTCACATATTGGGTTGGTGAAGATTTTTTCCAAATCTGTGGGCTTCCAGTTTATTATGTTGTCATTGTCCTTTGCCTTAGAAAAGCTTTTCAGTTTCCTGAGATCCCACTTAGTAATTGTTGCCCTTAGAGACTGAGCTGTTTGTGTTCTATTCAGGAGGTGGTCTCCTATGCTCATGAGTTAACTGCTGTTCCCCACTTTCTTTTCCAATAGATTTAATGTATCTATTTTTATTTTGAGGTCTTTGATCCACGTGGACTTGAGTTTCTTCAGGATAGCAAATATGGATATATTTGCATTCTTCTACATACAGACATCCAGTTAAACCAGCACCATTTGTTGAAGATACTTTCTTTTTTCAATTGTATGTTTTTTGGCTTCTTTGTCAAAAATCAAGTGTCCATAAGTGTGTGGGTTTATGTCTGGATATTCAATTAGATTCCATTGGCTTAACAGTATGTTGTAAGCCTTAATAGGCAGTTTTTCTTACTAATTCCCTGAAGTATAGCTTGAAGTCAATGACAGAGATACCTCCAAAATTATTTAATTTTATTGTATAAAATGGTTTTAGCTATTCTGGTTTTTTTCCACATAAAGTTGACAATTGTTCTTTCATTGAATCTATAGATTGCTTTTGATAAGATGGCCATTTTTAGTATGTTAATCCCACCAATCCATGAACTTGACAGATCTTTCCATCTTCTGATATCCACTTCAATTTCATTTTCCAGACACTTGAAGGCCTTGCCATGCAGGTCTTTCACTTGGCTTGGTTAGAATTCCACCAAGATCCATTGTTACTTGTGGCTAATTTGAAAAGTCTGGTTTTCCTAATTTCTTCTTGTTGTTGTTATTTTTAATTGTAATTTATTTTTATTAATTACAGTTTATTCACATTTTATCCCAGCTGTAGCCCCAACCCGTCCTCTCCCAATCCCATTCACTATCCCTTTCTTCTCCTATGCCCCTCCCCAAGTCCAATGATAGGGGAGGTCCTCCTCTCCTTCCATCTGACCCTGGTCTATCAGGTCTCATCAGGACTGGCTTCATTGTCTTCCTCTGGGGACTGGTAAGACTGCTCCCCCCTCAAGCGGAGGTGATCAAAGAGCTATCGACTGGGTTCATGTCAGAGACAGTTCCTGTTCCAATTATTAGGGAATCCTCTGGGAGACTGAGCTGCCATGGGCTACATCTGTGCAGGAGTTCTAGGCTATCTCCATGCATGGTCCTTGGTTGGAGTATCAGTCTGAGAAAAGACCCCTGTGTCCAGATTTTTTTGGTTCTGTTGCTCTCCTTGTGGAGCTCCTGTCCCTTCCAGGTCTATCTCCCCTTTCTTTCCTAAGATTCCCTGTACTCTGCCCAAAGTTTAGGTACAAGTCTCAGCATATGTTTTGATACCCTGCTAGGTAGAGTCTTTCAGAGGCCCTCTATGGTAGGCTTCTGTCAGGTTTCCTGTTTTCTCCCTCTTCTGATGTCCGTCCCATTTGCACTTCTCAATGAAGCTTGATCATCTTACTCAGAGTCCTCCTTCTTGATTAGCTTCAAGTGCACAGATTTTAGAACGATTATCCTGTATTATATCTAGTATCTACTTTGATGTGAGAACATACCATGCGTGTCTTTCTGCTTCTAGGATACCTCACCCAGGACTATCTTTTCTAGATCCTACCATTTGTCTGCAAATTTCATGATTTCCTTATTTTTAATTGCTGAGTAGTATTCCACTGTGTAGATGTACCACAATTTCTGTATCCACTCTTCAACTGAGGGACATCTGGGTTGTTTTCAGCTTCTGGCTATTACAAATAAAGCTGCTACAAACATGGTTGAGCAAATGTCCTTGTTATATACTTGAGCATCTTTTGGATATACGCAGGGAAGAGGAATATCTATATCTTGAGGTAGCACTATTTTTAATTATCTGAGAAAATGCTAGATTGATTTCCAAAGTGGTTGTACATGTTTACATTCCCACCAGGATTGGATTAAGACTCTTCTGTCTCCATATCCTTTCCAGTATGTGTTCTCACTTGAGTTTTTGATCTTAGCCCTTCTGATGGGTGTAAGGTGAAATCTCAAGGTCGTTTTATTTTCATTTCATTGATGACTAAGGATGTTAAGCCTTTCTTTAAGTGTTTCTCTGCTATTCGATGTTCCTCTATTGAGAATTCTCTGTTTATTTCTGTACCCCATTTTTTGATTGGATTACATGATTTGTTGCTGTTTAACTTCTTAAGTTCTTTATATCTTCTGGATATAAGCTTTCTGTGAGATATAGGGTTGATGAAGATCCTTTCCCAATCTGTAGGCTGTCATTTCGTTCTGAAAACAGTGTCCTTTGCTTTACAGAAGCTTTTCAGTTTCATGAGGTCCCATTTATTGATTGCTGATCTTAGAGCCTGTGTTGTTGGTGTTCTGTTCAGGAAGTTGTCTCCTGTGCCAATGATTTCAAGACTCTTCCACACTTTTCTTTCTAACAGGTTAAGCATGTCTGTTTTTATATTGAGGTCTTTGATCCATTTGGCCATTAAATTTGTGCAGGGTGATAAGTATGAATCGATTTGATTTCTTCTACATGTAGAGATCCAATTAGACCAGCACCATTTGTTGAGGATAGTATCTTTATTCCATTGTATGTTTTTGGCATGTTTGTCAAAATTCAGGTGTCCATAAGTGTGTGGGTTCATTTCTTGGTCTTCTCCTCGGTTACGTTGATCCACCATTCTGTTTCTATGCCATTACCATGCAGTTTTTATTACTTTTGCTCTATAGTACAGCTTGAGATCGGGGATGGACCTACCTCCAGAAGATCTTTTATTGTAGAGGATTATTTTAGCGATTCTAGGCTTCTTGTTATTCCATATGAACTTGAGAATTTTTCTTTCACGTTCTGTAAAGAATTGTGTTGGTAATTTGATGGGAACTGCATTAAATCTGTAGATTGGTTTTGGTAAGATGACCATTTTTACTATGTTAATCCTACCAAGCCATGAGCCTGAGAGATCTTTCCATCTTCTGATATCTTCTTTTATTTTCTTCTTCAGAGACTGCAAGTTTTTTTTCATACAAGTTTTTCACATTCTTGGTTAGAGTTAAACCAAGGTACTTAATGTCCTTTGTGGATATTTTGAAGGGTGCTGTTTGCCCAATTTCTTTCTCAGCCCATTTGTCTTTTGTATACAGGAGGTCTACTTGAGTTGATTTTGTATCCAGCCACTTTGCTGAAGGTGTTTATCAGGTTTAAGAGTTCCCTGGTAAAATTTTTGGGGTCACTCAGGTATACTATCATATCATCTGCATATAGTGATACTTTGACTTCTTTTTTCAACTGAATCCCCCTGATTTCAGTAATTGTCTTATTGCTCCAGGAAGTACTTCAAGAACTACGTTGATGAGGTGTGGAAAGAGTGGGCAGCCTTCCCTTCTCCTTGATTTCAGTAGGATTGCTTTAAGTTTCTCTCCATTTAGTTTGATGTTGGTTATAGGCTTGCTGTATATTGCCTTTACTATTCTTAGGTATGTGACTTTTATCCCTGATCTCTCCAATACTTTAAACATGAATAGATGTTGGATTTTGTCAAATGCTTTTTCAGCATCTAAGGAGATTATCATATGCTTTTTTCCTTTCAATTTGTTTATATGCTGGTTCACATTTATGGATTTCCTTACATTGAACCACCCCTGAATACTTGGGATGAAGCTTATTTGGTCAGAGTACATGATATCTTTGATGTGTTCTTAGATTCAGTTTGCAAGTGTTTTATTGAGTATTTTTCCATCAATGTTCATAAGGGAGACTGGCCTGAAATTATCTTTGTTGGGTCTTTGTGATGTTTAGCTATCAAGGTGACTGTGGCTTCATAGAATGAGTTTGGTAATGTTCCTTCTGCTTCTATTTTGTGGATTAGTTTGAAGAGTGATGGTGTTAGCTCTTCTTTGAAGGTAAGGTACAATTCTATGCTGAAACCATCTGGCCTTTGTCTTTTTTTTTTTTTTTTATGCTAGACTTTTGATGACAGCTTCTGTTTCCTTAGAGGATATAGTACTATTTAATTGATTTACCTGGTCTTGATTCAGCTTTGACAAGTGGAATCAATCAAGAAAATTTTCCTTTTCATTTAGATTTTCAAATTTTGTGGTATATAGGTTTTTGAAATAACACCTAATGATTGTTTCGATTTCCTCAGTGTCTGTTGTTATGTCTCCCTTCTCATTTTTGATTTTGTTGATGTGGATGGTGTCTGTCTGGCTTTTAGTTAGTTTGGCTAAGGGTTTGTCTGTCTTGTTGCTTTTCTCGCAGAACCACCTCTTGGTTTCATTTATTCACTGAATTGTTTTATTTGTTTCTAATTTCTTGATTTCAGCCCTGAGTTTGATGATTTCCAACCATCTACTCCTCTTGTGTATGTATGCTTCCTTTTTTTCTATGACTTTCATGTGTTCCTTGAAGTTGCTTTTATGAGATGCTTCAAATTTCATCTTGAAGGCACTAAGTGCTATGAATTTTCCTCTCAGCAGTTCTTTCATTGTGTCCCATAAGTTTGGGTATGTTGTGCCTTCATTTCCATTGAATTCTTGGAAGTCTTTAATTTCTTTCTTATTTCTCCCCTCACTCAGCTATCATTGAGTAGTGAGTTTTTCAGTTTCCATGTGTGTGTAGGCATTTTGATATTTCTGTTGTTGTTGAGGTCCAGCTTTAGTCCATGGTGGTCAGATTGGACACAAGGGATTCTTTCAAATTCTTGTATCTCTTGAGGTTTGCTTTGTAACCAACATTATATTCTATTTTTGGGAAGGTTCCATGAGGTACTGAGAAGAAGGCAAATTCTTTTGTGTTTGGGTGAAAGGTTCTATAGAATTCTGTTAGATCCATTTGTTTCATAACCTCTGTCAAAGTCATTGTTTCTGTGTATAATTTCTGTTTTGTTAACCTGTCCTTCATTGAGAGTGAGGTGTTGAAGTCTCCCATTATTAATGTGTGGGGATCTATGTGTGGTTTCAGTTTTATTAATATTTCTTTCACAAATGCGGGTGCTCTTCTCTTTGGGGGCATAGATGTTCAGTATTGTGATGTTTTATTTGTGGAATTTGCCTTTGATGAAGTTAATGTCCTTCCCTGACCCATGCCGCAGGTCAGTCAAACAAGGCCCTGAGAGAGGGGGTGAGAATGTGTGTGTGTGGGGGGGGGGACAAGCTACGTGAAGAATGAAGAATGGAGACAAGAGAGATTCCTGATCAAGTCTCATTTAATAAAGGCAAAGCATACACTTATATAGAAAAGAATCACAAAAGAGTCTCCTCACAGTATCAGTAATTGTGTCATATGGCAAGGTGTCTGAGAATTCACTCAAGGTTATACAAAAATTACTATCTGGCTCCCAGGCTAGCACAAAACTTGTTATCTAGTTCTCAGGAACAGAACACCCCTTTCCCATGGACCGCCAAGGACAGTCCCGGAACTTTAGATAAAACTCGTATCTGCCAAGGCCAGAAAGCAGAATCCCAAGTAGCACACTCCTAAAGTTTCCTAGCTGGCAGAGAAATAAAAACTATAAACTTGGTTAGTAAAGAAAACGGCAATGACAACTTCTAAAATGACTGAGCTAGAGTCAAGCCAAAATAGCGATGTCAGAAGCAGCTTCCCACATTTCCCCAATGCTTTTGATTAATTTTCATTGAAAAAATCTCTCTTATTAGGTATTAGAATGGCTACTCCTGCTTGCCTCTTGGGTCCATTAGCTTGTAAAACTGTCTTCCAGCCCTTTACTCTCAGGTAATATCTACCTTTGTGTCTTGGGTGTGTTTCTTGTATGCAACAGATTGTTGGGTATTGCTTATTCATCCATCATGTTAGTCTGTGTCTTTTTATAGGAGAGTTCAGTCCATTGATGTTGAGAGGGATTAATGACCAGTGGCTGTTATATCATTTTATTTTGATATTGGATGTGGTAGTATGTTTTTGTGCTTGGCTCCTTTTAGTTTTGCTGTAGTGAGATTATTTATTTCCTGTGTTTTTATGAATGTAGTTAGATTTCTTGGGTTCATTTTTCCTTCTAGTATCTTCTGTAGGCTGGATTTGTGGGTAGTAATTGTTTAAATTTGTTTCTGTAGTTGAATGTCTTGTTTTCCTCTTCTATAATGATTGAGGGTTTTGCTGGGTATAGTTGTCTGGGATGACATCTGTGTTCCCTTCGGGTCTGCATGATATCCATCCATGTCCTTCTGGATTTCATAGCCTCTGTTGAGAAGTCAGGTGTAATTCTGATGGGTTTACCATTATATGCTACTTGGCCCTTTTCCCCTGCATCTTTTAGTATTTTGTTTTTGTTTTCTGTATATTTACTGTTTTGATTAGTATGTGGAAAGAGGATTTTCTTTTCTGGTCTAATTTGTTAGGTGTTCTGTAGGCTTCTTGTATTCTTTTAGACCTCTCCTTTAAGTTGGGGGAAATTTTTTTTTCTATGATTTTACTTAAAATATTTCCTGGGCCTTGGAGGAGGGAATCTTCTTTTTTCTCTATTCCTATTATTCTTTGGTTTTGTCTTTTGATGATGTCTTGGATTTCTTGTACTGTCTGTGTCAGGAACTTTTTAGATTTAACATAATTTTTGAAGGATACATCAATTTCTTCCATTGTATCTTCCACACTGAGATTCTTTCTTCCATCTCTTGTAGTCTATTGGTTATGCTTACCTCTGTAGTTCCTGTTTTCTTCCCTAAGTCCTTCCTTTCCATGATTTCCTCTGTTTGTGTTTTCTTTACTTTTTCAAATTCTATATTCAGACCTTAAGCCGTTTTATTGATTTCCGTCACCTGTCTGACTGTATTGTCCTTCAATTCCTTCAGCTCTTTTTTTTTGAATATTCCTCTGTTTCTTTTATTTCTTTCAGTTATTTAATTATTTCCTCTCAAAAGGCCAAAAACTCTTTGGTTACATCTTCCTGTATTTCTTTAGTGATGGTTGTAATCTGTTTGACTTTATCTTCTTCCATTTTTTATGCATTCTATTTATTTCCTCTATTATCTTCTTCATAAGCATAAGATGTAAGGCCATCTTCTTGAATTTCATTTATACTTGGGTGTCCAGTGATGATTGCCCCTGGATAACTGGGTTCTGGAGATGCCATATTGCTCTGCCTTTTGTAGGTTGAGCTTTTATGTTGGCCTCTACCCATTGGATTATATTAGATGTTGGCTGTTAGTTTCTGGTGCTTCCTGGAACCCTGGGGTGGGGAGAATCCCTTGGTAGGAAGCTGATTTTTCCTGAAGGAGGCCTCCTCAGCTTTTTGGGTATGGTCACTGAATGGCTGGTGTTTTTCAGGAAATGCCACAGCTCCCCTTAGGTGTACAGACCTGAGTGGTAACTATGGTCTTTGATAGTCATGAGTGGGGGGCTCTCCTCTCACCCAGAGAAGTCCTAGAGACAGCTGCCCTTCTTGTGGGTTTCCTGCTCTGAATTTATTGAGCTGCTGTTGCTGTTCTTACACTGCTTTTTAGGTACAGCTCTCAAGAAGATCCTGGGAGGCCCATTGGTTTGGTCAATTTAGTTATGGACAACTGGTTGCTCCTTGGAGCAGTATCTGGGGGATGATCTCGGGGATCCCAGGCTTCTGTAGGTCTGTGGTTGGAACTTTGTGCCCCAGTACCCAAGTGGTAATCAATGGCAGGTGAGCATAGCTCTCATGTGTGCAGCAGGAGGCTAGAGCCTGGAACCTGTGGGAACCCTGAAAGTTTTCTGAAGTTGGGTGTCCTGAGGTCAGACCTGATATTTTCTCCCACCATGGGGGTTCCTCCCAACAGGGAGACCCAGTCTGTGGGGTTTTGGGGTTCACAGTTCTGTCTGGGGTGGTGTGTAGAGCATGCAGGCACAGACGAGTGGTGGCTCCAAGCTGTTGACTGGGTGTCTGCAGGAACCTTGGAACTTTTCCCAAGAACTTTTTTGTTTGTTGGGGGAGTGGGTTGGCTGAGTGCTCTGAATGTGGACCTGCTGTTTTCCTCATTGTGTGGTTTCCTCCAGGCAGGAAAATCCAGTCACTGGTGCCTTGGGACCCCCAGTTGTGTCTGGGGCAGTGAGTCTAGCGCACAGGTAGGTCACTGGGTGGTTGGCTGAGCACCCCATTCTGGGCTGGTGGTTGAGCACCTGCCGGATCCCAGGTCCTTTTCCAGAGATTGTCTGGGTGACCTGGGGTATGTCCCAATTGCTTCCTTCACTGTTGTGGTTTCCTTTTGACTGGAAATCCCAGTCACTTGTGTTTTGATGCCCACAGTCCAGCCTGGGAAGGTGATCAGAACACGTAGGCGTGTGGCTCCATGCTGGTCACTGGCACCAGGGAACTCTTCTGGGTTTTAGCTGGGTGACCTGAACCCAATTGATTCCCACACCATGGAGCTTCCTTTCACCTGGGAAACACAACACAATCGCTGGTGTTTTAGGGCCCAGAGTTCAATCTATCAGTCGCTGTGCCTTCACTGCTGTCTGGCTCCTTGGACACAGTGTCCTCCCAGCCCCTCCATCTTGGATCTCCTTCCCCATTTCTTTTTAATTTTTAAAATTTATTATTTATTGCTGAATATTCACCACTCCCTGTCCCCAAGAGATGTCCACAAGTGAGCTAGATCCAAACTGTCCCAGCTCCTGGGTTGTACCCTCTCACTGAGAAAGCCTCAATGTGGATATTCTGGCTTCAGTTTCCCCTACACTCAACATTTCGTATTTTAAGATCCTGTGCTCCTCAGATATGATATGCACTGGTGGCCACCATCTTAGACCAACCTCAGTTTTGTTTTACTATTTTGTGTTCCTATAACTGCTTACAAGAAACCCATGGTTTTTATTTGAAAATTTTTTAAAAGATGGGACTTTCATTTACTGAAAGTTGCAAAATTTTGATTTATTTAAAATAATAAGGCCTAATTTAGTATATATTGTTATCAAAGTGTTTATTCTCTAAAATGCCACACTATAAAAGTAGCCTAGAGGGAATAAGATTTGGTCCGATTGCTACTGTGTGAATCTACAGGCAGATGCTCTGCTTTTTACTGTCAGATAGTAAGAGCCATGAAGATTCCTAGGCCTACTGTAAAAAGATAATGCTAATAATTTATATTCATGGCCTTGTGTATTTTTAAGCAGGAAACACTGATCAAATTCCTTGCCATTATATTTAATGAATATCACCCAAGAAACACTGACTTAACTAGTATGGTAATTACCTTATTAATGTGAAAATATTGAAAGAAATAAAGCAGAATGAAGAAGAAAATAGCAAATTTTTTACTTGGACTCAGTGTAATAAGCCATTTCACTCAATATAGATTATTAAGAAGTGTTAACTCCAATTCTCTCTAAATTATTCCACAAAATAGAAACAGAAGAAAAATTACCAAAGTCATTATATAAAGCCACAGTCACCTTGATACCTAAACCACACAAAGACCCAACAAAAAAGAAATTCAGACCTATCTCTCTTATGAACATTGATGCAAAAATACTCAATATTATACGTGCAAACCGAATCCAAAAACACATAAATGATATCATTCACCATGACCAAGTAGGCTTCATTCCAGGTATGCAAGGATGGTCAATATACAGAAATCCATCAACGTAATCTACCATATAAATAAACTGAAGGAGAAAAACCACATGATCATCTCCCTAGATGCCGAAAAAGCTTTCAACAAAATCCAATACCCATTCATGTTTAAAGTCTTGGAGAGATCAGTGATACAAGGTACATTCTTAAAATTAGTAAAGGCAATATACAGCAAGCCTAGAGCAAGCATCAAACTCAATGGAGAGAAACTTAAATCAATCCCACTGAAATCAGGGACAAGGCAAGGCTGCCCATTGTCTCTATATCTCTTCAACATAGTACTTGAAGTCCTACCTAAAGCAATAAGACAACTAAAGGACATCAAAGGGATACAAATTGGAAAGGAAGAAGTCAAAGTACTACTATTAGCAGATGATATGATAATATACATGAGTGTTCCCAAACATTCAACCACAGAACTCCTTCAACTGATAAACACCTTCACCAAAGTGACTGGATACAAAAACAACTCAAAAAAATCAGAAACCCTCCTGTATATCAAAGACAAAAGGGACGAGAAAGAAATTAGGGAAGCAACACCCTTCACAATAGCCACTAATAACATAAAGTACCTTGGGGTGACTCTAACCAAGCCAGTCAAAGATCTGTTTGAGAAAAACTTCAAATCTCTGAAGAAAGAAATTGAAGAAGATATCAGAAAATGGAAAGATCTTCTGTGCTCATGGATTGATAGGATTAACATAGTGAAAATGGCCATTCTTGCAAAAGAAATCTACAGATTCAATGAAATTCCCATCAAAATGCCAGCACAATTCTTTAGAGACCTTGAAAGAAAAATTCTCAACTTCATATGGAGAAACAAAAACCCAGAATCTCCAAAACGATCCTGTACATCAAGAGATCATCTGTAGGTATCTCCATCCCTGATCTCAAGCTGTACTACAGAGCAACAGTAATAAAGACTTCATGTTATTGGCATAGAAACAGAATAGTGGATCAATGGAACTGAATGAAAGACCCAGAAATAAACCTACACACCTATGGAAACTTGATTTTTGATAAAAAAGCCAAAACCATTTAATGGCTAAAAGACAGTGTCTTTAACAAATGGTGCCGGTACAACTCTATGTCTACATGCAGAAAAATGAAAATAGATCCATATTTATCACCTGGCAAAAAACTAAAGTCCAAGTGGATCAAAGACCTCAACATAAAACCAGACACACTAAATCCGTTAGAAGAAACAGTGGGGAAGACCCTAGAACTCATAGGCACAAGAGACTACTCCTTAAACAGAACACCAACAGCACAGGCTCTAAGATCAACAATAAATAAATGGGACCTCATGAAACTGAAAATCTTCTGTAAAGCAAAAGAGAGTGTCATCAAAACAAAATGACAGCCTACAGTCGTGGACAGGATCCTCACCAACCCTACATGTGACAGAAGGCTAATAATCAGCATATATAAAGAACTCAAGAAGTTAAAAATCAACAAATCAAGTAATGCAATTAAAAATTGGAGTATGGAGCTACACAGAGAACTCTGTGTAGAGGATGGTAGAATGGCAAAAAAACACTTAAAGAAATGCTCAACACCCTTAGCCATCAGGGAGATGCAAATCAAAACAACTCTGAGATTTCACCTTACACCCATCAGAATGGCTAAGATCAAAAACTCGAGTGACAACACATGCTGGAGAGGTTGTGGAGAAAGGGGAACCCTCCTCCATTGCTGGTGGGAATGCAAACTTGTACAACCACTCTGGAAATCAATTTGGTCCTTTCTTACACAATTAGGAATAGTGATTCCTCAAGACCCAGTTATACCACTCTTAGGCATATACCCAAAAGATGCTCAAGTACACAACAAGGACATTTGCTCAACCATGTTCGTAGCAGTTTGATTCGTAATAACCAGAACCTGGAAACAACCCAGATGTCCGTAAGTTGAGGAATGGGTACAGAAATTGTGGTACTTTTACACAATGGAATACTACTCAGCAATTACAAACGAGGAAATCATGAAACTTGAAGGCAAATGGTGGGACCTGGAAATGATCATCCTGGGTGATGTATCCCCAAACAGAAAGAAGCACATGGTATATAATCACTTATATAGACCTATAAGATAGGATAAACATACTGAAATCTATACACCTAAAGAAGATAAACAAGAAAGAGCACCCAGGGTAAGATGCTCAGTCCTCACTTACAAATGGGATGGACAATGAACGTAGGAGAAAACAAGCAACAAGACAGGAGCATATCACAGAGGGCCTCTGAAAGACTCTACCTAGCAATGTATCAAAGCAGATATTAAGACTCACAACCAAACCTTCCACAGAGTGCAGGGAAAGAAGTGGGAGTTACTGATACTTGGAGAGGACAAGAGCTGCACAAAGACGAAATAGATCAGGGCACAGGGGTCTTTTATGAGACTGTTTCTCCAACCAAGGACCATGTATGGATATAACCTAGAACCCCTGCTCGGATATAGGCCATGGTAGCTCAGTATACAACCGGGTACCCTAGTAAGGGGAACAGGGAATATTTATGTCATAAACTCAATGGCTGGTTCTTTGCCCCCCCTCCCAGAGCCTGAGGGAGGAGCAGCCTTGCTAGACCCCAGAAGAGGATATTGCAGGCAGCCCTGAGGAGACCTGATAAGCTAGGGTCAGATGGGAGGGGAGGAGGTCCTCCCCTATCAGTGGACTTAGAAAGGGGCAGGGAGGAGATGAGAGAGGGATGGGGTGAGTGGGAGGGAATGAAGGAGGGGGCTATGGTTGGGATACAAAGTACATAACCCGTGATTAATATAAAATAAATAAAAATATGTTATATAAAAAGAATTTAGGCTGCTTTTATGCTGTTTCTTTTGTGCATATATACAATAATAGCACCTTGTTAAAAGGGGAAGGGAAAAATATGGATACTGTCTCTTGATTAGACTATGAATATCTGTGTCTAATGTGTGTGTAGTAATAATCACCTGCAAGAGTTTGAGATTGTTGATTTTTTTTAATTTATTTATTTTTATCTCAATCACAGGTTGGATACTTTGAATCCCAGGCGTAGCCCCCTCCCCCATTCCCTCCTACCCTCCCACTCCCTCCCTCATCTCCTTCTTCCCCGCCCCCTCCAAGTCCACCAACAGGGGAGGACCTCCTTCCCTTCCATCCAACCCCAACTTATCATGTCTCCTCAGGGCTGGCTGCAAAGTCCTCCCCTGGGATCTAGCCAGTCTGTCACCCCCTGGCTTATATGGGGGAGGGTCAAAGAGTCAGCCATCAAGATCATGACTGAAACAGTCCCTGTTTCCCTGAATAGGGTCTTCAGCCCTACACCAAGTTATCATGGGCCCCATCCGTGCGGGGGT
>CM053742.1:70716956-70731227 GCA_028658305.1 Pachyuromys duprasi
CAGTGAAAACGGCTCCCGGTTCCTCCCGAGACTGCCCGGGAGACAGTCTATAATGGCGGGTGCAGGCGCCCAGTGCAGCTGCTCCTCCAGATCAGAGCTGTGCGCCGCTGGTCACAGGGAAATTTCTCCAGGTAATAACTGGTTGTCCCTAGGGTTTTCCCACTTGATTTTCTCACCGTAGGAGTTCCGCTCACCTGGCACTCACAATGCTGGCGTTTTAGGTCCCAGAGTTCAGTCTCCTGGTCGCTGCGTTGTTTCTGCTCTCCTACTCCTCAGACACAGTGTTCTCTCGTGGCAGCCATCTTGGATCATGAGATTGTTGATTTTTATGTTCTTCTTTTAATGAAGAACATCAAATTCTAACAGTAAATAAGCGAAATGAGGTGCACATCAAAGGCAGGTATCAAAGGTTCCATGTGCTGTTTAAAGTAGCTATAGTTTAATCAGAAAATCCTCTCCATAGTTAATTATGTATAATACATGTGTTAGCCCTGTAAGTGTATCTTCCACTTGCTTAGGTCTTTGAAGAATTAGGCTAGTATAGTTTAAATATCTTCTTGAATATTAATATTTGACATGAAAAACTGTCTTTTAAGGAAAGGAATTTTTTAAATCACCAATTTTGTAGGATCTTATGGCAACAATGCAGCATATAGTCCTTTCTCTGAAATATAAAGTTGACAATCAAATGGTGCCAGGTAAAATAATGTATATATGCTACAGTTCTTTTCTTGCAACTGCCATTGAGTTGGACACAGTAACTGAAGGTGAAAATTTATTAGTTGTATTATTATATGTTGTACTAGTTTCTTTTCTAAGAGGAAATTTTACAGAATTGTGATGAATTTCATCAAATAAAGCCAATATTCAGTGAAACCAGGTAAAGCATGACAGAATAAGTTTCAAAACATTTCATTGTTCTTTTCTAAAGGAATACATGGGCATAGAGTAGAATAAGAGAAGGTATGGCACACTCATCTTGTGGAGTCATTAGGTTCAGTGATGATATTATGTCCTGCTCTTTAAAACCATGAGTCAAGTTTTAATGTCATTGCTTATTAGACTAAAGCTAACATTATAATGGCATCTCATCTTGATATCTAAGTAACAAATGGAGAATATAAGGATTTATTGATACCTAATTGATGACCAGGATAGAGGTTTATCTAGAAAAGCCACTGGTGACCTAGAATATACCAGCCATACATAGGACAAGGCATAATATTGGATGCCTTTGACAGAAAATAGTATAACAAAATAAACATTTGCTTATCAGTTGAAGGAGTTCTCTGGTTGAAGTTTTGGGGTCACTCATGTATCTTATCATATCATCTGCAAATAGTGATACTTTGACTTCTTCCTTTCCAATTTGTGTCCCCTTGATCTCCTTTAGTTGCCTTATTGCTCTAGCTAGAACTTCAAGTACTATGTTGAAGACATATGGAGACAATGGGCAGCCTTGCCTAGTCCCTGATTTCAGTGGGATTGATTTTAGTTTCTCTCCATTGAGTTTGGTGTTAGCTATAGGCTTGCTGTATATTGCCTTTACTATGTTTAGGTATGTGCCTTGTATCCCTAGTCTCTCCAGGACTTTAAACATGAATGGGTGTTGGATTTTGTCAAATGCTTGTTCGGCATCTAGGGAGATGATCATGTGGTTTTTCTCCTTCAGTTTGTTTATATGGTGGATCACATTGATGGATTTGCGTATATTGAACCATCCTTGCATGCCTGGGATGAAGCCTACTTGGTCATGGTGAATGATATCTTTTATGTGCTCTTGGATTCGGTTTGCAAATATTTTATTAGCATTCTAGACAGCTTGTAACCTGCACTCCAGTGAAGGACAAAATACAGCACAGAGGTATTCATTGTTGGGGTCCAAGTGTGTCTCCATTTATAAACTGTGTACCTTGGGTGCCTCTCTTGCTTCATCCTTCCCCTGACCCTGTGTGATGGTGAGTATTTACCTAACAACAGTGGATGGCTCTCAAAAATACTCCCTAGAAGGCCAGAAAAGAGTCTAAAAGGTAAAGTACTTCATAGATTCTTATCCCACTGCTCTGTGGGATAGGAATGACACCAGGACCTGAGATGGCAAGCTTTCCTTTGGACATTAGAAGCATCATGGAGTACACCCATCCAAAGACCCAGGCCCTGAAATATGACCCACAGGAGGAGTCTTTGAAAGTTTCCCAACTCCTCATATAGAATATCAGTATCTTTGCTTCAACAAGGAAGGACATTAGCATGAAGTCCTCCTTTCTGCTAAAAGGACACAGACTCAATCATTAGTCCCGAGCCAGCATCTCATGTTCCTGGCTGTAAACAGAAGCCTGTCTCTACCAGGAGAGTGTTGGTTTTTCCCCACTGAAAAGCACCCTAACTCCCAGCTTCTGGTGCACGCTGAAATCTCCTACACCTTACCAGAATTTAAAGAAAAGAGATCAAGAGACCCTCCCAACCCCTGCCACCAATGATTTCCTGATCGTGGTCAAAACTGAGAAAGTAATGAACAATATGAATCTTGTAAGATGAAGTTCTTTGAGCAAAACAGGTACCATCTTAACCAGATCCACTGTGCCTTTTTGCAAAAGACTGTCACATCCTGCCTATAAGAAGTGCAAGGATAATGAGGGGGGGGGAATGGAAGGAATGTCCAACCGATAATTGGCCCAACCTGAAACCCACCCCATGGTAGAGAGACAGCCTCTGACACTATTAATGATGCTCTGCTATGCTTGAGCCTAACTTGACTGTCATCTGGGAAGCTCCAGCCAGCAGCGGATCGAGACAGATGCTGGGACTTGCAGCCAAGCAAGGGGCAGAGCTCTGGGGGTCTTGAGGAAGTGTTGAGGGAAAGATGGAAGGACTGGGAAGGGACAGGAATCCCACAAGAAGACCAACAGAGACAACTAACCCAGTCCCATGGGGGATTACAGAGACTGAGATATCAACTAAGGAGCATGCATGGTCAGGACCTAGGACCCCTGTATATATGTGGTCAGTGAGCAGCTTGGTCTTCATATGGGTCACCTGGTGAGTGAAGGGGGGAGGGGGCTGTTTCTAACATGGGCTCTACTGCCAGTTTTCGCATCACTTCCTCCTGGCAGCGTTGCCAGGCCTGGCCTTAGTAGATGAGGATATGCTCAATCCTGACTTGATGTTCTGGAGAGGGTTCATACAGGGAGAGGAGGGCTATCCTTTTCTGGAGGGAAAGGGGGAAGGAGAGAAGAGGGTACTGGAAGGAGGGGAGGGAGGGGGCACCCTTGCGATGTAAAGTAAATAAACTGATTTTTAAAAAAAAACTGCTTAAAAAACAAAATAAACATTTGCAATATACTCTTATCAGGTATGAATATTGGCTCTGACTTCTAGTAGGAAGGGTGAAACTATAATGCCCTAGGACATGGGAGAGTAATGACAGGTCAAAACAAATGGCTCCTCTTATGGACACCTATTTTTTAAAAAAGACTTCAAAATCATAGAATGGAAAAAAAAGATAGCATCTTCAACAAATGGTGCTGGTCTAACTGGATGTCTACACATAGAATAATGCAAATAGATCCATTCTTACCACTCTGCACAAAAATAAAATCCAAGTGAATCATAGACTTCACTATAAAAACAGACACACTAAACCTGTTAGAAGAAAAAGTGGGGAAGAGCCTTGAACTCATTGGCACAGAAGACAACTTCCCGAACAGAACAACAACAACACAGGCACTAAGATAAACAATCAATAAATGGGACCTCATGAAACTGAAAAGCTTTTTGTAAAGAAAAGGATACTGTCGTTAGAACAAAATGACAGCCTACAGATTGGGAAAGGATCTTTGCCGATCTTATATCTAAGAGAGGCCTAATATCCAGAATATACAAAGAACTCAAGAAGGTAAACAGCAACAAATCACGGTATTCAATCAAAATTGGGGTACAGAACTAAACTGAGAATTCTCAATAGAGGAACATTGAATGACAAAGAAATACTTAAAGAAATGATCAACATCCTTAGTCATCAGGGAAATGCAAATCAAAAAGACCCTGAGATTTCACCTTACACCCATCAGAATGGCTAAGGTCAAAAACCCAAGTGACAACATATGCTGGAGAGGATGTGGAGAAAGAGGAACCCTACTCCGTTGCTGGTAGGAATGTAAATTTGTATAACCACTTTGGAAATTAATCTGGTGCTTTCTCAGATAATTAGGAATAGCACTTCCTCAAGATCTAGCTATACCACTCCTGGGAATATATCCAAATGATGCTCAAGTATACAACAAGAACATTTGTGCAGTAATGTTCATAGCAGCTTTTTTTTGTAATCGCCAGAACCTGGAAACAACTCAGATGCCCCTCAGTTGAGGAATGGATACAGAAATTGTGGTACATTTACACAATAGTACTTTACACAATAGTACTCAGCAATTAAAAACAAAGAAATCATGAAATTTGCAGGAAAATGATGGGATCTAAAAATTATCATCGTGAGTGAGGTATCCTAGAAGCAGAAAGACACACATGGTATATACTCACTTATAGGTGGATATTATACATATAATACAGGATAATCATACTAAAACATGTACACCTAAGGAAGCTAATCAAGAAAGAGGATCCTGGTAAGAACCCCAGTCTTTATGCAGAAAGACAAAAAAGATAGACATCAGAAGAGGGAGAAAACAGGGAACAGGACAGGAGGCTATCACAGAGGGCCTCTGAAAGACTCTACCTAGCAGGGTATCAAAGCATATACTGAGGTTCATGGCCAAACTTTTTGCAGAGTGCAGGAAATCTTGTGAAGGAAGGGGGATATAGAAAGACCTGG
This sequence comes from Pachyuromys duprasi, assembly GCA_028658305.1. Lineage (NCBI taxonomy): Eukaryota > Metazoa > Chordata > Mammalia > Rodentia > Muridae > Pachyuromys > Pachyuromys duprasi. Next base: position 70,721,785 of record CM053742.1, read on the forward strand.
AGGGAACAGGAGATCCACGAGGAGAGCAACAGAGCCCAAAGATCTCTGCACAGGGGTCTTTTTTTTTTCTTTTTTTTTTTTGGATTTTTGAAGTTGTTGTTGTTTTTTTTTAATTTATTTATTTTTATCTCAATCACAGGTTGGGTACTTTGAATCCCAGGCGTAGCCCCCTCCCCCATTCCCTCCTACCCTCCCACTCCCTCCCTCATCTCCTTCTTCCCCGCCCCCTCCAAGTCCACCAACAGGGGAGGATCTCCTTCCCTTCCATCCAACCCCAACTTATCATGTCTCCTCAGGGCTGGCTGCAGGGTCTTTTCTGAGACTGATACTCCAAACAACGATCATTGATGGCGATAACTTAGAACCCCTGCACAGAAATAGCCCATGGCAGCACAGTGTCCAAGAGGGTTCCCCAATAAGAGGAACAGGGACCATCTCTGGTATCTGATATGAACACATGGGCTGGCTCTTTGATCACCTCCACCTGATGGGGGAGCAGCCTTGTCAGTTCAAAGAGGAAGACAGGGAAGCCAGTCCTGATGAGACAGGGTCAGATGGAAGGGGAGGAGGATCTAACCTATGATTGGATTGGTGGAGGGGCATGGAAAAAGAAGAGGGATTGGGAGGCAATGGGTGAGGGGGCTACAGCTGGGATTCAAAGTGAACAAACTGTAATTTATATGTGTGTGTGTGTGTATAAATTTTTAAAACAAAAATTAAAAAAAAAAAACCTGACTCAGGCAGAATTCATTTCAGGATTCTGTGGTCTCCAAGTTCCTCAAAGTTAAGACCATTCTAATTTGCTGTCTGTAGTCCATTTTTTTTCTGAACATAGTATTCTACATTAACTACGCATGCAATAGGCCTATTTTGATGACAATAATACAGGCTAAAAAGGAGATAAAGATGTCCCTAAACACAATTAGAAACAATTAAATGATGACAAATTTTGGAAGAATGGATAATAGCACTTTTCTTGAGTCAGGTGATTTAATAAATATTTAAGTGGTGGGTATTATTGAGTGATGCTAACCTCTAGGAGTCAACCTGCTCAAATAATAACAAACAATTACAAAAATTAACAGGAAATTTATTTTAGCACTATAAACACCTTGTCTGTCTGGAATAGGCAGCATCTTAGATTTAACATACATCAAGTGGATTCTCGGAATAAGTAGAAGTCTTAGATAAACTTCAAGGAAGTAAAAGTGTAGACACTACTCCACTCAATTACGGAAATAAAATTACTATATTTGTTTTATGAAATGGTGACTATCCAAACAAAAATAGCTCGAAACTCATCCCCATGCTGCATTTTCATATGGATTCCACTTTATCTCCTCACATTGTCTAACTAGCAGTGCTATAAATCCAGCTCCTTTCTGGCCCTTGTGCAACACTGAAGTGGGTGACTAGAGAAGGCTCTTCAGAATAAAACAAAACAAAATGAATCCTTGCTTTCTAAAATATAACTTCTTTCAAACTTGGCCCATTCCCATTATTAACATGACTTTTTGTGTGCTTATGAAAACTGATGTAAGAGATTAATAAAAAAGGCTGCCTTACTAGCACAACACAACAGCCTTTGGAGATCAAGGGAAGCTCACATAGGCAAGAGCTAAAATAAGTTGAGCACAGAAAGGTATTTTAGATAAAAATCAGCAATAAATAGCACTAAACACCTTTCTTGAAAAGAGAGTAGGTGTAATGAATTCTGCCCACAAAAGTGATAACTATGTGTGGTAAGGCATATGGTAACTACCTAGATATAACCAGACCACAGACAGTGTTTAAAAGCTACATAGACTTCAGATACTGTATTATACATAATAAATGCAATGCATTTGTTAACTGAAAAATTATGTACAATCTTTCCACAAGTGTTATTCCTAAAGGATATCTCATAGAAGTTTCTTTACAAAAGAAGCTTCAGGTAAAGAAATACTTCATTTTCCTGAATATTAATTAAGCATGTTTTCTTTTCTCTATCCCCTATACCAGAGGAAGAGATGTTCCTTCTTCCTATATTTTCTTCATGTTCAATAGTATAGCTGCCTAAATAAGACCAAACAATGACAATATCAATAGATATGCTAACATGGAAGGAGGATATCTCACAGAGTTTTCTTTTTTATATGATTGAATTATGTTTCAATTTGTATATTTTGCTAGCTAACTTTCTGTCAACTTGACATAAGCTAGAGTCTTCTGAGAAGAGAGAATATCAATTGAGAAAAAAATGTCTTTATAAGATTGTCCTGTATGTAAGCTTGTGGGCATTTTCTTGACTGTAGACTGATGTGGGAGGGCCACTGTGGGTGGTGCCACCCTGGGGCAGTAGTCCTTTGGTATATAAGGAAAGCAGGCCTAGCAAGCCATGAGAAGCAAGTCAGTAAACAGCACCCCTCCAGAGTCTATGCTTCAGTTCCTGCCTCTAGATTCCTGCCCTGATTTCCCTTACTGATGAAGTGTGCCTTGTAGTTGTAAAATAAGCCAAATCTTCCTACCAGTCCAGATGCTTTTGGTCGATGTTTTATCACAGTAATAGAAACACTAACTAACTAACTAACTAACTAACTAACTAACTAACTAACTAACTATATTATATAGAAAGACATTTATAAGGGGCTGGAGAGATGGCTCAGTGGTTAAGAGCACTGACTGCTCTTCCAAATGGACCCATATTCAATTCCCAGCACCTACATGGCAGCTCACAACTGCCTATAACCCCAATTCCAAGAGATCTGACACCTTTACACTAATGCATTTAAAATAAAATTAAAGTTATTTTTAAAACAAACACATTTATATATGTGTGTGTGCATGTATGTGTTTACGTGTGTGGTGTATGTGTATGTACGCATATATGTGTGTATGTATGTATATATGTGTGTACATATACACATATAAATTTTAGCCATCTACGTATTGTTGAACACCAAAATTGATATCTTTGCTTGGCTTTTGAGGACAAGGATATAGTAAGCAAAATAACTCATATATCTCTTTTATTTTACTATATACCCCATAATCAGTTAGTGACTCATACTTCATTTTTTAAATTTAGTGTTTTGAGGTCTTCTACACTGTTTCCATAATGTGTATACATAAGGAGTTCATTCCCACTAAACTACATGAGGATTTTCTTTTTTACTCAGCCCAACAATCACTAGCTATCATCTTTTTTTGTGAAATAGCCATTCTAACAACTGTGAAGCAATATCTAACTATAATTTTATTTTGTATATTTTGATGATTATTGATATTAAACTTTTTAAATTTTTATTTTACATTTTTTTCAGAATTTATTCATTAAATATCTGATTGAAGCTCCCTCCTTCAATTCCTCCCTGCACCAACCTCCCACCTTCTTTGCCCCTATCCCCTTTCCCTAGTCCACTGAATGTGATGTTCTCCTCCTCTGCCATCTGCCCATAGCTTATCAAGTCTCATCGGGACTGCCTGGATCCTCTTCCTCTGTGAGCTGGCAAGGGTGCATCTCGAGAGGCAAGTGATCAAAGAGCAGCCAATCAAGTTCATGACAGAGGCAGTCCCTGTTCCACTTACTTGGACAACCACATGGAGACTGAGCTGCCAAATGACTACATCTGATCAGGGGGTATAGGTCTTTTCCATGCATAGTGCTTGGTTGGTGCATCAGTCTCTGCAAGGCCCCCTGGTCTAAGGAATTTTAGCTCTGTTTGTCTCCTTGTGGGGCTCCTGTCCCCTCTATGTCATTCTAGCCCCCTTCATACATAAAGCTCCCTGTATTCTGGCTAAAGTTTGACCCCAAGTCTTAGCATCTGCTTCGATGCCCTGTTGGGTAGAGACTTTCAGAGGACCCTGTAGAGTAGGCTCCCATCCTGTTTCCTCTCTTCCACCACTTCTAGTGTCTATCCTTTTTTGCCATTCTAAATGAGATTTTATAATCCTTCCTAGGGTCCTCCTTATTGTGTAGCTTCTTTAGTTCCATAGATATTAGTATGGCTGTCCTATATTATGCAGCTAATTTCTGCTTATAAGTAAGTATATACCATGCCTGTCTTTCTGTTTCTGGGTTACCTTACTCAGGATGTTTTTGTTTTTGTTTTTTTTCTAGTTCCATCCATTTGCCTACAAATTTCATGATTTCCTTGTTTTTAATAGCTGAGTAGTAGTTGATTATGTAAATGTGTCATAACTTTTGCATCCATTCCACTGTTGAGCGACATCTAGGATATTTCCAGATTCAGGTTATTACACATAAAGCTGCTATGAACATAGCTGAGCAAATGTTCTCATTGAATAGTGAAGATTCTTTTGGGTATATACCCAGGAGTGGTATAGCTGGGTCTTGAAGTGAGAAATAGCCAGATTTATTTCTAAAGTAGTTGTACAAGTTTTCACTCCCACCCAGCAATGGAAGAGGGTTCCCCTTTCTCCACATCCTCTCCAGCATGTGCTGTCACTTGAGTTTTTGATCTTAGCCATTCTGATGGATGTAAGATGGCATCTCAGAGTTGTTTTGGTTAGCATTTCCCTAATGACTAAGGATTTTTAGCATTTCTTCTCTGCCATTCGATATTCTTCAGAATTCTCTGCTTAGCATTGTACCTCTTTTTAAAAATTGGATTATTTGATTTGTTGGTGTCAAATTTCTTGAGTTCTTTATATATTCTGGATATTAGCCCTCTATCGGTTGAAGGGTTGGTGAAGAACTTTTCCCATTCTGTAGAAGACCATTTTGTTCTGTTGATGGTGTCTTTTGCTTTACAGAAGATTTTTTAGTTTCATGAGATCCCATTTATTAATTGTAGATTTTAGAGCCCGAGTTGTTGGTGTTTTGTTCAGGAAATTGTCTCCTGTGCCGATGAGTTCAAGACTCTTCCCCACTTTTTCTTCTAACAGATTTTGTGTGTATGGATTTATGTTGAGGTCTTTGATCCACTTGGACTTTACTTTGGTACAGGGTGATTAATATGAATCTATTTGGATTTTTCTACTGGTGAACTTCCAGTTAGACCAGCACCATTTGTTGAAGATGCTATCTTTATTTTTCCATTGTATGGTTTTGGCTTCTTCTGTCAAAAATCAGGTGTCACTAGATGTGTGAGTTTATTTCTGGGTCTTCAATTCTATTCCATTCATCCACCAGTCAGTTTCTATGCAAGTACCACGACATTTTTGCTACTGTTGCTCTATAGTGCAGCTTGAGGTCAGGGATGGTGATACCTCCAGAAGATCTTTTATTATACAGGATAGATTTAGCTATTCTGGGTATTTTTTTTCTTTTTCCATATGAAATTGAGAATTGTTCTTTCAAGGCCTGTAAAGAATTGTGTTGGTATTTTTATGGGAATTTTATTGAATCTGTAGATTGCTTTAGTAGGATAGCCATTTTTGCTATTAATCCTACTGATCCATGAGCATGGGAGAACCTTCCATCTTCTGATACCTTCTTAAATTTTTTTCTTCAGAGACTTGAAGATTTTCATACAGTCTTTCACTGCTTGGTTAGAGTTAGACCAAGTACTTTATGTTATTTGTGGCTATTGTGAAGGGCGTTGTTTCTCTAATTTCTTTTTCACCCTGTTTGTCTTTTGTGTACAGGAGGGCTTCAGATATTTTGAGTTAATTTTGTATTCAGCCACTTTCTTGAATGTGTCTATCAGCTAAGGAGTTCCCTGGTAAAAATCTTCGGGGTCACTCCTGCATGCAATCATATCTGCAAATAGTGATACTTTGATTTCTTCTTTTTTGATTTGAATTCTCTTGATCTCCTTTAATTTTCTTAGTGCTCTAGCAAGGACTTGAAGTACTATATTAAAGAGATATTGAGAGAGTAGGCACCCTTGTCAGGTCCCCGATTTCAGTGGGATTGATTTAAGTTTCTCTCCGTTTAGTTTTAAGTTTCTCTCCGTTTAGTTTGATTTTTTTCTGTAGACTTGTTATATATTGTCTTTACTATGTTTAGGTCCATGCCTTTATCCCTGATCTCTCCAAGACTTTAAACATAAATGGATGTTGGATTTTGTCAAATGCTTTTCCAGGATCAAGGAGACGATGTTGTGTTCTTTTCTTTCTTTCAGTTTGTTTTTATGGTGAATTACATCGATGGATTTCCTTGTATTAAACCAGCACTGCACTCCTTGTATGAAGTCCACTTACTTATAATTGATGACATCTTTGATGTGTTCTTGGATTCAGTTTGTGAGTATTTTTTTTGAGTGTTTTAACACCAATATTCAGGCGGGAGATTGGTCTGAAATTTTGTTTCTTTGTTGGGTCTTTGTGAGGTTTACGTGTTAAAGTGACTGTGACCTTAAAGAATGAATTTGGCAATATTCCTTCTATTTCTATTTTTGTGGAATAGTTTGAAGAGTATTGGTGTTAGCTCTTCTTTGAAGATATGGTAGAATTCTGTGCTGAAACCATCTGGCCTGGGGTTTTTATGGATTGAGGAACTTTTGATGACTGTTTTTATTTCCTTCGGTGATATAGGACTATTTAATTTATTTATCTGATCTTGATTTAACTTTGGTAATTGGCACAAATCAAGAAAATTGTCCATCTCATTTACATTTTCAAATTTTGTTGCATATTGGCTTTTGAAGTAAGATCTGATGATTGTTTGGATTTCCTCAGTGTCCGTTGTTATGTACTTGTTTTTATTTCTGGTTTTGTTAGTTTGGATAGTATCTCCCTGCCTTTTAGTTTGGCTAAGGGTGTGAATATCTTGTTGGTTTTTTTTTTTTCAATGAACCAGCTGTTAGTTTTCTTGATTTTTTGAATTGTTCTCTTTATATCTAATTTATTGATTTCAGCCATGAGTTTGATTATTTCAAGATTTCTACACCTCTTGGGTGTGTCTGCTTCCTTTTTTCCCCCTAGGGCTTTCAGGTATGCCATTAAGTTGCTTCTATGAGATGTGTCAAACTTATTTCTGAAGCCACTTAGTGCTATGAACTTTCCACTTAATATTGTTTTCATTGTGTCTCATAAATTTGAGTAAGTTATGCCTTCATTTTCACTGAATTTTAGGAACTCTTTAATTTCCTTCTTTATTTCTTCCCTGATACAACTGTCACTGAATAGAGTTGTTCAGTTTCCGTATATGTATAGGCGTTTTGCTATTTCTGTGGTTGTTGAGGTCCAGCTTTAATCCAGGGTGGTCTGATAGGGTACAGGGATTATTTCCATCTTCTTTGATCTGTGAGGCTTGCTTTGTGACAAACTATTTGGAGAAGGTTCCATGACGTGCTGAGAAGAAGGTAAATTCTTTTTTGTTTGGGTGAAAACTTCTGTAGATGTCTGTTATGTTCATTTGATTCATAACATCTGTTAGAGTCATTGTTTATTTGTTTAGTTCTGTTTTCTTGCAGTTCCCCACTATTAAGGGGATCTGTGTGTGGTTTAAGTTTTATTTCTTTTACAAGTGTGTGTGCCCTTGTATTTGGTACATAGATGTTCAGAACTTAGATACATTCCGTTTTGAATTTTCCTTTGATGAGTAAGAAGTGACCTTCCCCATCTCTTTTGATTAATTTTCATTGAAAGTCTATTTTATTAGAAATCAGAATGACTACTACTGCTTGCTTCTTGATTCTATTTGCTTGGAAAACCATCTCCCAGTCCTTTACTCTCAGATAATATCTATCTTTGTGACTTAGGTGTGTTTCTTGGATGCAACAGATTGCTTGGTCTTGTTTACACACCCATTCTGATGATCTGTATCTTTTTAATGGAGAGCAGAACCCATTGATTTTGAGAGAGATTAATGACCATTGGTTGTTAGATTCTCTTATTTTGATGTTCCTTGTGATAGTGTGTCTGTTTTAACTACTTTTAGTTTTGCTGTAGTGAGGTTAGTTATTTCCTGTGCTCTCCTGGATATAGTTAACTTTCTTGGATTATATTTTTCCTTCTAGTATCTTCTGTAAGCCTGGATTTGTGGGCAGGTAAGGTTTAAATTTGTTTTTTGTTGTTGAATATCTTGTTTTCTCCATCTATAGTGATCGAGAGTTTTGCTGAGTATAGCAGTCTGGGCTGATATCTGTGTTCTCTTAGGGTCTGTTTGACAGCCATACAGGCCCTTCTGGCTTTCATAGTCTCTGTTGAGAAGTCAGCTGTAATTCTGAAGGGTTTGCCATTATATGTTACTTGACCTTTTCCCCTTGTACCTTTTAGTATTTTTTCTTTGTTCTGTATACTTACTGTTTTGATTATTATGTGGCAGGAGGATTTTCTTTTCTGGTTTAATGTGTTAGGTGTTCTGTAGACCCCTTGTATACTTACAGGCCTCTCCTGTAAATTGGGGAAATTTTCTTCTATGATTTCATTGAAAATATTTTCTGGGCCTTAGAGACAGGCATCTTCTTTTTCTTCTATGACTATTATTCTTTGGGTTTTTTGTTGTTGTTATTGTTACTTATTTTATTTTTTAACATTTTTATTTTATATTAATCACAGGTTATGTACTTCGTATCCAAGCCATAAGCCCCCTCCTGTATTCCCTCCCTAACCCCTCATTCCTCCCTCATCTCTTCCCTGCCCCTCTTCAAGTTCACTGATAGGGGAGGACATCCAGGACTTCCATCTAACTCTAGTTTATCAGGTCTCTTCAGGACTGGCTGCAATGTCCTCTTCTGGTATCTAGCAAGGCTGCTCCTCCCTCAGAGGAGGGGAGGTCGAAGAGCCAGCCATTGAGTTCATGTCAGAAATAGTTCCTATTTCCCTTACTAGGATACCCAGTTGGATATTGAGCTATCATTTGCTACATTCAAGCAGGGGTTCTAGGTTATATCCATACATGGTCCTTGGTTGGAGAAACAGTCTCATAAAAGATCCCTGTGCCCTGATATATTTGGTCCTTGTGGAGCTCCTGTCCTCTCCAGGTCATACTAACTCCCCCTTCTTTCATTTGATTCCCTGCACTCTGTCAAAGGGTTGGTTATATGTTTTAATATTTGCTTTGATACACTGCTAAGTAGAGTCTTTCTGAGGCCCTCTGTGGTAGGCTATTGTCCTGCTACTTGTTTTCTCCTACATCCAATGCCTATCTCATTTGTCTTTCTAAATGAGGATTGATCATCTTAACCCTGGTCCTCTTTCTTGTTTATCTTCTTTAGGTATATAGATTTCAGTATGTTTATCCTATCTTACAGGTCTATATAAGTGAGTATATACCATGTGTGTCTTTCTGCTTTTGGGATACCTCAATCAGGATAATCTTTTCCAGGTCCAACCATTTGCCTTCAAATTTCATGATTTCCTCCTTTTTAATTGCTGAGTAGTATTCCATTGTGTAAAAGTACCACAATTTCTGTATCCATTCCTCAACTGAAGGACATCTGGGTTGTTTCCAGGTTCTGGCTATTACAAATAACGCTGCTACGAACATAGTTGAGCAAATGTCCTTGTGTACTTGAGCATCTTTTGGATATATGCCTCGGAGTGGTATAGCT
>CM053742.1:70731327-70764450 GCA_028658305.1 Pachyuromys duprasi
GTTCTGTTCAGGAAGTAGTCTCCTGTGAGTTCTGGGGTCTTCCCCACTTTTTCTTCTAACTGATTTAATGTGGGTTTTGTCTTTTAATATTGTCTTGGATTTCTTGTACTCACTGTGTCAGGAGTTTTTTAGACTTAACATTTTCTTTGACAGATACTTTGATTTCTTCCATTGTATCTTCCACACCTGAGATTATTTCTTTCATATATTGTAGTCTGTTGGATATGCCTACCTCTGTAATTCGTGTTTTCTTGCCTTAGTTCTCCCTCATCCTGATTTCTTCCATTTGTGTTTTCTTTAATTTTCCCATTTATATCTTTAGATATTGAGCCATTTTTAAATGTATTTTTTTATTTTTATATTAATCACAGGTTATATACTTTGCATCCCAGGTGTAGCCCCCTCCCTCATTCCCTCTCACTCTCCCCATCCCTCCCTCATCTCCTCCCTGCCCCCCTCCAATTCCACTGATGGGGGAGGACCTCCTCCCTTCCATCTGACCCTAGTTCATTTTGTTTGTTCAGGGTCAGCTGCAATGTCCTCTTCTGGGATCTAGCTAGTCTGTTCCTCCCCTGGTGTGTGTGTGGGAGGGTCGAAGAGCCAGGCATTGAGTTCATGACAGAAAAATTCCCTGAACCATTTTTTTCATTTCCTTTACCTCTCTGTTGTATTTTCCTAGTTTTCCTCAAGTCCTTAACCTGTTTGTTTGAACTATCCTTTTTAAATTTCTTCAAATGATTTAATTTTTTTACTCTCTAAAGGCCACAAACTGTTTAGCTGTATCTTCCTGGATATTTTTATCCATGGCCATAATCTTTTTGACTTTATCTTTCTGTATTTCTCTATGGATGGTCAAAATATCTTTCACTTTATCTTCCTGTATTTCTTCATGGGTTTTATTTGCTTCCTACATTACCATAGATTTAATGTCATCTTCTTGATTTTCACTTATGTTAGGGTATCCAGGTCTGCTTGCCCCTAGATTACTGGGTTCTGGAGATGCCATATCACTTTGGCTTTTGTCAATTGTGCTTTTACACTGGCCTCTACCAATCTGTTTGTCTCAGGTGTTGGCTGTTAGTTTCTGGTGCCTGCTGGAATCCTGGATTTGGAGTAATCCCCTTGGCAGGAAGATGTTTGTTCCTTTAGGAGCCCTCCTCAGCTTTATGGTTGTGGTCACCAAATGGACAGTACTTCTCAAGGAATTGCCACAATTCTCCTCAGGTCTATGATTCTGTGAGCTAATTGGGCTCACTGGGAGGCCAGGGCTTTCCTCTCTCCAGGAAAGGTCCTGGGGACAGCTTCCCTGCCACTGGGTTTCTTGCTCCTAATTTAGTTAGTTGCCACTGTGTTTTCTGGGTGCATTCTTCTTGAAGAACCATCGAGCCCCAAGGTTTGGCCAGTTCAGCTTGGGATTCAGGTTGAACTTTGGAGCAGCATCTGGGAGCTGTTCATGTGGGACCCTGATGTCTGTAGGTCTGAGACTGGAAATTTGTGCCCCAGTACTCAATACATAGTAATCAGTGGCTGGTGAAATCAGCACACAGGCATGTGGCTAGGGGTTAGAGCCCCTGAGCCTGCAGGATCCCAGGAACTTTTCCAGGTAATAGATGGGTGCCCTGAGATCAGACTGGATATTTCCCTCACTGTGGGGTTTCCTCCTGATAGGGAGACCCAGTCTGTAGTATTTGGGGGTTCACAGTTCAGTCTGAGATGGTGAGTAGAGCAAGTAGGTACATGTGGGTGGTTCTGCACTGGTGACTGAGAGCCTGCAGGGATGCAGGAACTTTTTCGGGGTGGTTACCTGGGTACCCTGAGGTTGGACCTGAGGCTTACCTCACCGTGGGGTTTCATATCAGTAGGGAAACACAGTCTCTGGTGTTTTGGGTCCACAGTTCAGTCTGGGATGGTGGGTAGCACACACAGGATTGGAGCTCTTGGCTGGTGATCAAGTGACTGCCAGGACCCAATAACTCTTCCAGGGTTTAGCTGGGTGACCTGAGGTTGGACCTGATTTCTTCCTACACTGTGGGGTTTCCTCTCACCCAGGGAACACAGTCAATGGTGTTTTAGTTCCCACAGTTTGGTCTGTTGGTCACTGTGCAGGCACTGCTGTGTTGCTTGTCAGACTCAGCATGCTCTCACAGCAACCATCTTGGATCCCAAACTGTTTTGTTTTGTGTTTCATTTATCTTTGGCTAAATTAGTTATTTCTCCCCCCTTTTATTGAAAAAAGATTGGTTTCTTACATAATATATCCTGATTATGGTTCTGTTACTCCTACTCCTCCCAGATCCATCTCACCTCCCCTCCCATTGGTATCTACCCCCTTTCTGTCTGTTGTTAAAAAACAAACACGTTTCCAAGAGTAAATGATAAAATATAATAAGATAAAATATTAAATAACATATTTGGATTGAACAAAACAAACAGAAGGAAAAGAAACTTATTCTTTCACATACTCGGGAATCCCATAAAACATCTAAACTTGAAGCCATAATATATACACAAAGAACTGGTAAGGTGAAAAAAAAAAGAAGAAAACATATAAATAAAATAAAATCAGAATTAAAAAAACAGATAAATTTTTAGTTCTGTTGCTCTCCTTGTGCAACTCCTGTCCTCTCCAGTTCTTAGTATTTCCCACTTCTTTCATAAGATTCTCTGCACTTTGCCCAAAGGTTGGCCATAAGTCTCAGCATCAGCTTTGATACCCTGCAGGGCAGAGCCTTTCAGAGGTGCTCTGTGGCAGGCTCCTGTCCTGTTCCCTGTTTTCTCCTTCTTCTGATGTCCATGCTTTTTGCCTTTCTGAATGGGGATTGAGCATTTTAGCCAAAGTCTTCCTTGTTGATACTCCAATCAAGGACCATTCATGGAGCTAACCTAGGACCCCTGTACAGATGTAGCCCATGGCAGTTCAGTGTCCATGTTGGTTCCATAGTAATGGGAACAGGGGATGTCTCTGACATGAATTAATTGGACTGCTCTTTGATCACCTCCCCTTGAGGGGGAAGCAGCCTTACCAGGCCACAGAGGAAGATAATGCAGCCACTCCTGATAAGACCTGATAGACTAGGATCAGAAGGAAGGGGAGGAAGACCTCCCCTATCAGTGGCCTGGGGAAGGGGCATGGGTAGAGAAGTGGTATGGAGGGTAGGATTGGGAGGAAAGGAGGGAGGGAGCTACAGGGGGATACAAAGTGAATAAATTGTAATTAATAAAAATTAAGAAACAGAAAAAAGATAAATTTTAAAGTAGTTTAGACCCAACATTATGAGACATGAATGTCCTCTACAGATGCCATTGAATTCATTTTTTGTTGGCCATCTACCGTTAGGTGTGTGGCCTACCCTTAGGAGTAGTTTGTTTCCCCAGGGAGACTCCCTTGGCGGAAACTAAATTTACATCTTCAAGTGTTTATCAGTTGAAAATTGCTTTGGGAAATTCCAGTAGAGATAATTTGATATTTTTAAGTCTTTCATGTTTAATTACAATTTTTAAATTAAAATATAATTGCAGGGGAATCCAAGATGGTGGCACCAACCATGCAGGGTATCTGAACAGCACTTCAGCATTGAGAGAGAGCAGGGTGATCTGCAGGTTGTACTGTGGACCTCAAAACTCTGACATCTGTGTTTCTCAGGTTAGAGGAGAATCCACAGGGATGTGCAAAGGTCAAACTACAGGCCACCAGGATAATTCCAGGAAAAATTTCCAGGCTTCCACCATGTTACTGCCACAGTCCTAGGCCACCAGCCCAATCCCACCACCTGTGGAAATTTTCCTGGGACCATTGACAGTATGCTAGGCTCTGACCCTGCAAGCCTAGGCCACTGGCCTGAACCTACCATCTGTGGATATATTACTGTGACCTGCAGAGGTGGGGCACACACAGTTCTATCCCCAAAGTCTTAGGACATCTGCCACCCAAGCCCACTTTCTGGGGATCACTTCCTGGGACCATTGCTTAGCAGCTCAGGCTGTGGGCATTCACTCTCACTGCCTGTGGAGTGAATACTTCTCTGTTGTGAGGGTGAAACTCCAAACCTGGGCACCCACTCTCACAGTCTTGTTGACACCTTCTGGGTACTAGAGGCTCCTGGTTCCAAACTGGGGAGACCACACTCAACATCCTGTAGACACATTCCTGGCTAGTGACACACACTCTCATCACCTAGCGGAGGGGATACATTCTGGTAATGTGGGGGAGGCACTGATCCATTCTGCCTACTCCTCACGTTCCTGGTCACCTAAGTCAGAATAAGCCAGCACAGCACAGACAATGAACACAGTGGAGCTGAGCAAGGCTTGGGACTGAAAGTCCATTCCCTACCATCTAAGGGAAGCCTGTGGCTCCCTGGAGAAGCTTTAGGAAAATAGATCTATATGCCAGTGCCCAAGCAGATGAATAGTGAGCTCAGCACAGATAGAGAACCCAGGGGAGCTGAGTTCCTTCTGACCCAAGTTCCATTGTACTCCTCCCCAAGGAAGCCTGTGAGGCACTGGAGCAGCTCTAGGCTTGAAGATCTTTCTGCCTTCTCCACAGCAGCCTAGCCAACCTGGGTTAGAAACAACACAGCCAGCAAAGCCAGTGAATGCAGCAGAGCTGTGCCAGACATGGGACCCAATTCCTATCTTCCACAATCTTAAGGAAGTCTGTGGGACACTGCAGCAGCTCTATACTCAGAGGTCTTTCCACTTGTGCCCCAGTTACCTGACATACCTGGGTCACAGTGACCCAGAAGAAACAGATAATCCAAGAGAGACTATTCGAGACTCCAGAGACAGGTGGATCCAATCAGCAGTACAAGCTCCAGGAATAATCAATCAAGGCAACAGACAACCAGATGGTTAGAGGCCAGCCTAAGAATACAGGCAATAAAAACCAGGACTTCAAGGCTTCACCAGAATTTCCAAAAATCAACAGAGATTCTATTGCAGATAAAACACAGGAAAATAGTCTTAAGTATATAATTATGTAATTATTCTAGGCACATAAAAAGTGAACAAAAAATAAAGGCACATAAACAGGAAATGAACAAGATATAGAGGTCATCACTGAAGAACAGGAATCCACATTCAAAGAGATGAAGGAAATGGTGGAAAACATGAAAACAGAATTAATATCATTAAAGAAAACAAAAACAGAGAAAATCCTGGAGTTGGAGAACTTAGAAAAAAGATCAGGAACCAGAAAGGTAAGCATCACCAACAGAATACAAGAGATGGAAGAGAGAATCTCAGGTGCTGAGGATACAATTGCAGAAATTGACACATCTCTCAAATAAAAAAAAGGAAATGTACAAATACAAAAGAACCAAGAAATAAAGGACACCATGAAAAGGCAAAACATAAGAATAACAGAAAAAGACAAAAAATGAAGAATCCACGATCCATGTTTCATAAAATATTTTTGAGAAAAGCATAGAAGAAAATTTCCCCAACCTTATGAAAGAGCCATTCATGTTTAAAGTTTGGAGAGATCAGGGATACAAGTGACATACCTAAACATAGTAAAACAATATCTAGCAAGCCTATAGCCAGCATCAAACTAAATGGAGAAAAACTTAATTCAATTCTACTGAAATCAGGGACAAGGCAAGGCTGCCTACTCTCTCCTTATCTTTTCAACATAGTTCTTGAAGTCCTAGTTAGCACAATAAGAAAACTAAAGGAGATCAAAGTGATACAAATCAGAAAGGAAGAAAGCAAGGCATCACAACTGGCAGATGATAGGATAGCATGCATGAGTGACCCCAAAAATTCTTCCAGAGAACACCTTCAGCTGATAAACTCCTTAAGCAAAGTGGCTGGATACAAAATTAACTCACAAAAATCTGAAGCCCTCCCAAATACAAAAGACAAACAGGCTGAGAAAGAAATTACAGAAATAAAACCCTTCACAATAACCACAAATAACATAAAGTACCTTGGTGAAACTCTAACCAAACAAGTGAAAAACCTGTATGACAAAAGTTCAAGTCTCTGAAGAAAGGAATTGAAGAAGATATCAGAAGATGGAAGTTCTCCCATGTTCATGGATCAAAAAGATTAACATAGTGAAAATGGCCACCCTACCAAAAGCAATCTACAGATTCTATGAAATTCCCATCAAAATACCAACAAAATTTTTTACAGACCTTGAAAGAACAATTCTCAATTTCATACGGAAAAGGAAAAAACCCAGAACAGCTAAAACAGTCCTGTACAATAGAAGATCATCTGGAGATATCTCCATTCCTTATCTCAAGATGTACACAGAGCAACAGTAATAAAAACTGCATAATAGTGACATAGCAACAGAATGGTGAATCAATGAACTCAAAGACCCAGAAATAAACCCATACACCTACTATAACTTAATTTTTGGCAAAGATGCCAAAACGATACAATGGAAAAAAGATAGCATCCTCAACAAATGGCTGGGTATCTACATGTAGAAAAATGAAAATAGATCCATATTTATAACCCTGCACAAAACTAAAGTTTAAGTGAATCAAAGACCTCAACATAAAACTAGACACACTAAATCTGTTACAAGAAAAACTGGGGAAGAGCCTAGAACTCATTGGTACAGGAGATAACTTGCCGAACAGAACAGCAACAGCACAGACTCTAAGATCAACATTCAATAAATGGGATCTCATGAAACTGAAAAGCTTCCGTAAAGCAAAGGATACTCTCAACTGAACAGCCAACAGACTGGGAAAAGATCTTCACCAACCCTACATCGAAGAGAATATATAAAGAACTTAAGAAGTTAAACACCAACAATTCAAGTAATCCAATTAAAAACATGGGGTAAAGAGGTAAACAGAATTCTCAACAGAGACATTGAATGGCAGATAAACACTCAGAGAAAGGGATGGGATCTAATAAGACTGCCCCTTTCCCATTAGCATGTATACTTAGGTTTTGTTTAGAAAACTATATTGTTAATTATGGTTGAGGAATTTAATTCTAGAGGAAACATAGGGATAGTTTTCCTGCCATTTCTAGGAGAAACAATGTCACAAGCAATTTCCTGGTCCTCTGACTCTTACAAGCTTCCTACCTCCTATGGTAATTTTTAAATATGTTTTTTTTTTTAATTTTCAGGCATTTGAGAAGTTTAAGTATCATACAAGTACACACACAAATATATATATATAAATATCTTATTGGATACATAATTTTCAAGTATTTTCTCCATCTTACAAGATTTTTCTTCTTCTTTGTTTTTTAAGAAATAGCAGCTTTTTATGTAATTCCATAGGAAATCAATACCAAGATCAAAGGTAGATTGTTCCTTTTATTTGTTCTTCTAATATACATTTTAAATATTTAATTATTTATTTTTTTATTTTTTACAATTTTGGTTTCGTTCTTCTCAAGCTATGTATGAAGAATTTTATTCTTTTAAAAACATCATGGATTGCCTGCATTGTATTCCTCTGTGGCCTAATGAGGGTGCACCCTGCCCTTCAGGAGGCAGTGATCAAAGAGCTAACCACTGAGCTCATGTCAGAGACAGTGCCTGTTTCCATTACTAGGGAACCCACTTGGAGACTCAGCTACCATGGGTTACATCTGTGCATTGGTTCTAGGTAATCACCATGCATGGTCCTTGGTTGGAGTATCAGTCTCAGAAAAGACCTCTGTGCCCCGATGTTTGGTTCTGTTGCTCTCCTTCTGGAGCTCCAGTCCCCTCCAGGTCTTTCTATCCTCCCTCCCTTCATAAGATTACCTGCACTCTGCCCAAAGTTTGGCTGTGAGTCTCAGCATGTGCTTTAATACCCTGCTGGGTAGTCTTTCAGAGGCCCTCTGTGGTTAGACTCTTGTCTTGTTCCGTGTTTTCACACTTTTCCAATATCTATCCCATTTGCTTTTCTAAACAAGGATTAAGCATTTTACCCAGGGTCTTCCATCTTGCTTAGCTTCTTTACGTGTACAGATTTTAGTATGTTTATCCTATATTATATGTCTAACATCCACGTATAAGTGAGTATACACCATGTGTGTCTTTCTGCTTCTGGGATAACTCACTCAGGATGATATTTTCTAGTTCCCACCATTTGCCTGCAAATTTCAGTATTTCCTTGTTTTTAATTGCTGGGTAGTATTCCATCGTGAAAATGTACCACAATTTTTGTATCCAGTCCTCAATTGTGGGACATCTGGATTGTTTCCAGATTCTGGCTATTACGAATAAAAATGCTATGAACATGGCTGAGCAAATGTCCTTGTTGTATACTTGAGTGTCTTTTGGATACTTGCCTAGGAGTGGTATAGCTGGTTCTTGAGGTAGCACTATTCCTGATTGTCTGAGAAAGTGCCACATTGATTTCCAAAGTGGTTTTACAAGTTTACATTCCCACCAGCAATGGAGGAGGGTTCCCCTTTCTCCACAAACTCTCCAGCATGCTTGTCACTTGTTTTTGAGCTTAGCCATACTGACAGGTGTAAGGTGAAATCTCTGGGTCATTTTGATTTGCATTTCCCTGATAACTAAGGATGTTGAGCATTTCTTTAAGTGTGTCTCTCCCATTCAATATTCCTCTACAGAGAATTCTTTGTTTAGCTCTGTACTCCATTTTTTAAGTTGGATTACTTTGTTTGTTGCTGTTTAACTTCTTGAGTTCTTTATATATTCTGGATATTAGCCCTCTGTTGGATACAGATCTGGTGAAGATCCTTTCCCAGTCTGTAGGCTGTTGTTTTGTTCTGATGACAGCATCCTTTGCTTTACAGAAGCTTTTCAGTTTCATGAGGTCCCATTTATTGATTGTTGATCTTAGAGCCTGTGCTGTTAGTGTTCTGTTCAGGAAGTTGTCTCCTGTGCCAATAAGTTCTAGGCTTTCCCCCACTTTTCTTCTAACCGGTTTAGTGTGTCTGGTTTTATGTTGAGGTCTTTGATCCACTTGGACTTTAGTTTTGCCCAGGGAGATACACATAGATCTTTTTGTATTTTTTCCATGTAGAGCAGCCCCATTTATTGAAGATGCTATATTCTTTTTCCATTGTACTATTTTGGCATCTTTTTCAAAAATCAGGTGTACTTAAGTGTGTGGGTTTATTTCTGGTCTTCTATTCAATTCCATTGATCCACCATTCTCTTTCTATTCCAGTTATTATTATTGTTCTATAGTACAACTTGAAATCATGGATGGAGATACCTCCAAATGATCTTTTGTTGTAGAGGATTTATTTATTTATTTATTTATTTGTTTGTTTGTTTATTTATTTATTTATTTATTTGCTATTCTGGGTTTCTTGTTATTCTATATGTAAATGAGAATTTTCATTTCGAGGTATGTAAAGAATTTTCTTGGCAATATGATGGGAATTGCAGTGAATCTATAGATTGTTTTAGATAAGATGGCCACTTTTACTTTGTTAATCCTGTGAAGCCATGCAGCTGGGAGATCTTTCCATTTTCTTACATCTTCTTCTATTTCTTTCTTCAGAGGCTGAAAGTTTTTTTTCATACACGTCTTTGACTTGCTTGGGTATAGTTTCACAGAGGTACTTTGTGTCTTTTGTGGCTGTTGTTAAGGATATTGCTTTCCTAATATCTTTCTAGTCTCCCTTATGAACATTAATGCAAAAATACTGAACAAAATTCTTGCAAAGCAAATCCAAAAACACATAAAAGATATCACTCACCATGACCAAGTAGGCTTCATTCCAGGTATGCAAGGGTGGTTCAATATACAAAAATCCATCAACGTAATCCACCATATAAATAAACTGAAGGAGAAAAACCACATGATCATCTCCCTAGATGCCGAAAAAGCTTTCAACAAAATCCAACACCCATTCATGTTTAAAGTCTTGGAGAGATCAGGGATAAAAGGCACTTACCTAAACATAGTAAAGGTAATATACAGCAAGCCTATAGCCAACATCAAACTAAATGGATAAAAACTTAAATTAATCCCACCGAGGTCAGTAACAACATCATTTAATAAAAAGACTTTTTCATTTTTTCATCCTTGGCATTTATGTTATAAATCAATTAGTTATAAATTTGATATTTCCACAATTCCAGATATTTGTCATGATATTTTGCTTTGTAGAATCTTCTAAAGTTTGTTAATGTAATGTCTCCAACTTGACTCGTTTTTTTTTTTAAGTTGTATTCTTTTTCTCACTATTTGTTTGGATATTCAGGGTATGTTAAGACTTCACACAAACTTTTAAAACGTCTGTACCTGTAAGAAATGTCGTGATATTTTGGTGAAGACTGCATTGAACATGTATCATTGTTTGTAAACTATCGATTTTTAAAATTATGTTAGGTGTTCCAATCCTGGAAAACAGTACAGGCTGTTTATTTTTAATCTTCCTCAATTATTTTATTAATGTTTTATCATTTTTGATGTGTAGATTTTAAAAATTTTTCTTGATTAAAATAACTGTAAACCAAAATTCAGGAACATATTAAAAAGATCTTCTACTATGACCACCCCAGATATGCAATGATATTTCAACATAAAATCAGTAAAGATAATCCAACACGTTTTGCAGACTGAATCATAAATAAATTACATGATAATCTCATTATATTCATATAAGGCCTAAGATGTAGGTATGGCCTGTCTTTGGATTTCTATTGCTGTGAAGAGATACTATAACCAAGGCAACTCATTTTTTAAATTAAGTAAAAAATTATTCATTTTATATCCTGATTATTGTCCCAGTCCTCATCTCCTCCCTTCTGAGGAAATATTTCACTGAGGCTGGTTAACAGTTCAGAAGTTTAGTCTATTATCATCATGGTGGGAAAAATGGCAGCAGGCAAGCAGACATGGTGCTGGAGAGGAGCTGAGAGTTCTACACCCAGATTGTCAGGCAGCAGGACAAGAGTAAGACACTGGGCAAGGCTGGAATATCTGAGACCCCAAAGCCTGCCTCCAGTGACACACTTTCAGCCACAAGGCCACATCTACTCCAACAAGGCCATGCATCCCAATAGCATCACTCCCTATGAGCCTATGGGGGCCATTTTCATTCAAACCACCACATTCCACTCCCAGACTGCCATAGGCTTAGAGCCATATCACAGCGCAAAATGCATTTAGTCCAATTTCAAAGGTCCTCATAGTCTATCACAATGCCAACAATGTTTTAAAGCCCAAAGTTGAAAGTCTCTTCTGAGACTCATGCAATCTCTTAATTAGAATCCCCTGTAAAATGATATTTAAGAAAAAGCAGATCACATACTTTCAACATGTAATGATACAGGGTATATATTACCATTCCAAAATGGAGGAAAGAGAGCATAGTGAGGAAATATAGGACCAAAGCAACACCAAAAATGAGTTGGGCAAACTCTAAACTGTGCATCTCCATGTCTGATGTAAAAGTGCTTTGCAGATATTCAACTCCTTTCAGCCTTGTTAACTGCAATGTTTCTCTCTCTTGGTGTGTTTCTACTGCCTGTTAGCAGTTCTCCTTGGCAGGTTTTCCATGGTTTTAGTATCTCCAACATCTGAAGCTTTCTGGGGGGCAATCCAGGCTTCACTTCCACAGCTTCATACAATGTTCTTTCTAGGTTTCCATGCAGGGACACCCTGACACATGCCTGGCTTCAGCAGCTTTCCTTAGTCATGGAGATTACATAACTCATTTCTTTTATTATTTTTTAAAATATTAATCACAGTTTATTTACTTTGTATCACAGCCATAGACCCTCCCTTATTCCCTCCAAATCCCACCCTCCCGGTCCCTTTCCAAGTCTACTGCTAGGGGAGGTCCTCTTCCCCTTCCATCTGACCCTAGCTTATCAGGTATCTTCAAGACTGAATGCGATGTCTTCCTCTGTAGCCTAACAAGGCTGTTCCTCCCTTGGGGTTGGGGGGGGGGGAGGTAGAGGAGCCAGTCATTGGGTTCATGTCAGAAATGGTTCCTGTTCCCCTTACTAGGAAAACCCACTTGGGTACTGTGCTACCATGGGCTACATCCGAGCAGGGGATCTAGTCTATATCCATACATGGTCCTTGGTTGGAACAACAGTCTCATAGACGACCACCATGTCCTGATATATTTTCTCCTTGTGGAACTCCTGTCCTCTCCAGATCATACTAACTCCCCCTTTTATCAAATGACTACCTGCACTCTACCAAAGGTTTGATTATGAGTTGCAGCATCTGCTTTGATAAGCTGCTAGGTAGAGTCTTTCAGAGGCCCTGTACGGTAGGGTTCTGTCCTGTTTCTTGTTTTCTACTACTTCCAATGTCCATCCCATTTGTCTTTCTAAGTGAGGATTGATCATCTTAACCCAGGTCCTCTTTCCTGTTTATCTTCTTTAGGTGCACATATTTTAGTATATTTACCCTATCTTATAGGACTATATAAGTGAGAATATACCATGTCTGTCTTTCTGCTCCTGGGATACCTCACTCAGGATGATCTTTTCTAGATCCCACCATTTGCCTGCAAATTTCACGATTTCCTCGTTTTTAATTGCTGAGTAGTATTGCATTGTGTAAAAGTACCACAATTTCTGTATCCATTCCTTAACTGAGGGACATCTGGGTTGTTTCCAGGTTCTGGCTATTATGAATAACACTGCTACAAAAACATAGTTGAGCAAATGTCCTTGTTGTGTACTTGAGCATCTTTTGGATATATGCCTAGGAGTGGTATAGCTGGATCTTGAGGAAGCACTGTTCCTAATTGTCTGAGAAAGTGCCAGATTGATTTCCAAAGTGGTTGTACAAGTTTACATTTCCACCAGCAATGGAGGAGGGTTCCCAATTCTCCACAACCTCTCCAGCATTTGTTGTCACTTGAGTTTTTAATCTTAGCAATTGTGAGGGGTGTAAAGTGAAATCTTAGGGTCGTTTTGATTTGCATCTCTCTGATGGCTAAGGACATTGAGCATCCTTTTAGGTGTTTCTCTGCCATTGTATATTCCTCTACAGAGAATTCTCTGTTTAGCTCTGTAGCCCATTTTTTATTGGATTTCTTGGTTTATTGTTTTTTAATTTCTTTAGTTCTTTATATATTCTGGATATCAGCCCTCTGTCACATAGAGGGTTGGTAAAGATCCTTTCCCAGTTTGTAGGCTATAAAACTCATGTCTTATATCCTTGATTCTAAAGCCAGAACCATATGGCCAGTGCAACCAAGTTCTGTGGCTTGCTTGGGCTGGAACATGGCCCTCTGATTTGATTACATCTTCAACCACTCTATGTTTTTGGTGGTTTTCTTTATTGCATAAATTTGGCTGTCCAGGAACTTTCTCCATAGACCAAGCTGGTCTTGAACTCTGAAGTCTATCTGGCTCTCAAGTGCTGGGATTAAAAGTGTGTTCCACCAAGCAAGGCTGTTAAGCTTTTTAAAAATTCCTTTCCACAGACTGGAAGCTTAGATGGGTGAGGTCTTGCCCTGAGGTCACTACTCCCTTTATTCTATAGAGCATCAGATTTTTCTTTAATCTTTTATCTCCTTGAACACTGGATATACCTCCATTAAACTTTCTGGTGTTCTCTTATCCTCAAACATTTTGTATTTTTTCCTTGCTCAGCTTCAACCTTTCATTATAGATTTGCATAATACTGGCCACTAATATCCAAACAATATAGTATGCTAGGTTGTTTTTAAATGTCCACTGCCAAGATATTAATCCTTAACTCTTCAACTTAGTCACAGGCAAATTTTTTTGGACAAGGTCAGAAAGCAGCTTCATTCTTTACCAAACTATCACAAGAATGATCACTAGGCCACATACTAATATTCTTCTCTGAAACCTCTTTAGTCAGGACTTCATGGTTCAAATAACCTTCAACACCACAGTCTTTCCTGCTCTTGCAGTATGGCCCATTGAGACCCACTTAAAGTGTCAAATTGTTTTCTAGTCCAAAGTCCCAAAATATTCCACATTCCTCCAGGCAGAAGCATGGTCTGACCTATCACAGTAATACCCCAATCCCTGGTACCAACTTTTGTCTTAGTTTGGGTTTCTATTACTGTCAAGAGACATCTTGGCTATAAGAACTCTAACAAAAGGAAAATTTTTAATTGGGGCTGGCTTACAGGTTCAGAGGTTTAGTACTGTATCATTCATGGCAGCCTGCAGGCAGAGGTGGTGCTGATGAGGGAGATGAGAATTCTACATCCAGATTTTCAGGCAGCAGGAAGAGACACTGGGCCTTGATTGAGCATCTGAGGCCTCAAAACACATTACCAACAAGACCACACCTACTCCAACAAGGCCTTACCTCCTGACAGTGCTACTCCCCATGTACCTATGGGGGCCATTGTCATTCCAGCTACCAAAGGCCTTTAAATTTTTTTCAATATATATTCATGATAAAAGTCCTGGAGAATCTAGGGGTACAGGGAGTGTATCTCAAAATAGTAAAGTGAATATGCAATAAGCTCATAGGGAACATCATACTAAATGGAAAAAACCTCAATGTATTTCCAATAAAATCACGAATAAATCAAAGTTACTCTATTTAACAAATTGATTGTGTCTAATATTTTTGTTTGAGTCTATTTAACTGATAGAAAGATTTTTAAAATAGGATAGAGACACTCCCAGAATTGAAAGGCCAGTTGAAGAAAGGCATGATTATGAAGAATATAAATTAGAAAAGACATGAGAAATTGTTTTCAAAATCCACATCATATTATGGTAATCACTAAGTGCTCCTAGCTTGGGACAATATCTAACTTTTAGTTAAGGAAGTCAGAGTTCCTAAAACTTTCCTAGAAAATTATATGGTTATATTATGATGGGTTTGCCTCTGCCAAATATTCAGAAGGATCACAGTACCTCAGTGTTTTTTAAGAAGTACCAATGCTGCTCAACCATGTTTGTAGCAGCTTTATTTGTAATAGCCAGAGCTGGAAACAACCCAGATGCCCCTCAACTGAGGAATGCATACAGAAATTGTGGTACATATACACAATGGAATATTACTCAGCAATAAAAAACAAGGACATCCTGGGATGCAAAGTACCTAACCTGTGGTTGATATAAAAATAAATAAATTATTTAAAAAAAACAAGGACATCATGAAATTTGCAGGTCAATAGTGGGAACTGGAAAGGATCATCCTGTGTGAGCTATCCCAGAAGCAGAAAGACACACATGGTATATACTCGCTCATATAGATATATAAAATAAGATAAACATACTAAAATCTGTATACCTAAAGAAACTAATCAAGAGGGAGGACTGTGGCTAAAATGCTCAATCCCTAGCCAGAAAGGCAAAGCAGATTGACATCAGAAGAAGAAAACAGGAAACAAGCTAGGAGCCTGCCACAGAGGGCCTCCGAAGGGCTCTGCCCTGCAGAATATCAAAGCAGATGCTGAGACTCATGGCCAACTGCTGAGCAGAGTGCATGGAATCTTACAAAAGATGTGGGAAATAGTAATAGGGAGAGGACAGGAGCTCCACAAGGAGAGCAACAGAACCAAAAATCTGAGCACAGGGGTCTTTCTTGAAACTGATACTCCAACCAAGTACCATGTATGGAGAAAACCTAGAACCCCTGCACAGATGTAGCCCATGGCAGTTCAGTATCCAAGTGGGTTCCATAATAATGGGAACAGGGACTGCCTCTGACATGAACTGATTGGCCTGCTCTTTGATCACCTCACCCTGATGGGGGAGCAGCCTTACTAGGCCATAGAGGAAGACAATGCAACCACTCCTGATAAGAGCTGATAGACTAGGATCAGAAGGAAGGAAAGGAAGACCTCCCCTATCAGTGGATTTGGAGAGGGGCATGTGTGGAGGAGGAGGAAAGGTGGGACTGGGATGGAAGGAGGGAGGGGTTTATGGGGAGATACAAAGTGAATAAAGTGTAATTCATAATAAAAATAAAAATTAAAAAAAGAAGTACCAATGCATCTATTTGAATCAACATTTTGCTTTGTAAGTCTACCAGTTATTTTGCTGTCATATAGAGAAAACGGACAGAAAATTAAATAGTGTTACAACTAACTTATTGCCATCCCCTCTAAAGGTCCAGGGAACATTTTGGAAGAGTGGGCAGAAAGAATGAGAGAGCCATAAGTTAAGGACAAGAACCATAAGTTAAGGAAATTTCATTTTCTGGCCAAGACACAATAACTGCAATTACTAACTCTGGATCTTCATACAAATGGGTACCTCTAATTTCCAAGGTTGGGTCTTTACTGAGTCTTTTTTGCTCCAAAGCAAAATAGCTCCTATTTTTGTGTTTGTTATTGTTTTAGAGATAAGGTTTCTCTGTCTAGCTCTTTCTGTCCTAGAAATCATTGTGTAGATCAGGCTAGCCTCAAAATCAAGGCTTGCCCCTGCCTCCCAAGTGCTAGGATTAAAGATTTTTGCTACCACCACCCAGTATGACAAGCTCAGAGAAATAGAAGAGGAGTGGCTATGGGGGAGAGGAGAGCTGGGTGGGAGGCTGGAAGGACGTAAGGGAGGGAGAAAAGCAGATGGGATATATTGTATGAGAGAATAATAATAAAGAAACTGAACAGCCATTTCAACCATATCATATGAACGGACTCACAGAACTGTTTCTAACTTTTGAACTGTTTCCTATTGATATATTCTGAGTGAAATGGAGTGATTGTCTCCCATTAGCTACCCACTGATGGACCCAGACTCAAATGGGTAAGTCCAAATCTATGTTTACACAGATGACCATGGTTGAATTCATGGCCACAGAGCAGAGACATGAATATTTGAAGGGACTTGTAAGAAGGGAGTATTATAAGAAAGACATGAGAAATCTGCTCAGCAAGCAATCAGAATGCATTATATACATGCATGTAGTTGTCAAAGAACAAGTTTATTTAGTAAAATAAAGAAATCATCTGTTCATTCACTGAGAATCTAGATTCCTAAAGCTATAGTGTTCTGAATAGTAATCTTAAAAACAGCTGCAAGTGAGTATATACCATGTGTGTCTTTCTGCTTCTGGGATACCTCACTCAGGATGATCTTTCTAGGTCCCACCATTTGCCTGCTAATTTCATGATATCCTTATTTTTAATTGTTAAGTAGTATTCCATTGTGTAAATGTACCACACTTTCTGTATCGATTCCTTAACTGAGGGACATCTGGGTTGTTTCCAGGTTCTGGCAATTATGAATAACACTGCTACAAATATGGTTGAACAAATGTCCTTGTTGCGTAGTTGAGCATCTTTTGGATATATTCCTAGGAGTGGTATAGCTGGGAACTTGAGGAAACACTATTCCTAATTGTCTGAGAATGCACCAGATTAATTTCCAAAGTGATTGTGCAAGTTAGAAAGACAAATAAGATGGACATTGGAAGTAGGAGAAAATGAGAAGCAGGATAGGAGCCTACCATAGAGTGCCTCTGAAAGACTTTACATAGCAGTGTATCAAAGCAGATGCTGAGATTCATAACTATACTTTGGGCAGAGTGCAGGGAATCATATGAAAGAAGAGAGTTAGTAAGACCTGGAGAGAACAGGAGCTTCACAAGGACCAAATATATCTGGGCACAGGGGGTTGTCTGAGACTGATTCTCCAACCAGGGACCACGCATGGATATAACTTAGAACCCCTGCTCAGACGTAGTCCATGGCAGCTCAGTATCCAAGTGGCTTCCCTAGGAAGGGGAACAGGGACTGTCTCTGGCATAAACCCTATGGCTAGCTCTTTGACCTCCCCAGCCTCCCGTGGGAGGAACAGCCTAGCTAGGCCACAGAGGAAGACATTTCAGCCAGTCCTAGTGTGACCTGAAAAGCTAGGGTCAGATGGAAGGGGAGGAGGACCTCCCTTATAAGTGGACTCAGAGAAAGGAAAGGAGGAGATGAGGGAGGGAGGATGGGATGGGGAGGGAATGAGCGAAGGGGGCTACAACTGGGACACAAAGTAAATAAACTAATTATAAAAAAATAAAAGATTGTATCAAAAAACACAAAAAACAGTTGCAAGTACACTTAGTAGTGATGCTGGATAAGGTAAGATCAATACTTAGCATCATATATACTAAACATTTGTAACATTTTAAATTTTTTCCTTTCATTGAAAATAGATTTTTCTCATATAGCATATCCTAATTATAATTTTTCTCCCTCTTCTCCTCCCAGTTCCTTCCCATCTCTCCTCTCTTTCATACCAGCTTTCTTTCTGTTGTTCATTAGAACAGGCATCTAAAAAGTAACAACCAAAGAAGACAAAAATAAAATGTAATAAGATGAATCAAAAACTATCATATCAAAGTTAGACACAATAACCTAATAGAAGAGCAGGCACAAGAATCAGAGACCTACTTGCCAATACCATAAGATTTTTTTTTAAATAGACATTATTACTACATCTCTGTAGTAGAGCTTGAAATCAGGGAGCTCTGAAATACAACTTAAAATCAGGGATGATGAAACCCATAGAATTTTTTTTAATTATACAGGATTGTTTTAGCTATCCTGGTTTTTATTTGTTTGTTTGTTTGTTTGTTTTTTCATATGAAGTTAAGTATTGTTATTTCATTATCTGTATTGTGTTGGAATTTTAATGGCTATTGGATTGAATCTGTTTTTTAAAATAATTTTTTATATTAATCACAGGTTATTTACTTTGTATCCCAGCCGTAGATTGTTTTTGATTGAATGGCCATTTTTTTCTATGTTAATCCTACTGATCCATGAGCATGGGAAACCTTTCATCAGATATCATCTTCAATTCTTTCTTCAAAGATGAACTTCTTTTCATATAGGTCTTTCACTTTCTTTGTTAGAGTTGTCCCCATGACGCTTCATATGATTTGAGGCTACTGTAAAAGGAACTGTTTTCCTGATTTCTTTCTCAGTCCATTTGTCATTAGTATATAAGAGGCTACTGATTTTTTTTTCAGTTAATTTGTATCCAGCTACTTTGTTGAAAGTGTTTTATCAGCTGTGGAAGTTCTTTGATGGAATTTTTGGGGTCACTTATTCTGCAAAAAATAAAAAGTAAAAATAAAAATGGTGCTTTAACTTCTTCCTTTTCTACTTTTAACACCTTGATCTTCAGTTATCTTATTGTTCTAGCTAGACCTTCAGATATTATATGATTAAATATGGTGAGAGTAAACAGCTTTGTCTTGTTCCTGGTTTTAGTGGAATTGCTATGAGTTTC
Organism: Pachyuromys duprasi; assembly: GCA_028658305.1. Taxonomy (NCBI): domain Eukaryota; kingdom Metazoa; phylum Chordata; class Mammalia; order Rodentia; family Muridae; genus Pachyuromys; species Pachyuromys duprasi. The sequence continues at coordinate 70,750,412 of CM053742.1, forward strand.
TTTGATGTTAGCTAATATGATGTAGTCTATAGACTTGCTGTATATTGCCCTTATTATATTTTGATATGGCATTTGTATACATAATCTCTCCAGGACTTTTATCATAAAGTGGTGCTGGGTTCTGTCAAAGGCCTTTTCTTTTTTCAATTTTTATTTTTTATATTAATTACAGTTTATTTACTTTGTATCCCAGCTGTAGCCCCTTCCCCATTTCCTCTCAATCCCACCCTCTCTCCCTCCCTCCCTCATTTCCTTATTGCCCCTTCCTAAGTCCACTGATAGCACTGATAGGGGAGGTCCTCCTCCCCTTCCATCTCACCCTAGTTTATTAAGTCTCATCAGGACTGGCTGGAATGTCCTGCTCTGTGGCTTAGCAAGGCTGATCCTCCAGCGGGGGGTGGAGGGCAGTTCAAAGATCCTGCCACTGAGTTCATGTCAGAGACAGTACCTGTTTCCCTTACTAGGGTACCCACTTGGATACTGAGCTACCATGGGCTACATCCAAGCAGGGGTTCTAGGATATATCCATGCATGGTCCTTCGTTGGAGTATCAGTCTCAGAAAAGACCCCTGTGCCCATGTATACTTGGTCCTTTTGGTGCTCCTGTCTTCTCCAAGTCTTATTAACTCCCTCTTCTTTCATATCATTCCCTGCACTCTGTCCACATTTTGGTTATGAGTCTCAGCATCTGCTTTGGTACACTGCTAGGTAGAGTCTTTCAGAGGCCCTCTGTGGTAGGCTCCTGTCCTGTTTCTTGTTTTCTCATACTTCCAATGTCCATCCCAATTGTCTAAGTAAGGACTGATCATCTAACATCGGTACCTCCTTCTTGTTTAGCTTCTTTAGGTGTACAGATTTTAGTTATGTTTATCCTATCTTATGAGTCTAGTATCCACTTATAAGTGATTATATACCATATGATCCTTGTATTTCGATGGCCTTCTCCTTTAGGTTAGAAATTTTTTTCTTCTATGATTCTGTTAAAACTATTTTCTTGGACTTTGAGCTAGGATTTTTCTTACTCTATTCCTATTATTCTTAGATTTAGTCTATTCAAAGTGTCCCAGATTTCCTGGATGTTTTCTGTTAGGAATTTTTTAGACTTAACGTTGTCTTTGACCAATGCATTAATATTTTCTATTGTATCTTCAATCCTGGTATTCTCCCATCCATCTCTTGTATCCTGCGTGAAGCTTGTGTTAATCCCAAAGATGTGAGAAGAAAGACCACTAACCAAATCATCATGATCAAATTAATTAAAATCAGTGATTAATTAAAGCAAGCTTTTTAATTTGTGTACATGGGCTCCCTCTTCCTAAGGTGAAATTCAAGAGGTCGGCATTTGTGGAAGATAAGGTTTTTATCTCTCAGGAGTAAGGGGTTTCCAAATGGTGATTTGTCAGGTAAATAGGCAGTGTTACAGAAGCAGAACAACCCCCTGAAACAAAGACAGGGTTGTAAGGTGTTCATAACAACAGGTGGTCATAATAACTTTTAGGAAAATTATTTAAGCATGAACAGGAATAGTTTGTCTTTACTCTAAGATGCCTTTTAAGCCTAAGATGAAGGCAGGCTGGTTTCTTATTTGCCTTTGTAGTTCCTTTGAATTTCTAAAATTTTTATTTTCAGAATTCTTCTTATTTGTTTTCTTTATTGTTTCTATTTGCAATTTCAGGTCTTGAACAGTTTTATTAATTTCTTTCAACTGTTTCTGTTTCCTTGGCTTTCTGTAAGGGATTAATTACTTTTCTCCAATTGTCTGTTTGTATGTTCCTGTATTTATTTCATTTTCTTTTTATGGACCATGTAATAAATTTGGCTTTAAGGTCCTATTCTTGTGTTTCAGCTACGTATTCAGGCCCTGCAGTGGGAGGATGGCTTTAGTGAATACATGCTGTCCTGGATGTTATTTATTGTGTTTTCATGCTGGCATTTAAACATCTGCATTTTGGGCGATTATAGTTTCAGGTGTTGATTCCTGAGTTTATCTTTTGTTGGGTGCATGTTTTATTCCTTGGTTTCTGTTTCATCAATTTTCAGAGAGTGTGATGGCTGTGTGTTGCCTGTTTTACTGGCCTGCTCAGTTGGTGAGACTGGGTTGAAGGATTTCTGGAGCAGTAAGGAGGAGTGGGTCTGCCTTTAGCTTACTTATTGCCCTGGGAGTAGTCTTGGGTTGTCAGTGGGTGCTTGCTGGGTTTGGGGGAAGATATAAATTTACCAAGTGTGGAGAAGGGTGGTAGGTGGAGGTGGACTATAAGATCCACAGGAGATTTGGACAGGGGAAAAGAAAGGCTGCAGCTACTATTGCATTGGAGCACCATGAATGATACGGGGGGATTGGCAGGTGTGTAACTTTTAAATGCAGCTATTGATTTTTACCTCTGTTGCCTTGTTCAAAGCTATCAATTAAAAACACAAAAGATAAATGTTTAAGTCAAGTTCGAAAAATATTTTTAAAAATAGTGTTCATTTACCTTCTAAAAATGTTCTTGTTTCCATGTGACCTAGAAAAAAATTAAAGTTATCAAGTACTGAACAACTGTGCCATGAGATATGTGTTGTGGTGTGAGATATAGCAACCCAGACACAAAAGGCCTTCTCCATGATAGTGATGTAGAAAGCTACCTCACCATAGAAGTGATTTACTATGCACACGCAAGGAGTTCTATGCTATTTCATTCTCTTTTTTTAAAATTGTAAAGAGTCTTTTTTTAATCCTAATGACTTAGAAGTATTATGAAAATAAAACAGTAGCTATTAGAAATCAAAATGAAGACTGAGAGAAAGAGGGAGGCTCCTATGATCATAACAAGCATTAAGCAGAAGAAATAACCCCCAAGCTTTGGTGACTAAGGTCATTCTTTTTGAACCTCCCCAACCGGTTAGAGTTGGTTTCGGCTAAGGTGGAGCTACTACCATTACATTGTTTTATTACTGACAATTATTTTTATTGTGCTACATAATATAGCATCACACATAAGGAACAGGGAACAACTCCCTCTTCTAAGGTTCTTGAAATATTATTTGACAAATACTTAGATAGAAGGACCTTTTAAAGACAAGACTTTGTGCTTCTTTGTACAAGTTTCAGTATCCTATTGAATCTCGTAGATATTGCTCTATATATTCTTTTGTTGGTGGTTTTACGAATGGACTACATGGTATTATGCATACTAGACAGATTTTTATTGCTTAGCCACACACAAAACCCATTTGTAGTATTTCCATGCTTAACATGAAAGAAATGGCAAGATTTCTCAATAATTCTTTTAGCTGTTTTTGACATACATGTTTCTGCAGAAAAAGAGGATTTCTTAATTCTTTTAATTTATTTCACTAATTCATTCATTTATAATATTTTTATTTTTCATCTCAAAAACAATGTCATGCAAATGCTGAATTTTGAGAAGCATTTACTTTAACTATGGGAAAATCAGTTACTTTTGGTGGTGCTAATATGAATAGGTAACTGGGATAAATTTAAAGTATTGTTGCAATTTCCCTGAAGTCAGCATGTTCTATGAGGCTTTATAAATATTTACATAGACAAATATATTACTTAAGATCAAAGTGTTCCCTGTTATTTGAGGCCAAACCAGAAATACTCCAAATGAAGTTGCAGAATCAGTTAACCACCACAAACCATAAACTCATTCTAGGAACATTAGCAAAACAGCCAAAAGAAATCTTACATATGAAAACCATTTAGAACACCTTGTTTTAAATATTCTCATTTTTGTAGTTTCACATGGACATCTTTAGCATCAAATGAGAAAGAAATTTCTTAGGCTTATATTGTTAATTTTGACTTACCAGAAATGTTAAGATACAATTGTTTACTTAAATGTAGACATATAAATTTACTTTAAAATAATTATTTTTGTAACTTTATAAATAAGCATATATAATATATAGAATATAGTAATAGTAAGTATATTTATTATTCTCTGGTTTTCTTCTACATATTAATTTCTAGAAATATTAAGCTTAAAATTATATAAAAATTGCATGGTTCTAGAAATCCTGTTTTAGTTTCTTTGGTTGAGAGAACAAACTTGTCTAACAAGATTTGCATCTTTATGCAGAAATTTAATACTTCTAATTAAATCTTCCAGAATTATAGAACATAGCAGTATATCATGTAAAGTTGTTCATTTACATTCATTATATATTGTATGTTTGTGACATATTATTCATTATATATAAATTATATCTTTGAATCATGGCCATTGAATTCAGAATTAAAATACCACATTTTAACTCTTTTTTTTTAAATAATACCATGATCACCCCCCCCCAGCATTCTGAGTTAAAACTGTCATTAGTAGAAAGTCATGAATTCCGTAATATATTATAGTAGCTCTTGTATATTGCTTTTATAACATTGAAATTTAATAACTCCTGAGACGTTCCTTGAGGAGTCAAATTTACAGATATAGTTTATTCTGTTAAACTTAAAGCATGATAAAATAAGAAGCCTTTTATTTGTAAGGAAGATATTAAAATGTAATTTCCAGTGGTTTCAATCATAGGACATATGCGCTAAAGATCACAGCTTCATTTCTCAGCATGCATAACTAAATTTTCATGAATGTCAGACACACCCAACTAAACCAGTTTTTAGTTTGTACAGACTTGCATTGCTCAAATTGGAAAATTGCAGCGTGCAATAGTCTCTAGTACATTCATGAGTCATTAAAATATTTTCAAATGACTTCTTTAAATCCACCTTTTCAACACTGATGATAATTAGAAGGAAAATATAAGTGATTGTTTCTTCACAAGTAGGACCACTTAAAATTATATCCAATTTATATCATTAGTTGTGCTATTTCAAGTATGATGGTTTTTAAGAAATGAAATGTTTTTTTTCTCTCCTGAAGTGCAAAATAGTTCTGTGATTAAGTGGAATAATTGACTTCAATGGTAGACTTAGCTGTGTCTTTAGCCTCTACACTTTCCAGAGTCATGTAGACTCAGATCTTTTAAACCAGTGAGTTTGAATTATTTTTGCAAGACATGGTAAGTTTCAGATAAAAGAAGATGATTCATTAACACTTCCAAAATGTTTGCTCACACTGGTATTTGACTAATGAGAATGGACTGCTACACAATTAAATGGTTAGTAATTAATTATTTTCTTGGGAAAAAAGAACTGATAACACGATAAGTCTTCTGAGATGCCAGTGTACATGCCATTCATTCATCTGTTCATTCTTATTTTTAATGTATGCAGCCATCTCTTGGAACTCCTGTTTCAAGTCTAGGGAATACTATAGTAAGAAAAAAAAAACAAAAAACCTCAGTGCCATTTTAATGCAGTGCGATCATCATTTTGATGACTTTGTTTATAGGATAGCATTGTATCACACAGGACAGAGCTACATTTTATTATATATATATATATTATAGTGTTTCACTTTGTATCCCAGCTGAACCCCCTTCTTCATTCCCTGCCAATCCCACCTTCCTTCCTCCCACATCTCCTCCCATACCCCTCCCCAAGTACACTGATAGGGGAGGACCTCCTCCCCTTCCATCTGACTTTAGCTTATCAGGTCTCATCAGGACTGGCTACATTGTCTTCCTCTGTGCCCTGGTAAGGCTGCTTCCCCCTCGTGGAGAGGGAGGTCAAAGAGCCAGCCATTGATTTCATGTCAGAAATAGTCCTTGTTCCCCTTACAAGGAAACACAGTTGGATACTGAGCTACCGTGGGCTACATCTGAGCAGGGGTTCTAGGTTATATCCATATACGGTCCTTGGTTGGAGAAACAGTCTCATAGAAGACTCTTGTGCCCTGGTATATTTGGTCTTTGTGGGGCTCCTGAGGTGATCAAAGAGCCAGCCACTGAATCCATGTCAGAGATATTCCCTGTTCCCTTTACTAGTGAATCAACTTGGATACTGAGCTGCAATGGGCTTCACCTGTGTATCCCCTCCCTTGTCTTCTCCCTTATCCCCCCCACACAAACACACCAGTCTACTGATATGGGAGGTCTTTTTCCTGTTCTATCTGACCCTAGTCTATCAGGGCTCATCAGGACTAGCTGCATTCTTTCTCTGTGGCCTGGCAAGGCTGCCCTCTCAGGTTGAAGTGATCAAAGAGCTGACCAATGAGTTCAAGTCAGAGACAGGCCCTGCTCCTCTCACTGGAGAATGCACGTTGAGACTGAGCTGCCCATGGGTTACATCTGAGCAGAGGGTCTAGGACCCCTCTTTGGTTGGAACATTGGTCTGCATAGATTTGTTTTAGCTCTGTTGGTCTCCTTGTGAAGTTCCTGTCCCCTCCTGGTCTTTCCATCTCCACCTCTTTCCATAAGATTCCCTGCACTCTGCCCAAAGTTTGGCTGGGTCTCAGCATCTGCTTTGATACACTGCTGGATAGAGACTTTCAGAGGCCCTCTGTGGTAGCCTCCTGTCCTGTTCTGTCTTCCCCTGCTTCTAATGTGTATACTGTTTGCTCTTCTGAATGAGGATTGGGGAGACAACTTTCTTTACAGAACACCAACACGACAGGCTCTAAGATCAACAATCAATAAATGGGACCTCATGAAATTGAAAAGATTCTGTAAAGCAAAGGACACTGTTGTCAGAACAAAATGACAGGCTACAGACTGCAAAAGGATCTTCACCAACCCTATATATGAGAGAGAGCTAATATCCAGAATATATAAGGAACTCAATCAGTTAAACACCAACAAACCAAGTTAACCCAATTAAAATTTTGATACAGAGCTAAACAGAGAATTCTCAACAGAAAAATATTGAATGGCAGAGAAACAAAGACATGCTCAACATTCTTAGGCATCAGGGAAATGCAGATCAAAACAACCTTGAGATTTTACCTTAAACTCATCAGAGTGGCTAAGATCAAAATTTCAAGTGACAACACATGCTGAAGAGAATGTGGAGAAAGGCGAACCCTCATCTATTGCTGGTGAGAAGGTAATCTTGTACAACCACTTTGGAAATCATTCTGGTTCTTTCTCAGAAAATTGGGAATAGTGCTACCTCAAGATCCAGTTGTACCACTCCAAGGCATATAGCTACTCAACTTATTTGGGTGATTCAGAATAAAGCAAGCAGGCAATCTGTACAATCTGCAAGAAATGGTGTTAAAAACTAAAATTTATTTTCTGAATTTTTCCTCCCTGAATCTCACTGAAATGAGGAAACAGAATAGACAGCAGAAGTGGATGAAGAGAAGGTACTGGGTAGGAGATGGTGTGGGGAGAGAAATGAGGCAGAGGAACTATATGCGGAAAGAGTAGGAATGGGAGGTGAGAAGGCTTGCAGAGAAAAAAGGGAAGTGATGGGGCACCTCTGAGACAAACTGGAAACCTTCCACTGGAGAGGCTCCAAGGAGGATATGAGGATGTCTCTAGCTGGGCCTCTTAGCAGCCAGGAACATGGGTACTGAGGAGGCTACCTTTTAGTCAGACAGTATTTGTTTTGGTAGGAAGGGAATACCAATCCACCCACAAAGCCGTTGACCCAAAATTTACCCTGCCAGAAGATATGTGGAGATAAAGATAGAGCAGAAACTGAGAAAATGTCCAACTAATGACCGGCCCAACCTGAGACCCACCCATGGGAGAGAAACAACCCCTGACACCATTACTAATACTCTACTATGTTTATAGACAGGATCCTAGCATAACAGTCCTCTGAGAGGCCTTACCCAGCCCCTGATCAAAGCAGATGCTGAAACTCATAGCATTAGGTGGAATTTAAGGAGTCTTGTGGAAGAGTGGGGAAGGATAGTAGGACCTGGAGGGGACAAAAACTTCGACAGGAAGACCAACAGTCAACTAACCTATGCCCATTGGGGCTCACAGAGATGGAAGCACCAACCAAAGAGCATGCACAGTCTGGACCTAGGCCCCCTACACATATGTAACTGATAGGCAGTTTGATCTTCATGTAGGTGTCCTATTAAGTTGAACAGGTGCTGTCTATGACATGGACTCTGTTGCGGGCCTTTTGAGCATTTCCCTCTAACAGCACTACCTTGCCTGCACTCAGTGGATAATGCTGAGCTCAATCCTGATGTAATTTGATGTGCTAGGTTGGGTTGAAGGGATCCCTTTTTCTGTAAAAAAAAAGGGGAGGGGGCAGAGAGTGCAAAGGGTGGGAGAGTGAGATTGGGAGGAGAGGAGGGAGGGGGCTACAATCAGAATGTAAGGTGAATATATAACTTAAAAATAAAATAAAAATTCTGGATTTTCCTAACACAATTAAATACTTAATAATGATAATTCTATCCTCTTAGCAGAGCTCAGTTGGATAATTGTTTTAATTTTACTTGTAAGATGAAATTGTAATTCTATTTAAAAAAAACAGAGAATGTGATTTCATTAAAGGGAATAAGCAATCATGAAGTGTTTATTGCTTCATAGTTTCCCAATCAAATTCATGATGGAGCATACACAAGAGCTCAAGTTAAAAAATAAAGTGCTTTTAATCAGAGAAGCTGGTTTATTAGGACAGAAATTAAATGGATATATCTAAAACTTCTTCAAACAAATTTAAAGACATTAGATAGCACAGTTTCTCAATTGACAGAAAACTAAGAATTTTTCATATTTATCAGTGTTTACTGCCATCTAGTATCAGAATGGATTTAGAGAAAATACCGAAAAGGAAACATACAGAAAGCATCTGGCACAAATACATTCGGTCTCCAAATCTGAGTCATTTTATAGGCTGTATCTGTTGGAGCACCTGCAAGTGATTTTATTGGAAAATGAAATATTCGTCTATGTATTATCTTCCTAACAAAAATGGTCTCTGCTTTTATATGAATGATACTCACTATGTGGGGCCCAGGCTTAGCCTGAGTAATTTCACACTTAAGGCTTGAACCTCTGTGCTACATAGTTTCTGTAACTATGAGGACATTGAGTAAAAGCTGCATCATGACTTTATTGTCACAAAGTAATCCCTTCTCTTGCAAAAGTTTTCTCATGAAACACCTCTTTATTCAGCAACAAAATGCCAGGCAGTTCATTTCCTTTCCTTTATAAAATCTTGTTGTGAACAGACTGAAATCACACAGCAGAAAAGTAGATGCTACAGATGAAATGTCTTCTGTCATAAAGTGGAGCCACCTGGGGAAGGCCTATAGTTAGTGTGAAGACATTTTATGGGATACAAGGTTTTATGAGAGCTCTATTGCATTTTGGTCCATAGTCATGTGTTTATACCATAGGTGTACATTTCTCAAGTAGTTTTAATACAGTACGAAATGCTGTGACAAGTTGAAGATAATTCAACTTCTTTTGGATTGTTAGAGTAGAATGAACTTAGTTGGAACCAGCCTTATCTATAGATCAGACAGGAATAATTTTTTTCTTATGGGAACTTTGATGATGAATTTAGTAATGTGAACAATAATCATGTGGCTTTTTCAATATAAAATATCACAACAACACCTTATATCATAGTTGTGCAAAGACATTTTCCTAGATACTCAAACTATGCCAGGATTATATAATTTAAAGTTAAAAAGCCTGTGGACACAATGAACAACTAGAATTTAATTAATATTTTGCACATGTTTGTGAAGACAGAAGCACAAAGGTAAGTTCAGAAAAACATCTAGGAATGTAAATGTTGGGAGACACTTCAAACCTCAAAATTTAAATATTTATGAGGCAACAAATTATGGTAGAAAGAACACTAAATGGGAGCCAAGAAAGCCAGTTTCAAGTCCGGCCATTGTCAGTAGTCACCTGAGAGAGGTTTAATAAATTACTTAACTTCTGTTCTCTATCCACTTACAAAATGATGGGGTTGAAATCTATGATATACTCAGTATCTTCCAGGCAAGACTGAATCTTCCCATTAAATTGTTCCAATTAAGTGTTTCAGTTGCTCTAGTTATTATTGAAAAGTTATATAGAGAGAAGTTTCTTTGAAAGCTAAAACTAGTATTAAATTGAACTTATGTATTTCACACAAATTGAACACAGCATTATCTAGATTATCCTTTGCCTGAGTATCCATTCTTAGGACAGAAATATCATGTGACTTTTCCACGTAGTTTTTCCTTATTTAAATATTTTGTCATACTAAATGTAGTTCACAGGGTTACTTGTGAAGGAAAACATATGCCTAGATTAAGCAAATATCATCTGTAATGTATTCCTCCAGAAACAAGTAATAAATATCTAGTGAATGGGAATCAGATTTTATTACAAACATGCACATACACACCCACACACACACTTTGATACACAGATCTCAATAATAAGATTTTTTTCCTCTCCTATTTTTCTCATGTAAGATATATGTGAGTGGGGAAGGGTAAAATCCTAATCAAAGCTGTCAAATGATGAAGCAATAGGGACCAATGCCTTCAGATTAGTCATACAGCTATCTGATTTGAGGGTACCATTAAACATGTTTAAAATTTGACAGTAGAAATCTCCATAGAAACAAAAACTGCCTTCAGGCAACAACTTGTAAAGGACAAAAACCAAAACGGTTCTTGAAAATAGGAATAAGATAGCAGAAGTGGAAAAAACCATCTATTCCCAAAAGAATAAAAGAATGAATGCTTCTAAAATAGTTCAACAGAACTGTAAATATTTTTCTGTTTTTTACGTCTGAATTTAAGTTGAATGGCTTTTGAGAATGGGGATTGAAGAGTTTGTTACTAACCCTCAGAAAATATTTTGTTGAGTATTGTAATGAAGGTTTTGCCCATTAATTAATTAATTAATTAATTAATTAATTAGTTTTACATCCTAATTGAAGCTTCCTCTTCTCTTTCTTCCCAGTCCCCCTCTCACACTTTCACTCTCCCATTAGCTCTTGATCCAGTTAGGGGATCCACATGGAGACCAAGCTGCTCATAACTTACAAATGTGTCCTGAGCCTAGGTCCAATCCATGCATGCTCTATGGTTGTTGATTCATTCTCTGTGAGACCCTATGGGCCCAGGTTAGTTGATTCTGTAGGGTCTTTTTGTTTTGTTTTTGTTTGTTTGTTTGTTGTTGTTGTGTTTTGATATCCTTGACCTCCGTGGCTCCTTCAATCCTTCCTCCCCCTCTTCCACATGTTTCCCCAAGCTCCACTGTGAGTGTCCGAATCTATTTCCATCAGTTTCTTGGTGAAGCATCTCAGAGGAAAATTATGACAGGATCTTGTCTACAGGCATATCAGAATATCATTGATAGTGTCAGGGTTTGACTTTCCTTCACAGAATGGATCTCAAGTTGGGCTAGTCATTGGTTGGCCATTCCCTCAATTTCTGCTCCTTGCACCTCTTGTAGGCAGAGCAAGCTTGGGAGCAAAGATTTTGTTGGTAGATTGGTGCCCCCATCCCTCCACTGGAAGTCTTGCCTGATTACAAGAGGTAGCCATTTCAGGTTTTATATACCCCAGTGCTAGGAGTCTTACCTAGGCTCATCCTCATAGATTCCTGGAATTTTCCCCTATCCTATGTTTCTGGCTCATCCCACAGATGCTCCCTTACACACCAGTTGGTGTTCTGTCTCCCAGGTCTCTCTCCCTCTCTCCTCCCTACACTTTATCACTTCTGTTACACTCCCCACTCCTTCTCCCACACAGATCCCTCCCTCCCTCCACCTACTGTCTAGTCTATTCTATTTCCCCCTCTGAGTGAGATTCAAGCATTCTCTCTTAGGCCCTTCTTGTTACTTAGCTTCTATGGGTCTGTGGATAGTACCATGGTTATTCTGGACTTTATGGCTAATACCCACTTATAAGTGAGTACATGGCATGTGTGTCTTAGTCTGAGTTACATTACTCAGGTTTTTATTTTTTAGTTTCAGACATTTGCCTGCAAATTTCATGGTACCCTTATATTACATTAAGTAACTGTGTGACATTTTTTTATCCATTCTTCAGTTGAATGACACCTAGGTTGTTCCCAATATCTGAATATTATGAATAAAGCTGCTATTAAAAAGTTGAGCAAGTCTCCTTGTTGTATGGACAAGACATCTTTTTTATATATCCACAAGAGCGGTATAGCTGGGTCTTTTTAATATAAATATTTACTTTTTATATTAATTACAGTTTATTCACTTTGTATCCCAGATGTAGCTCCCTCATTCCCTCCCAACCTCACCCTCCCACATCTCCTCCCATGCTCCTCTCCAAGTCTGATGAGAGGGGAGGACATTCTCCCCTTCCATCTGACCCTAGCTTATTGGGTCTCATCAGGACTGACTGCATTGTCTTCCTCTGTGGCCTGGCAAGACTGCTCCCCCATCGGGAGCAGGTGGTCAAACAGCCAGCCACTGAGTTCAAGTCAGAGACAGTTCCAATTCCCCTTCCTGGGGAACACATTTGGATACTGAGATGCCATGGGCTATATCTGAGCAGGGGTTCTAGGTTATACCTATGAAGTGTCCTTGTTTTGGATTATCAGTCTCAGAAAAGACCCCTGTGCCCAGATATTTTGGTTCTGTTACTCTCCTTGTGGAGCTCCTGTCCTCTCCAGCTCTTACTATCTCCCCGTTATTTCATAAGATTCTCTGCACTCTGCCCAAAATTTGTTTATGAGTCTCAGTATCTGCTTTGATACACTGGTGGGCAGAGTCTTTCAGATGCCCTCTGCGGTAGGATCCTGTCCTGTTTCCTGTTTTCTCCTTCTTCCAATATCAGTTCCATTAGTCTTTCTGAGTGAGGATTGATCATCTTACCCACGGTCCTCCTTCTTGCTTAGCGTCTTTAGTTGTACAGATTTTAGTATGTTTACACTATATTAAATGTCTACTATCCACATATAAGTGAGTATATACCATGTGTGTCTTTCTGCTTTTGAGATAGCTCACTCAGGATGATCTTTTCTAGATTGCACTATTTGCCTGCAAATTTGATGATTTCCTTGTTTATAATTGCTGGGTGGTATTCCATTTGTAAGTGTACCACAATGTCTGTATCCATTCCTCAACTGAGGGACATCTGGGTTATTTCTAGGTTCTGGATATTACGAATAAAGCTGCTATGAACATGGTTGAACAAATGCCCTTGTTGTGTACTTAATCATATTTTAAATATATGCCTGGGAGTGGTATAGCTGGATCTTGAGGAGCCTCTATCCCTAATTATCTGAGAAAGTGCCAGATTAATTTCCAAAGTGGCTGTACAAGTTTACATTCCCAGGAGTAGCGGAGGAGTGTTCCCTTTCTCCACATCCTCTCAATCATATATTGTCACTTGATTTTGTTTTTAATTTATTTATTTTTATCTCAATCACAGGTTAGGTACTTTGAATCCCAGGCGTAGCCCCCTCCCTCATTCCCTCCTACCCTCCCACTCCCTCCCTCATCTCCCTCCTCCCCGCCCCTCCAAGTCCACCAACAGGGGAGGACCTCCTTCCCTTCCATCCAACCCCAGCTTATCCTGTCTCCTCAGGGCTGGCTGCAATGTCCTCCCCTGGGATCTAGCCAGTCTGTCACTCCCCGGCTTGTATGGGGGAGGGTCAAAGAGTCGGCCATCAAGATCATGACTGAAACAGTCCCTGTTTCCCTCAGTAGGGTCTTCAGTCCTACTCCGAGCTATCATGGGCCCCATCTGTGCAGGGGTTCCAGGCCACATCCACACATGGTCCTTGATTGTAGCAACCGTCTCATACAAGATCCCTGTGCCCTGCTCAGTTTGGTCTTTGTGGAGCTCTCGTTCTCCCCAAGTCTCAACAACAATGATAGATCCCCCAGATCTATCATTACTTCTCGCCCTCTGTCAAAGGCTTGGTCGCGAGTCTTAATATCTGCTCTGATACATCGCTACATTGACCCCCCCGCCCCCAGAGGTCCTCTTTGGCATGCTCCTGTTCTGTTGCTTGTTTTCTCCTCCACTCAATGTCCATCCCATTTGTTCATTCAAACAAGCATTGATCATACCAACCTGGGTCTTCCTTCTTGTATATCCTCTCTAGGTGTGTAGATTTCAGCTTGAACTTCCTATCCTATAGGTTTATATAAGTGAGTATATACAATATGTTTCTTTCTGCTTTTGGGATACCTCACTCAGTATGATCGTTTCCAGGTCCCACCATTTG
>CM053742.1:70764550-70779852 GCA_028658305.1 Pachyuromys duprasi
GTTTTGATTTGCATCTCTTTGATGACTAAGGACATTGAGCATTTCTTTAAGTGTTTCTCTGCCACTCAATAGTCCTCTATTGAGAATTCTCTGTTTAGCTCTGTACCCCACTTTTAATTGGATTACTTGATTTGTTGCTTTTTAACTTCTTGAGTTCTTTATATATTCTGGATATTAGCCCTCTGTCAGATATTGGGTTGGTGAAGATTCTTTCCCAGTCTGTACGCTGTTGTTTTGTTCTGATGACAGTGCCCTTTGCTCTACAGAAACTTTTCAGTTTCATGTGGAAACATTTATTGATTGTCTTATTTATTGATCTTGGAGCCTGTGCTTTTCATGTTCTGTTCACAAAGTTGTCACTTGTACCAATGATTTCTGGGCTCTTCCCTACTTTTAGTTCTAACTGATTTAGTGTGTCTGGTTTTATTTTAAGGTCTTTGATCCACATGGACTTTACTTTTGTGTAGGGTGATAAATATAGATCTATTTGCATTTTTCTACAAGTAGACATCCAGTTAGGTTAGCACCATTTGTTGAAGATGGTGTCTTTTTTCCATTGTATGTTTTTGGTTTCTTTGTCAGAAATCAAGTATTCGTAGGTGTGGGGGTTTATTTCTGGGTCTTCAATTCAATTCCATTGATCCACCATTCTGATTCTATGCCAGCACTATGCAGTTTTTATTACTATTTCTCTATAGTACAGCTTGAGATCAGGGATGGAGATAACTCCAGATGATCCGTTGTTGCACAGGATCATTTTGGAAATTCTTGGTTTTTTTGTTTTTCAATATGAAGTTGAGAATTTATCATTCAAGTTCTGTAAGAATTGTATTGGTATTTTGATGGGAATTGCATTGATGGGATTGCTTTTATCAGGATGTCCATTTTCACTATGTCCATTTTCACTATCCGACTGATCCATGAGCACTGAAGATCGTTCCATCTTCTGATATCTTCTTCATTTCTTACTTCAGAGACTTGAAGTTTTTTTAAAACAGGTCTTTTACCTGCTTGGTTAGAGTCACACCAAGGTACTTTATGTTGTTAGTGGCTATTGTGAAGGGTGTTTTTCCCCTAATTTCTTCTCAGCTATTTTGTCTTTGGTATACATGCGGGCTTCTGATTTTTTTGAGTTAATTTTATCCAGCCATTTTGCTGAAGGTGTTTCCCAGTTGAAGGAGTTTTCTGGATGTGTTTTGGGGTCATTCATGTATACTGTCATATCATCTGCAAATAGTGATACTTTGACTTCTTATTTTCTAATGTGTATCCCCTTGATCCCCTTTATTTGACTTATTGCTCTAGCTAGGACTTGAAGTACTATATGAAGAGATAATGGAAAGAGTGTGTAGCTTTGCCTTGTCCCTTATTTCAGTGGTATTGATTTTAGTTTCTATCCATTTACTTTGATATTGGCTATAGGCTTGTTGTATTGTGTCCTTATTATGTTTCGGTATGTGCCTTATATCCCTAATCTCTATAAGACTTTAAACATGAATGGGTGATGGATCTTGTCAAATGATTTTTCAGCATCTATGGAGATGATCATGTGGTTTTTCTCCTTCAATTTGATAATGTGATAGATTAAGTTGATAGATTTCTGTATATTGAACCACCCCTGTATGCTTGGGATGAAGCCTACTTGGTCATGGTGGATTCGGTTTGCCAGCATTTTATTGCGTATTTTTGCATCAATGTTCATGAGAGAGATAGGTCTGAAGTTCTCTTTTTTGGTTGGGTCTTTGTGTGGTTTAGATATCAAGGTGACTGTGGCTTCATAGAATGAGTTTAGTAGTGGCCCTTCTGTTTCTATTTTGTGGAATAGTTTGAAGAGAATTGTCGTTAGCATTTCTTTGAGGGTCTGGTAGAATTCTTCACTGAAACTATCTGGCCCTGGTTTTTATGGAAGGGAGACTTTGATGTCTGCCTTTATT
This sequence comes from Pachyuromys duprasi, assembly GCA_028658305.1. Classification (NCBI taxonomy): domain Eukaryota; kingdom Metazoa; phylum Chordata; class Mammalia; order Rodentia; family Muridae; genus Pachyuromys; species Pachyuromys duprasi. The sequence continues at coordinate 70,766,485 of CM053742.1, forward strand.
TCCTTTGGGATATAGGACTAGTCAATCTATTTACCTGATCTTGATTTAATTTTGGTAAATGGAATCTATCAAGAAAAGTGTCCACTTATTTAGATTTTCAAATTTTGTGGCATATAGGCTTATGTAGTAAGACCTCATGATTGTTTGGATTTCCTCAGTGTCTGTTGTTATGTCCCCCTTTTCCTTTCTGATTTTGTTAATTTGGATAGTGTCTCTCTGCCTTTTAGTTAATTTGGCTAAGGGTTTGTCTATCTTGTTGATTTTCTCAAAGGACCAGCTCTTGGTTTCATTGATTCTTTGAATTGTTTTATTTGTTTCCAATTTATTGATTTCCGCCCAGAGTTTATTTCCAACTGTCTACTCCTCTTTGATGTGTCTGCTTCTTTTTTCTCTAGGGCTTTTAGGTGAACCTTTTAGTTGCTTGTATGAGATATTTCAAATTTCTTTCTAAGCACTTCGTGCTATGAATTTTTCTCTTGGCACTGCTTTCATTGTACCCCATAAGTTTGGATATGTTGAGCCTTCATTTTCATTGAATTCTAGGATGTCTTTAACTTCTTTATTTATTTCTTCCCTAACCAGTTGTCACTGAGTAATGAGTTTTTCAGTTTCTATGTGTGTGTAGGCTTTTTCTGTTGTTGTTGACGTCCAGCTTTATTCCATGGTGGTCAGATAGGATAAAAAGGATTGTTTCAATTTTTTTTATCTGTTATTTTGGAGAAGGTTCCATGAGGTGCAGAAAATAAGGTATACTCTTTTGAATTTGGGTGAAAAGTTCTGTAGACATCTGTTAGGTACATTTGATTTAGGACCTCTGTAAGTGCCATTATTTCACTGATTAGCTCCTGTCTAGATGATCTGTCCCTTTCTTTGTGTGGACTGTTGAAGTCTCCCACTATTATGTGTTGGGATCAATGTGTGATTTCAGCTTTCATAATGTTTCCTTTACATATATAGGTGCTCTTTTATTTGGGGGATAGATTTCAGTACTGTGATGTCCTCCTGGTGGATGTTTCCTTTGATAAGAATGAATTTTCCTTCCTTTTCTAAAATACAATTTGGTTGAAATTCTATTTTATTAGATATTAGGATAGCTTCCCCAGCTTGTTTTCTGGTTCCATTTGCTTGAAAAACATTTTTCCTGCCCTTTACTCTGAGGTTGTGTTTATCTTTGTTGCAGAAGTGTGTTTCTTGGATGCAGGAGAATGTTGGATCCTGTCTATGCAACCATTCTGTGAGTCTGTGCATTTTTATTGGTGATTTGAGTCCACTGATGTTGATAGATGAGAGTGACCAATGACTGTTAGTTTCTTTTATTGTGGAGTTGGTGGTTTTGCTGTGATTCATTGTTTGTTTTCCTTTTTTTGTTGTTGTTGTTGATGTTGTGAAGTTATCTGTATCCTAAGTTTTCTTGGGTGTAGTTGTTTTCGTTGGATTGGAGTTTTCCTTCTAGTATCTTCTGTAGGGCTGCGTTGCTGTTTAGATATTGTTTAAATTTGGTTTGTAATGGAATATTTTGTTTTTCCATCTCTGTTGATCAAAAGCTTTGCTAGGTATAGTAGTCTGGGTTGTCCTCTCTGGTCCATTAAAGTCTACATGACATCTGCCCAGGTCCTTCTGGCTTTCATATTTTCTGTTGAGATGTCTGGTGTGATTCTGATAGGTCTATCTTTATATGATACTTGGCCTTTTTCCCTTGCTGCTTTTAATACTGATTCTTTGTTCTGTAGATTTATTGTTTTGAGTATGATGTGACATGAGGTGTTTCTTTTCTGGTCTAGTCTATTTGGTTTTCTGTAGGCCTCTTGTATGTTTATGGACATCTCTTTCTTTTAGTTGGGAAATTTTTCTTTTGTGATTCTTTGAAAATATTTTCTGGACCTTTGAGCCTGGTATCTTCTTTTTCATCTAATCTTATTATTCATAGATTTTGTCTTTTCATGGCATCCATTTCTTGGTGGTTTTGTGTTTGGAAATTTTCTGATTTTACCTTTTCTTTGAGAGTCGTATCAATTTCTGTAAGTGTATCGTCAGCACCTGAGATTCTCTCTTCCATCTCTTGTATTCTATTGGTGGTGCTTACCTTGGTGGTTCCTGATGTTTTCTCTAAGTTCTCCAGCTCCAGGGTTTTTACTGTTAGTGTTTTCTTTGCTTATTTCAATTCTGTTTTCATGCCTTGCACTATTTCCTTCATCTGTTTGAATGTGGATTCCTGTTTTTGTATGATGGCCTCTACTTTTTTGTTCATTTCCTCTGTAAATGTCACTAATTGTGCCTCTACTTGTTTGGCTATATTATCTGTAGTTTTTGAGAGCTTTGTTCATTTCCTATTTATTAGCCTCCATTTGTGTAACTATTTCTTTTAGATATTTGTTTATTTCCTCTTTATGTGACTCTAATAACTGGAGAAGCATAGCTTTTAAATCATTTTTCTGTGTTTCTGATGAATTGAAGTATCCATTGATTTGGGGGGTTGCTGATGAATCCATGATGTCCTCTTTTTTTGTTGTTTGTTTGTTTGTTTTTTGCTTGTGTTCTTATGCCGACCTATGGCCATCTGCTTATCCTTAACATTCACTGCTTGTTCCTGGAGTCTGTACTTCAGACTGGGTCTGTCTTTTTCTGGTGTCCGTAGTATTCTTCAGGAAGAAAAGAGAGATTCACTGGTTTGAGAGTGTGTGTTGGTGTTTCAGCTGTATCTAAGGGAGAAAGATCCACAGGTGTGCTTAAGCAAGTGTGTGCATGTGCATGGAAGTGTGCCTTGAAGAACAGGGTGCTAGGAAGTGTAGATACCTGGAATGTAGGGCAAGGGGGTGCAGGTGTAGGGGGTGCAAATGTTAGCTCTTTTCACATGTGCAATATGCATGTGCACATTCTTGGAATACCTCAGGGGCCTACACGCCACTGTTTTTCAGCTCTATCTGTGCTTCAGGATTTTTTTGCCTGGACTCCACTGGTAGACTCACAGACCAGGGGCTTCAATGTTGAGAATGCTATCCCAAGAATCCCTGTGTTACCTAAAGTGGGTGTGTGGGTGGGTGGGTGGGGATTCAATGGCTGTTAGCGTAGAAGGACCCTGAATCTGAAGCTCTGTAGGCAGTCACTTGAAGGTAAACTCACTCACTAGCAAGTCTAATCAGAAAGCATAGGTGTTCCCCCTGTTCTCTACTCTCAGATTTGGTCCTGCTGGGGCAAATGGGGGTGTAGGAGCTCTGTCAGCTAAGTGATGCTGCAGCTACAGAACTTGGAGCCTGGTCTAGAGGTTCACTGGAAGTCCAGCAACAGCCGCAGAACTGGGAGGCCAGTACAGACACCTGCTGGAAGGCCCTGGGGAGCCTCTACAGCTCTCTGTGGAACTGGGTGGCCTGTACAACCACTGCCTGCCACTGAGGAACTGGGTGGCCAGTACAGTCACTGGCTGGGAGGCTCTGCGGTGTCCGTACAGCTGCTAACCGAACCCCAGGACCTGGAAGACTGGTACAGCTGGCAGCCACCCCTGAGGAACCAGGAGGCTGGCCTCTGCTGACTCAGTCACTGAGCAGGGAGTTCTGTGCTATTAGCCATAGGCACTGCAGACTGCCCTCCCCGGCAGAGAGGGAGGTCTGACAAGGTGAAGTGCAGAGGGTTGGAATGTTCACCATTCTCAGTTCCCAGAGAAGTATTTGGGTGACCTGGATCTAAATGGTTTCAGCTCATACATTGTTCCCTCTTGCCCAGGAAGCCTCAGTGTTGATTTTCTGGCTTCAGATTCCCCTCTACTCACCAGTTTCAGATCCTTTGCCTTTTAGATAAGGAGTGAATTGGTCGTTGCCATCTTTAAAACCCCTAGCTGGGTCCTGAGGTACATCTATCCCCAGTTTTCAGAGAAAGCACCAGATGCATTCCCACCGTGGTTGTACAAGTTCGCAATCCCACCAAGCAATGGAGGACTGTTTTCCTTTCTACACAACTTCAACAGCATGTGTTGTCACTTGAGATTTTGGTTTTAGACATTCTCAGAGTTTTTAACTCAAATTTGTTCAAGAAGCTTGATCCCAACTGTTTTGAGCAAATTTTGTAGGAAACATTGAGGAAACTATTCACTAAAGCCAGAAATTGGCTTAAACATAGGCTCTCAATCACATATTACTTCATGGAGTGATTAAATATTAGAAGCTTGGATACTGGAAAACAATCAAAGAATACAGCAAAGCTCCAGGTTTTTCATTTTCAAAATGAGAGAACTAAGGTCCAGAGAATAAAATGACCTGCCAAATTCTGTGTAGCTATGATTGTATTCAAGCATTGAACTTCTTTTGTAAAACACATCAAAGATACTTTCTATCAATATCTGTTCTAGAAGATTATATAATTAATAGGGACATGTTATAATTAAGGAAGTTATAAAGAGCCTCCTGCAAAAGAACCCACTAATGCAATTATATAATTAGAGGAATAAGAGCTTTCTACTGAGAAGTTCTTAGAGAGAGAGAAAATCAAATGAACCTGGGGCCAGCAGTAACCAGTTGGAAAGAAAAATCTTTCTCTTATAATAAAAAAAAATGGAAGGAAAAATAAAGTTAAGAAGCAAAATAGGAGTTTACCATCCCATTAATGAGTCAATAAAGTTCAATTAAATGATTCAATGTGGTTTTTTAATCTTATGTTTTATTTGTTTTTTTCAATTAATTCATTATATATTTTGTTTGAAACCCCCTCCCTCAACTCCTCCCAGCAGACCCTCACTCTTCCCTCTTATCCCCTCCTCCTAGTCTACTGCAAGGGGAGGTTCTCCTGCCATCTGCCCATATCTTATCAAGTCTCAACAGGACTGCTTGGATCCTCTTCCTCTGTGGGCTGGCAAGGCTGCGTCACCAGGGGCAAGTGATCAGAGGGCAGACAATCACATTCATGACAGAGGCAGTCCCACCTCTCCTTACTCAGGGATCCACATGGAGACTGAGCTGCCAATTGCCTACATCTGAGTAGGTAGCATAGATCCACTCCAAACATATTGCTTGGTTGGTGCCTCAGTCTCTGCAGGACCCCCTGGGCTCAGATCCTTTAGCTTTATTGTTCTCTTTGTGAGGCTCCCATCCCCTCCATGACCTTGTACCACCCCTTTCTTCCATAAGACTCCCTGTGCTCTCCCCAAAGTTTGGCTGTGAGTCTCTCCATCTGCTTCAATACCCTGTTGGGTGGAGCCTTTCAGAGGACCTTCTATAGTAGGATCCTATCCTGTTTCTTCTCTTCCACTGCTTCTGGTGCCTATCCTTTTTGCCATTCTGAATGATATTTAAGCATCTTACATAGGAGTCTCCCTCTTGTTTAACTTTTTTAAGTCTGTAGATTTTAGTATGGCCATCTTATATTATATGGCTAATTTCTGCTTATAAGTGAGTAAATACCATGCCTATCTTTCTGTTTCTGGGTTACCTTGCTCAGGATGATCTTTTCTAGTTCCATCCAAAAATTTCATGATTTCCTTGTTTTTAATTGTTGAGTGGTATTCCATTTTGCAAATGTGCCACAATTTATGTATCCATTCTATTGAGGGACATCTATTTTGTTTCCAGATTCTAGCTATTACACATAAAGTGTCTATGAACATAGTTGAGTAAATTTCCTTGTTGAATAGTGGAGCATATTTTTGGTGTATGTCAAGGAGTGGTATAGCTGGATATTGAGTTACTGCTATTTCCAATTTTCTGAGAAAGCACCAGACTGGTTTCCAAAGTGATTTTTACAAAGTGGTTGTTCCACTGCAGTCCCACCAGCAATGGGAGATGGTTCCCCTTTCTCCACATCCTCTCCAGCATGTGTTGTCACTTGAGTTTATATCTTAGGCATTCTGATTTGTATAAGATGGAATCTCAGGGTTGTTTTGATTTGCACATCCCCCGATGACTAAGGATATTGAGTATTTCTTCAAATGTTTTCCTGCCATTGGGTATTCTTTTGTTGAAAATTCCCTGTTTAGCTCTGTACCTCATTTTTTAATTGGTTTATTTAGTTTGTTGGTGTCTAATCTCTTGAGTTAATTATATATTCTGTATATTACCTCTCTGTCAGATGTAGGGTTGGTGAATATCTTTTTTAAAAAATTTTTATTCATTACACTTTATTCACTTTGTATTCCTCCATAAACCCCTCCTTTCTCCCCTCCCAATCCCACTTTCCTTCCCCTTTCTCCATGCATGCCCCTCCTCAAGTCAACTGATAGGGGAGGTCTTCCTCTCCTTCTTTCTGATCCTAGTTTATCAGCTCTCATCAGGAGTAGCTGCATTGTCTTCCTCTGTGGCCTGGTAAGGCTGCTCCCCCATCCGGGTGAGGTGATCAAAGAGCAGGCCAATCAGTTCATATCAGAGGCAGTCCCTCTTCCCATTATTATGGAACCCACTTGGGTACTGAACTGCCATGGGCTACATCTGTGCAGGGGTTCTAGGTTTTCTCCATGCATGGTAAGGATACTCCTTGGTTGGAGTATCAGTCTCAGCAAAAATCCCTGTGCTCAGATTTTTTGGTTCTCTTGCTCTCCTTGTGGAGCTCCTGTCCTCTCCTTATCTTACTATTTCCCACATCTTTCATGAGATTCATTCACTCTGCCCAACAGTTGGCCATAAGTCTCAGCATCCGCTTTGATATTCTGCAGGGCAGAGCCTTTCAGAGGCCCCATGTGACAGGCTCTTAACTTGTTCCCTGTTTTCTTCTTCTTCTGATGTCCATCTGCTTTGCCTTTCTGGTTGGGGATTGGGCATTTTAGCAAGAGTCCTCCCTCTTGATTAGTTTCTTTAGGCGTACATATTTTAGTAGGTCCATCCTATATTACACGTCTATATGAGTGAATATATAGCATGTGTGTTTTTCTGCTTCTGGGATAGCACACTTAGGATGATCCTTTCCAGTTCCCTCCATTTACCTGCAAATTTCATGATATCCTTGTTTTTTATTGCTGAGTAGTATTCCATTGTGTAAAGGACTATAATTTCTGTATCCATTCCTCGACTGAACTCGACTGAAGGACATCTGGGTTGTTTCCAGGTTCTAGCTATTACAAACAAAGCTGGTACGAACATGGTTGATCAAATGTCCTTGTTTTGTACTTGAGCATCTTTTGGATATATGCCTAAGAGTGGTATAGCTGGGTCTTGAGGAATCACTATACCCAATTGTCTAAGAAAGCACCAAATTGATTTCAAGAGGGGATGTACAAGTTTATATTCCCACCAGCAATGGAGGAGAGTTCCCCTTTCTCCACAACCTCTCCAGCATGTATTGTCACTTGAGTTTTTGATTTAGCCATTCTGATGCATGTGAGGTGAAATCTCAGGGTCATTTTGATTTCCATTCCCCTGATGGCTAATGGTGTTGAGCATTTCTTTAAGTGTTTCTCTGTCATTCATCATTCCTCTATTGAGAGTTCTCTGTTCAGCTCTGTTCCCCATTTTTTAATTGGATTACTTGATTTGTTGCTTTTCAACTTCTGTAGTTCTTTATATACACTGGATATTAGCCCTCTGTCAGATAGAGGGTTGGTGAAGATTCTCTCCCAATCTGTAGGCAGTCGTTTTGTTTTGATGACGGTGTCCTTCGCTTTACAGAAGCTTTTAAGTTTCATGAGGTCCCATTTATTCATTGTTGCTCTTAGAGTCTGTGCTGTTAGTGTTCTGTTTAGAAAGTTGTCTGCTGTACAAATGAGTTCAAGGCTCTTCCCTACTTTTTTTTTCTAACCAATTTAATATGCCTGGTTTTATATTGAGGTCATTGATCCACTTGGATTTCAGTTTTGTACAGGGTGATAGGTATGGATTTATTTGCATTTTTCTACATGTAGACATCCAGTTAGACCAGCACCATTTATTGAAGATGCTATCTTTTTTCCGTTGTATGGTTTTGTTATCTTTGTCAAAAATCAGGTGTCCATATGTGTGTGGGTTTATTTCAGGGTATTCTATTCCGTTCCATTTATCCACTATTCTGTTTCTATGCCAGTACCATGTAGTTTTTATTACTGTTGCTCTATAGTACAGCTTGAGATCAGGGATGGAGATACCTCCAGAATATCTTTTATTGTAGAGGATTGTTTTAGCAATTCTGGGTTTCTTGTTATTCCATATGAAGTTGAGAATTTTTCTTTCAAGGTCTGTAAAGAATTGTGTTGGTAATTTGATGGGAATTGCATTGAATCTGTAGATTGCTTTTGGCATGATGGCCATTTTTACTATGTTAATCCTGCCAAGCCATGAGCATGGGAGATCTTTCCATCTTCTGATATCTTTTTCTAACTCTTTCTTCAGAGACTTGAAATTTTTTTCATACAAGTCTTTGAGTTCCTTGGTTAGGGTCACACCAAGGTACATTATGTCCTTTGTGGCAATTGTGAAGGGTGTTATTTCCCTAATTTCTTTCTCAGCCCTTTTGTCTTTTGTATACAGGAGGGCTACTGATTTTTTTTTTTTGAGTTAATTTTGTATCTGACCACTTTGCTGAAGGTGTTTATCAGCTGTAGGAGTTCCGTGGTAGAATTTTTGGGGTCACTCAGATATACTATCATATCATCTGCAAATAGTGATACTTTGACTTCTTTTCTGATTTGTATCCCCTTGATTTCCTTCAATTGTCTTATTGCTCTTGCAAGGACTGGTGAAGGTCTTTTGTCACTTTGTAGACTGCCGTTTTTTTTCTGTTAACTCTGTGCTTTGCTTGACAGAATGTTTTCATTTTCAGGAGGTCCCATTTTTTAATTGTTGATCTTAAAGCCGGAGCTTTTGGTGTTGTGTTCAAGGAGTTGTCTCCTGTGCCTATGAGTTCAAGGCCTTCCTCCATTTTCTTCCAACAGATTTAGTATCTGGTTTTATGTTGAGGTCTTTGATCCACTTGGATCTTAATTTTGTGCAACATGATAGATATGGGTATATTTGAATTTTTTCTGCATGTGGACATTCAGTTAGACCAGAACCACTTGTTGAAGATGCTATCTTTTTCCATTGTATGGTTTTGGCATTTTTATAAAAAATAAGGTAACCGTAGGTATGTGGGTTTATTTCTGGGTCTTTGATTCCATTGATCCACCATTCTGTTTCTATGGCAGTACCAGGCAGTTTTTATTACTGTTGCTCTATAGCACAGCTTGAGATGAGTTTTGGAGATACCTGCAGCAGATCTTTTTTAGTAGAGGATTGTTTTAGCTATTCTGTTTTTTGTTTGTTTGTCTGTCTGTTGTTCCATATGAAGTTGAGAATTTTTCTTTCAAGGTCTTTAAAGAGTTGTATTGGTATTTTGATGGGAATTATATTCAATATAGTTGGCAACCTAAGCCTTTTTACTCCAGCCAAAAACTATTGGGAAAAACAGTTAGGGGTTAAAAAGATTTCTCATTCACCAAGCTCCTTAGAAACAAGAGAACTTATGCTTGATGTTCAGTACTTAAAGAAAACACCAGGTAGATTGCTCAGGTTTGTAATCACGGAGCTGAAGAGGCAGAAATAGGCTGGTCTCTGATGTTTGTGGGCAAATCAGTCCAGATAAGTCAGTGAGTACCAAGTCAAGTTGAAACCCTGTCTCAAAAAGCATGATGAATGGCTCCTGAAGAACATGATGAATGGCTCCTGAAGTATGTAGGTTTATCTCCAACCTACATACTCTGATACAGAGAGACACAAATACATACGTACAAACACACATGTACTCATGTACTGGCATTCACATAGGAATATCCATGCTCAATATTTTAATTACTTGACCTCTAGATTCAAATGTCTTCAAATCTCCTGTTGCATAGATAATCCTATCAAACTACACACATATCACTGTCCCATGCACGTAATGTGCTATCTATGACAAAAGCTAATGTTTTCCAGACAGTTCCTGAGTATCAGCAGTATTCTATATTTTTGCTTGCACTAATCTGGTTAATTGTCACATTAATTTTATAAAGTTAGACAATGTTTTGTCAGCTTGTTACTACTAATGAAGAAATTAAGGCAAAAAAATTTGAATAGTTTTTCCAATGTTACAGACTTCATAAAAAGCTCAGCATTAAAACTATATTGTCTTCAGAGACTGATCCTTATCTGTCTGTAACTAAAGCTGAGATGAACGTGGCTAGACTTTATTTTCTGCTCAATTCCTAGAATCCTGCATTTCCAATAGTAAAAATGAATGTGTTTGTGTGGAAAGTATTATTAATATTATAAATGATAAAAGAAAATATTTATGATAAAAAGGTTATTACTTGCATATATGATATTTTATAATGGAAAGAGTGAAATTGTACATTTTCTAAAACAAGGCATTAGTCTTTTGGCTTATTTTGATTTTTCATAATTGCTAAGACAATATTTTTCCCTTCAAAATGTATTCATGTAAATAGAGGAAGAATAAAGAAATAATTTTATGCATATTAGTGAACATAGCAAAAGAAATACATCAGGCATCTGTCAAGATCAATATAAGATATACAGAGAATGTCAAGCTTAACAATTAAAGAGCTCAAGATTTTTTGCATTGTCCGTAATTATAATATTTGAAAAATAAGAGAATAAAAATGAACAAAGAATGTGTTCTCCTTGTAATCTTAATTATGCCAATTAAAAACATAAAATATTCAAGCGTGTTAAAAGCATTGACACACTCATTTACACTGGAAAATTATTCTAATTATAAATGTTCCCTTTTACCCATTTAATTTACGTTAGCATTGTATATTGTGCAAACTAAAGCACATAAAATAATTACAATTTGAAAATACAAGTAGGTGCTAGAAAAACCTCTGCTAAGGAAGACATCGCTGAAAAATCTGCTTTTGTCCTGCCTGAAGTTCATGAAAGTGTAAGATACAAGTGTCCCCACTACCTTCTATATTCAGAGTCTAGGAAAGAAAGACATTTTTGTACCTGTTTGTACCCTCTCTGTCTCTGTTGGCATCCTAAATGTATGCCAAGGCTGTATTTTGTCTTCTCAAGTTATTTCTTTTCTGTATGTAAAGTACTTTTGAAATATACTGTCTCTTAAAATAATTATGTTCATAGAATCAATTGACTGGGAATCAAGTAGGCTCACAGCGATCAGGAAGCCTGGGTGGATCTCATCTAGGTCCTCTGTATATATGTTATGGTTGTGTAGCTTGGTGTTCTTGTGGAATTCTTAACAGTTGGAGTGGATGCCGTCTATGATTCATCTGCCAGCTTGTGGGACCCCTTTCCTCCTACTGGGTTACCTTGGCCAGCCTTGATGTGAGAATATGTACCTGGTATTAAGGTAGTTTGTTATGGTACAATATAGTTGATGTCCCTGGAAGACCTGTTTTTTTTTTTTTTTCTGAGAAGTAATGTGGGTGTAGACTCTGGGCAAAGGGGAGGTGCGGGAGAGAGCCTGGAAGAAGGGGAAGGAGTATAAACTGCAGCAGCATGTATACAAGACAGAAGAATAAATAAAAAGTAAAAAATGTAAATTAAAAAGAGCATGCTCTGTTTTTGCCATTGTATATGCCTACGTATGCTGGAGAGAAGTCTCAGAAATTAGGAGCATATGTTTCAGAGGATGCAAGTTCAGTTTGCAGTATCTTCATAGGTCACCAGTTCACAACCACTTGTAATTCCAGCTCAAGGTCATCTGACATCCTTCTCTGGCCTCCACGGGTACTTGCATTTGCATGTATCTCTCCAAAACACACATATAATTTTAAAAATAAAATATAATATTAAATAGACCCTGAATCTATCATCACGTGGCTTTTCTTTGTATACTGTAGTGATAGGTGGGTCTTTTCCTTCCTATTTACCTTTTCATCATCATCGTTATTATTTATTACAATTTATTCACTTTGTATCCCTGTTTTAGCTCCCTTCCTCCTTCACCCCTGCCTCCTCTCCCACTTCCTCCCCTATTCCTCTTCCCTAGTCCAATGATAGAGGAAGTCCTCCTTCCCTACTGTCTGACCCTAGCTTATCAGGTCCCATCAGGACTGCTTGGATCCTCTTTTCTGTGGGCTGTCTAGGTTTCCCCAGCAGGGAGAAATAATCAAGAAGCAACCAAAGTAGTTCATGTCAGATACTGTCTCTTCTCTTGTTACTAGGGAACCCACATGGACACTGAGCTGTCTATGGGTTACATCTGGGAAGGGAGTCTATGTCCTCTCTATGCATGGTCTTTGCTTGATGCATAAGTTTATGTGGTCCCCCCAGGCCTATTTTTTTCCTTTGTTGCTCTCCTTGTGGTGCTTTGTCCCATCCAGGTCCTTCTATCTCCCCCTTTTTTTCTATAAGACCCTATATGCTCTGTACAAAGTTTGGCAATGAGTCTACGGAAGAATGGATAAAGAAATTGTGGTACATTTACACAATGGAATACTATTTAGCTATTTAAAAAACAAGGAAATTCTATTTACTCTTATCTCCCCAGTAGCACTCAGATATGAAAGGAGGCGGGAAAGCATGGCAATGGTGTGATCAAGATCAAAGCAATCCAATTCACACTTCAGAAGCTTGAAACTAATGTCACATTGGAGGAAGGAGAGAACAGGAGGCAGGATGGGGGCCTACCACAAAGGGCCTCTGAAAGACTCTACCCAGCAGAGTATCAAAGCAGATGCTGAGACTCACAACCAAACTTTGAGCAGAGTGCAGCAAATCTTAGGAAAGAAGTAAGACCTGAAGAGGACAGAAGCTCCACAGGGAGAGCAACAGAACCAAAAATTCTGGGCAAAGGGGTCTTTTCTGAGACTGATACTCCAACCCAGGACCATTAATGAATACAACCTAGAACCTCTGCACAGATATAGCCCATGACAGGACAAATACAAGTGGGTTCCCTAGTAAGGGGGACAGGGACTGTCTCTGACATAAACTCAGTGGCTGGCTTTTTGATCACCTCCCCCTGAGAAGGGGGGGGGGGAGTAGCCTTACCAGGCCACAGAGGAGGACAACGGAACTAGTCCTGATCAGACCTGATAAGCTAGGGTCAGATGGAAGAGGAGGAGGACCTCCCCTATCAGTGGACATGGAGAGGAGCATGGGAGGAGATGAGGGAAGAGGGGTGAGATGGGGAAGGAATGAGGGAGACAGCTACAGCTGAGATACAAAATGAATAAACAGTAATTAATGTATAAAAAATAAAAATTTAATTAAAAAAACTAACATCATACAACTTACTTAAGTTTCAGGGTTCCAGGCCACATCCACACATGGTCCTTGATTGTAGAAACCGTCTCATACAAGACCCCTGTGCCCTGCTCAGTTTGGTCTTTGTGGAGCTCTTGTTCTCCCCAAGTCTCAACAACCTCCCTCAGATCTATCATTACTTCTCGCCCTCTGCCAAAGTCTTGATCGCGAGCCTTAATATCTGCTCTGATACATCGCTACATTGACCCCCCCCTCCCAGAGGTCCTCC
>CM053742.1:70780352-70790352 GCA_028658305.1 Pachyuromys duprasi
AAAAAAAAAAAAAAGAAAACTGAACTCTGTAAATAACTTAAATATGAATCAGTGGATGAGTAGATAATGAAAATATAGACTGTTATAGACTATATAATATTTTGTATATAGAGATTAGAAACTCTAAAAGAAAATTCTACTATCTGTGAAAACATGGACAGAACTAGAAGATATTACACTGTTTTTCTTTGGTTTTTGATTTGTTGTTTTTGTTTTGTTTTGTTTTGTTTGTTTTTTGGTTTGGGGATTTTGGTTTTTGGATTTTGGATTTCGGTTTTTCAATAAAGGGTTTCTCTCTGTAGCCTTTGCTGTCCTGGACTTGTATTGTAGATCAAGCTGGCCTCAAACTCACAGAGTTCCCCTTGTTTCTAGAGTCTTGTGTGCTGGAATTACAGTAAGGTGCCAATGTGTCCACCAGAAGATTTTATTCCAATGTAAGCCAAGTATAGAATGTTGAAGACAGCATGATCTTACAAATATGTAGAACATAGGATAGTCAAATTGTGACAGTAAAAGTCAAAAAGTTGTGATAGAAGTAGACAAGCTGGGAGAAAAGATGGTGATCAATGTATCCACTCCTGCACTTAAGCCCCACCCTTTCAGGCATCTACACTCTCTAGTACCCTGTTCCTCAAGGCACACTTCCACTCACGTGCTCCTGCTTGCACACATAGGCATGTGACATTCCTCCCTTAGCTACAGCTGAAACAACAACACCTACTCTTGAACCAGTGGACCTCTGTCATCTTCCCGAAGAAAAATCCAGACAATAGAGACAGACTGATCAAGTCAAAAGTACAGAATCCAGGAACAAAAAGTAATGGTTACAGATAAGCACGTGATAGAGGTTGGTGTAAGAACACATCCAACAAAAATCATGGCTTCACCAGCAACCCCAAATATCAATGGATATAGTAATTCATTGGAAACACAGGAAAATTATCTCAAATCTATACTTATGCAGTTACTAGAGGCACATAAAGAGGAAACAAACAAAGCTCTCAAAGAAATATAGCCAAACAGAGGCACACGTAGAGGCAAAATAGAAGCATATACACAGAAAACGAACAAGGCTCTCAAAGAAATACAGGGAAATACTGTCAAACAAATAGAGACAAAAGTAGTGACATACAGAGAGGAAATGAATAACAACAAAAAGAGGCCATCATGGAAAATCAGGAATCAATATTCAAACAGATGAAGGAAATGGTGAAAGACATAAAAACAGTTTTAGAATCAATAAAAAAGGGAGAAATACCTGGAGCTGCAGAACTTAGAGAAAAGATTGAAAACCACAAAATTAAACATCAAACAGAATACAAGAGATGGAAGATAGAATTTCAAGCACTGAAGATACAATTGCAAAAATGATAAATTACTCAAAGAAAAAGTAAAATTGGAAAGGTTCCAAACTCAAAACATCCAAGAAATCAAGGACACCAAGAAATGATGAAATCTAAGAATAATAGGAATAAATAGATGAAAAAGAAGTTTGAGAAATCTAATACAAGCAATTTATTGCACACTTAAAAGCCTTAGAAAAAAAGAAGCAGACACACCTGGAGGAGTAGACAACTAGAAACACTCAAACTCAGGGCTGAAATCAATGAATTAGAAACAAAATAAACAATTCAAAGAATCAACGAGACTAATTGCTGGTTCTTTGAGAAAATCAACAAGATAAACAAACCATTAGCCAAACTGACTAAATAGCACAGAGAAACTATCTAAATCAGCGAAATCAGAAACGAAAATAGGGGCATAACAACAGACACTGAGGAAATCCAAACAATCATTAGGTCTTACTGCAGAAGTCTATGTGCCACAAAACTTGAAAATCTAAATGAAATGAACAATTTTCTTGATAAATTCCATTCACCAAAATTAAATGAAGATCAAGTAAATAGATTGAATAATCCTATATCTCCCAAGGAAATAGAAGTAGCCATCAAAGTCCTACTTCCAAAAAGAGCCCAGGGCCAAAAAGTTTCCCACATAATTCTACCAGACCTTCAAAAAAGAGCTAGAGCCAATTCTTTTCAAACTATGCCACAAAATATCAACAGAAGGAACATTACCAAAGTCATTCTATGAAGCCACATTTACCTTGATATTTAAACCACACAAAGACCCAACCAACAAAAGAGAGCTTCAGACCTATCACTCTCATGAGCATTGATACAAAAATACTCAATAAAACACTTGCAAACTGAATCTGAGAACACATCAAAGATGTCATCCATCATGACCAAGTAGGCTTCATCCCAGCAATGCAAGGGTGGTTCAATATACAGAAAACCATCAATGTAATCCACCATATAAACAAACTGAAGAAGAAAAACCACATTATCATCTACTTAGATGCTGAAAAACATGTTACAAAATTCAATACCCATTCATATTTAAAGTCTTGGAGAGATCAGTGATACAAGGCACATACCTAAACATAATAAGACAGTATAAAGCAAGCCTATATCCAACATCAAACTAAGCAGAGATAAACTTAAATCAATCCCACAGAAATCAGGGACAAGGCAAGGTTTTCCCATTCTCTCCATATTTCTTCAACATAGAACTATAAGTCCTGGGTGTAGCAATAAGACAACTAAAGGAGATCAAGGAGATAAAAATCTGAAAGAAAGAAGTCAAAGTATCACTATTCGCAGATGATATGATAGTATACATGAGTGAACCCAAAGATTCAACCAGAGAACGCCTTCAGCTGATAAACACCATCAGCAAAGTAAGTGGATATATTTTTATTAAATTCTTTATTAATTATAATTTATACACCTTACATACTCCTATAGTTCCCTCCCACCTCCCATCCAATCCCTCCCTTCCTCCCCCTTCTGCACCCATGTACTTCCCCAAGTCCACTGATAGGGGAGGTCTTCCTTTCCTTCATTCTGATCCTAGTCTATTAGCTCTCATCAGGAGTGGCTGCATTTTATTCCTCTGTGGCCTGGTAAATCTGCTCCCCCCTCAGGGGGAGGTGATCAAAGAGCAGGCCAATCAGTTCATGTCAGAGACAGTCCCTGTTCCTATTACTGTGGAACCCACTTGGACACTGAACTGCCATGGGCTACATCTGTGCAGGGGTCCTAGGTTATCTCCATGCACGGTACTTGGTTGGACCATCAGTCTCAAGAAAGACCCCTGTGCTCAGATTATTTGGTTCTGTTGCTCTCCTTGTGGAGTTCCTGTTCTCTCCAGATCTTGCTAGTTCCCACTTCTTTCATAAGATTCCCTGCACTCTGACCAAGTGTTGGCCATAAGTCTCAGTACTTGCTTTGATAGTCTGCAGGGCAGAGCCTTTCAGAGGCTCTCTGTGGCAGGCTCCTGACTTGTTCCCTGTTTTCTCATTCTTCTCATGTCTATCTTCTTTGCATTTCTGGATAGGGACTGAGCATTTTAGCAAGAGTCCTCCTTCTTATTTAGTTTCTTTAGGTATACATATTTTAGTAGGTTTATCCGATAGTATATGCCTATATGAGTAAGTATATACCGTGTGTGTCTTTCTGCTTCTGGGATAGCTCACTCAGGATATTCTTTTCCAGTTCCTACAATTTACCTGCAAATTTCATGATATCTTTGCTTTTTTTTTTATTGCTGAGTAATATTCCATTTTGTAGACGCATCACAATTTCTGTATCCATTCCTCAGTTGAAGGGCATCTGGGTACTTTCCAGCTTCTGGCTATTACAAATAAAGCTGCTACAAACATGGTTGAGCTAATGTCCTATTAACTCAAAAAAAAATCAATAGTTTTCATGTACGTGAAAGACAAAAGGTCTGAGAAAGAAATTAGGGACACTACGCCCTTCAAAATAGCCACTAATGACATAAAGTACTTTGTTGTGACTCTAACCAAGCAAGTGAAAGACTTGTTTGAAAAAAAGTTCAAGTCTCTGAAGACAGAAATTGAAGAAGATATCAGAAAATGGAAAGATCTCCTATGCTTGTGGTTGGTAGGATTAACATAATGAAAATGGCCATCCTGCCAAAAGCAATCTACAGATTCAATGCAATTCCCATCAAAATACCAGTATAATTCTTTACAGACCTTGAATGAACAATTTTCAACCTCATATGGAAAAACAAATAAACAAGAATTTCCAAAAGATCCTGTACAACAACAGATCATCTGGAGGTATCTCAATCCCTGATGTCAAGCTGCACTACAGAACAATAGTTAAAAGAAAAAAAAAAACTTGCATGATACTGACAAAGAAATAAAATGGTCAATCAATGGAAAAAATGGAAGACCCAGAAATAAGCCCAAATACCTACAGACACTTGATTTTTGACAAAGAAGCCAAAATCATACTATGGAAAAATGACAGCATCTTCAAAAAATAGTGCTGCTCTAATTGGAAGCTTACATGTAGAAAAATGAAAATAGAAGAAAAAGTAGGGAATAGCCTTGAACTCATTGGCACAGGAGAAAACTTCCTGAACAGAACACCAATAGCACAGGATCTAAATTCAACAATCAATAAATGGGATCTCATGAAACTGAAAAGCTTCTGTAAAGCAAAGGACACTGTCATCAGAACAAAAAGACAGCAACAGACTAGGAAAAGATCTTCACTAATCTTGTATCTGGGAGAGGGCTAATATCCAGCATACATAAAGAACTAAAGAATTTTAAAAGCAACAAATTGAGAAATCCAATTTAAAAATAGAGTACAGAGATAAGCAGAGAATTCACTGTAGAGGAATATCAAATGGCAGAGAAACAAAGATTATTTACTCAGCAATAAAAAAAAGAAATCATGAAATTTTCAGGCAAATGATTCAAACTGGAAAATATCCTGAGTGAGGTATCCCAGAAGCAGAAAAACACACAAGGTATATACTCACTTTAATTTGGGTACTAGACATATAATATAGGATAAACATACTAAAATCTGTACACCTAAAGAAACTAAGCAAGAAGGAGGACAGTGGCTAAGATGCTCAATCCCCATCCTGAAAGGCAAAGAGGATGAACATTAGAAGAGGGAGAAGATAGGGAACAGGACAGGAGCCTACCACAGAGGGCCTCTGAAAGGCTCTACCTTGCAGGGTGTCAGAGCAGATGCTGAGACTTATAGCCAACCTTTGGGCAGAGTGCAGGGAATCTTATGAAAAAAAGGGGAGATAGCAAGACCTGGAAATAACAGGAGCTCCACAAGGAGAGCAACATAACCAAAAACTCTGGGCACAGGGGTCTTGTCTGAGACTAATACTCCAACCAAGGTCATTCATAGAGATAACCTAGGATCCCTGCACAGACATAGCCCATGGCAGTTCAGTGTCCAAGGGGGTTCCATACTAATGGGAACATGGAATGTCTCTGACATGAACTGATTGGCCTGCTCTTTAATCACCTCCCCCTGAATGGGGAGAGCAGCTTTACCAGGCCACAGAGAAAGAGAGTGCAGCCACTCCTGATGAGACCTGATAGACTAGGATCAGAAGGAAGGAGAGGAAGACCTCCCCTATCAATGGAACTGGGGAGGGTCATGCATGGAGAAGTAGGAGGGAGGGTGGGATTGGGAAGGGAGGAGGGAGGTATCTACAGGGGGGATACAAAGTGAATAAAATTTATTTAATAAAAATAAAAATACATAAAACAAAGAAATGTTCAACCACCTTAGTCATCAAGGAAATGCAAATCCAAACATCCTATGATTTCACCTTAACACCCATCAGAATGGCTAAGATCAAAAACTCAAGTGACAACACATGTTGCAGAGGATGTGGAGAAAGAGGAACATTACTCCATTGTTGGTGTAAATGTAAACTTGTCTAACCACTTTGGAAAAAAAATCTGGTGCTTTCTCAGACAATTAGAAATAGTGCTTCCTCAAGATCCAGCTATACCACCCCTAGGCATATATCCAAAAGATGCTCAAGTACACAACAAGGACGTTTGTTCAACTATGTTTTAACAGCTTTATTTGTAATAGCAAGAACCTGTAAACAATCCAGATGTCCCTCAAATGAGGAATGGATACAAAAATTGTGGTACATTTACTTAATGGAGTACTACTCAGCAATTAAAAATAAGGAAATCATGAAATTTACAGGCAAATAGTGGGATCTAGAAATTATCTTCCTGAGGGAGGTATCCCAGAAGCAGAAAGACACACATGGTATATACTTACTTTAATTTGGTACTAGACATATAATCTAGGATAAACATACTACAATCTGTACACCTAAAGAAACTAAGCAAGAAGAAGGACCCTGGGTAATATGAAAAATCCTCACTCAGGAAGGCAAATTGAACAGAAACTGGAAGAGAGAGAAAACAGGAAACATGACAGGAGCCTACCACAGAGGGCCTCTGAAAGACTGTCCAGCAGTGTATCAAAGCAGATTCTGAGGCTCATAACTAAACTTTGGCAGAGTTCAGGGAATCTTATGAAAGAAAGGGGAGATAGAAAGACTTGGAGGGGACAGGAGCTCCACAAGGAGAGCAACAGAACCAAAATAAATCTGTGCAAATGGGTCTTTTCTGAGACTAATACTCCAACTCTTTCTGAGACTAATACTCTTGTTTTCTCTGTGCATGGAGATAACCTAGAACCTCTGAACAGATGCAGCCCATGGCAGCTTAGTATCCGTGTGAGTATCTTAGTAAGTGGAACAGGGACTATCTCTGACATGAACTCTGTGGCTGTTTATTTGATCACCTCCCCCTAGGGCAGAGTGATCTTACCAGGCTACAGAAGTAGACAGTGCAGCCAGTCCTGATGAGACCTGGTAGGCTAGGGTCAGATGGAGGGGGAGGAGGAACTCCCCTATCAGTGTACTTGACAAGAGGCATGGAGAAGAAAAGAGAGAGAGGGTGGGACTGGGAGGTGACAACAGATGGGGCTATAGCTGGGATACAAAGTGAATAAACTGTAATTAATATAAAAAAGAAAAATTACATTTTAACAAAAACCAAAGTCAAAGTGGTGAAAAATCCTATAAGCAATTTGGGATGGCCTTTGTTTGTTCCTGTTCACTTTCTATAATTAGAAGAACCAACACTTACAGTAAATATTATGAATTTATGCAGTGCAGTAAAGTTCTGTTATCTTCTAGTACTCCTCAGAATCATAAAAGTGTTCATACTGAAGAAAGACCTTATGAATGTAAACAATGTGGATAATCCCTCTATTCTCTCTGTTCCTTTTGAGATCATGAAAGGATTCACAATGGAGAAAAACTTTATAAACAGTGTGGCCATACTTTCAAATGTCAAATTTACCTTCAAATACATGGAAGAACTCACATTGGAATAAAATACTATGTAAACAGTGTGGTAATGCTTTCAGAAGACACTGTTCTCTTCAAAGACATAAAATAACTCATCCTGGGAAAAACTTCTGCATGTAAACAGTGTGGTAAGTCATTCCCTTATCTATATTTACTTCAAACACATGACATATTTCATACTGGAGAGAAAGCATAAATATAACATATACAGTAAAGCATTTCATTGTTCCCTTTTTCTTCAAAGGCACACAAGTTCTCATGCTTGGGGAAAACCCTATAAATGTAAGCAGTGTGGCAAGGCCTTCAGAAACCACAGTTCCCTTCAATTGCATTCAAGGACTCATACTATAGAGGAACCTTATAAATGTAAGATATTTAGTAAATCCTTTCTTTGTCTTCTTTTTCTTCAAAGACATGAAAGAACTTATGCTGAAGAAAAGCCCTTTGAATGTAAGCAATGTAGTAAAATCTTCAGAGATTGTGAGTACCTTCCAAGTATTTGAAAGATCTCCTGCTGTATAAAGTCCTATAAATATAAGGTATGTAGTAAAGCCTTTTTTTCATTTCTCTTCCCTGGAGAAAACATGAAGTTTCACACTGGAAGAAAACAATATGCATGTGAATATGTATGTAAACAGTGTTGTCAGCCCTTCATTTTTCCTTGCTTGCTTGAGAAGCATATAAGAACTCACACTTAGGAAAAACCCTATGAACGTAAACAATGTGGGAAAACATTTAGGAGTCTCATTTATACATAAAAGAACTCACACTGAAGAAAGACTGTTTGCATTTAAACAGAGTGATAAAAGTTTCAGATGTCCCAGTGCCCTTCAGTTACATGAAATAACTTATACCACAGGAAAACCCTATACATGACAACAATCTGATAAAACTGTCAGAAGATTCAGTTATTTTCCGGTACATGAAATTGCTCAGATTGAAGAAAAAAACTTATGAATGTAAGCAATGTGATAAAATTCTCAGTTGTTCAAGTTCCCTTCAGCTACAGAAAAGAATCCATATTGTTTTGAAACACTGCTAGGTAGCCTTTCAGAGGCCCTCTGCGGTAGGCTCCTGTCCTGTTTCTTGTTTTCTCCTACTTACAATGTCTATTCCATTTGTCTTTCTATGTGAGGATCGATCATCTTACCCTGAAACCTCCTTCTTGTTTGGCTTCTTTAGGTGTACAGATTTTAGTTTGTTCATCCTATATTATATGGCTAATTTCCACTTATAAGTGAATATATACCATGTGTGTCTTTCTGCTCCTGGGATACCTCACTCAGGATGATCTTTTCCTAGATCCCACCATTTGCAAGCAAATTTCATGATTTCCTTGATTTTAATTGCTGAGTAGTACTCCATTGAGCAAATGTACCACAATTTCTGCACACATTCTTTGGTTGAGGCACATCTGGGTTTTTTCCAAGTTCTGGCTATTATAAAGAGAGCAGAGAATCATATGAAAGAAAGGGGAGTTAGTAAGACCTGGAAAGGACAGGAGATCCACAAGGACCAAATATATCAGGGCACGGGGTTCTTCTATGAAACTGTTTCTCCAACCAAGGACCATGTATGGATATAACCTAGAACCCATGCTTGAATGTAGCCCATGGTAGCTCAGTATCCAAGTGGGTACCCTTGTAAGGGGAACAAGGACTATTTTTGACATTAACTCAATCGCTGATTCTTTGACCTTTCCCCCTCCCTGAGCAGCCTTGCTAGGCCACAGAGGAGGACATTGCAGCCAGTCCTGAAGATACCTGATAAGCTAGGGTCAGATGGAAGGGGAGGAGGTCCTCCCCTAGCAGTGGACTTGGAAAGGGGCAGGGAGGAGATGAGGGAAGGAGGGTGGGATGGGGAGAGAATGAGAGAGGGTGCTACAGCTGGGATACAAAGTAAATAACCTGCGATTAATATAAAAAATAAAAATTATAAAAAGAATCCATACTGGAGAGAAACTGCACGAATATAAACACCATGAAGCCTTCAAAGTTCTCAGTAGTCTTCATGTACATAAATTACCCCACACTCATGAGAAGCTCTATGAATACAAGCAAACTGGTAAATATTTCACTCTTAGTAATAGTATATTGGAAAGAAAGAAAGCTGAAGGAAATGACTGTGAATATAAACACTGTGTAAAGTCCTTTGTTTTTTGATATTTACTTCAAATGCATGAAAGTTCTCCTGCAGAGAAACACTGTGAATGTAAGGTATGCAGTAAAACCTTAATTTATCCCTCTTTTCTTCAAAGACATGAAAGAATGCATACTTGAGAAAAACTTTATGACTGTAAACAGTGTGGTAAGGCCTTCAGAGTTCAGAGCTTTTAATTACACGAAAGAACTCATTCTGAAGAAAAAACATATAAATGTAAACACTGTCGTAAAGCCTTCTGGGTTTCCCTTCTCTTCAAGTACATTAAAGAATCCATACTGGAGAGTG
This sequence comes from Pachyuromys duprasi, assembly GCA_028658305.1. Lineage (NCBI taxonomy): Eukaryota > Metazoa > Chordata > Mammalia > Rodentia > Muridae > Pachyuromys > Pachyuromys duprasi. Next base: position 70,790,058 of record CM053742.1, read on the forward strand.
TAAACAATGTGGTAAAGCCTTCAGATGTCACAGTTCCCTCCAAAGACATGAAAGAACTCATAGTCATGAAAAACCATATGAACGTAAACAGTGTGGTAAGGCCTTTAGATGTCATCTGTCCCTTCAAAGACTTGGAAAAAACTCATGCTGGAGAAAAAGTCCCAAGAATCTGTACAGTAATCAAATTTTTTTAGACTTTCCATTTTCTAATGCTTGAAAATAATCCTGGGGAAATATGGTGGTATAAAACAAGTGTTGAAAGATATAGGATTGTGTTTTTGTTTTGTTTTAGTCA
>CM053742.1:70792852-70796894 GCA_028658305.1 Pachyuromys duprasi
GCCTCCCATTTATATCAACCCAGTCAGGAATGTCAAATGGCAGTAAGAGTAGGGTCATCTTCTACTGAGGCTAGACAAGGCAGCCAAGTCAGAAGAAAGGAATTCAAATTGGCAATTTCTTTCTACGTGGTCTTGCAAGAAGCCCTTACCTTAAGGCACAAAGCAAACTTACTGCTCCAAGGTGACTTTTTTTTTCAGATAATCCTCTGAAAGAAAGTCATGTGACCTAGAGCAACAAAAAAAGGCAAAAAACGACACAAGACAAGTATTATTTTAACAAAGCTACTGAATTCTAACTTCCCTTTCCTTAAATAAGATAATTAGCAACTTCCTCTTGTTTGCTGTCAAGAGAAGAATTATCAAAGACATTTTTGATTCTTTCCCTCATATTTTGTCTATGGCATACCATTAAAATATGTTTTATTAAGAATTGTTCTATGAAGGCTTGAATGTGTCCTTTAATCATATTTTTAAAACATCAGCATTACCAGAGTAGGAAATTTGTTTTAAAAATATTAGCTGCTAGCTTCAACAAATGGTACTAGTCCAATTGGATGTCTACATGCAGTAAAATGAAAATGGATCCATATCCATCACTTTGTACAAAACTAAAGTCCAAGTGGATCAAAGACCTCAACGTAAAACCAGACACACTAAATCACTTAGAAGAAAAAGTGGGAAAGAGCCTAGTACTCATTGGCACAGGAGACAACTTCCTGAACAGAACACCAACAGCAAAGGCTCTCAGAGCAACAATCAATAAATGGGACCTCATGAAACTGAAAAGCTTCTGTAACGCAAAAGACACTGTTGTCAGAACAAAATGACAACCTACAGACTGAGAAAGGATCTTATCCAACCATATATCTGTCAGAGGGCTAATATCCAGAATTTATAAAGAACCAAAGAAGTTAAAAGCAATGACTCAAGCAATCCAATTAAAAAATGGGGTACGGAGCTAAACAGAGAATTCTCAGTAGAGAAATATAGAATGGTAGAAAAACACTTAAAACTCAAGAAGTTTAAAAGCAATAAATCAAGTAATCCAATTAAAACATGGGGTATGGAGCTAAAAAGAGAACTCACTTTAGAGGATTATAGAATGGTAGAAAAACACTTAAAGAAATGCTCAACGTCCTTAGCCATCAGGGAGATGCAAATCAAAATGACCCTGAGATTTCACCTTACTCCCACCAGAATGGCTAAGATCAAAAACTCAAGTGACAACGCATGCTGGAGAGGTTGTGGAGAAAGAGGAACCCTCCTCCATTGCTGGTAGGAATGCAAACTTGTACAACCATTCTGGAAATCAATTTGGCGCTTTCTTAGACAATTAGGAATAGTGATTCCTCAAGATCCAGCTATATCACTCCTAGGCATATATCCAAAAGATGTTCAAATACACAAGGACATTTGCTCAACTATGTTCGTAGCTGCTTTACTCGTAATAGCCAGAACCTGGAAACAACCCAGATGTCCTTCAGTTGAGGAATGGATACAGAAATTATGGTACTTTTACACAATGGAATACTACTCAGCAATTAAAAAGGAGGAAATCATGAAATTTGCAGGCAAATGGACTGGAAACGATCATCCTAAGCGAGGTATCCCAAAAGCAGAAAGAAACACTTGGTATATACTCACTTATATATACCTCTATATGATAGGAAGGTCATGCTGAAATCTATACACCTAGGGAAGATAGGCAAGAAGGAGGACCCAGGTTGGGATGATCAATGCTCGTTTAGATGGACAAATGGGATGGACATTGAATGGAGGATAAAACAAGCAACAGGACAGGATCATACCAAAGAGGGCCTCTGAAAGAATCTGTATAGCAATGTATCAAAGCAGAAATTAAGACCCACAATCAAGCCTTCGGCAGATGGCAGGGAATAATAATGAAAATAGGGGTGGTTAGTAAGACTTGGGGAGAACAAGATCTCCACAAAGACCAAATAGATCAGATCACAGGGGTCTTTTAGAAGACAGTTTCTCCAACCAAGGACCATGTATGGATATAACCTAGAACCCCTGCTCAGATGTGGCCCATGGTAGTTTAGTATCCAACTGGAGACCCTAGTAAGGGGAACGGGGACTATTTCTGTCATGAACTCAATGGCTCGCTCTTCAACCCTCCACCACATACGCCTGGGAGTAACAGCCTGGCTAGATCCCAGAAGAGGACATTGCAGCCAACCCTGAAGAGACAAGATAAATTAGGGTTGGATGGAAGGGGAGGAGGTCTTCCCCCATCAGTGGACTTGGAGGGGGGCAGGGAGTAGATGAGGGAGGGATGGGGATAGTGAGAGGGAATGAGGGAGGGGGCTATGCCTGGGATACAAAGTACCTAACCTGTGATTAATATAAAAATGAATAAATTACATTTATAAATAAATAAATAAATAAATAAATATGAAAAAAAAGAAATGCTCAATGTCCTTAGCCATCAGGGAGATGTAAATCAAAATGGCCCTAAGATTATACCTTACTCCCACCAGAATGGCTAAGATCAAAAACTCAAGTGACAATGCATGCTGCAGAGGATGGGGAGAAAGGGAAACCCTTCTCCATTACTGATGGGAATGTGAACTTGTACAACCAATTTGGAAATAAATCTGGCACTTTCTTAGACAATTAGGAACAGTGTTACTTCAAGATCCAGCTATACTGTTCCTAGGCATATATCCAAAAGATGTTCAAGTACACAACAAGGACATTTGTTCAGCCATTTTTGTAGTAGCTTTATTTGTATTAGCCAGAACCTGGAAACAACCCAGATGTCCCTCAACGGAGCAATAGATAGAGAAACTGTGGTACATTTACACAATGAAGTACTACTCAGCAATTACAAAACAAGGAAATCATGAAATTTGCAGGCAAGTGGTGGGATCTAGAAAAGATCATCCTGAGTGAGGTATCCCAGAAGCAAAAAGACACACGTGGTATATACTCACTTTTAAGTGGATACTAGACCTATATGATAGGATAAACTTACTAAAAGTCTGTATATCTAAAGAAGCTAAACAAAAAGAGGTTCTAGGATAAGATGATCAATCCTCACTTAGAATGACAAATGGGGTGGACATTGGAAGTAGGAGAAAACAAGAAACAGGACAGGAGTTAATAAGAGCTGGAGAGGCCAGGTGTGCTACAAGGACCGAATATATTTGGGCACAGGGGTCTTTTCTGAGACTGATTCTCCAACCAAGTACCATGCATGGATATAACCTAGATCCCCTGCTCAAACGTAGCCCATGGAAGCTCAGTATCCAATTGTGTTTCCCAAGTAAGGGGAACAGGGACAGTCTCTGACATGAACTCAGTGGTGGGCTCTTTGACCTCCTACCCCCGAGGGAGGAGCAGCCTTGCCACACAACAGAAGAAGACAATGCAGCCAGTCCTGATGAGATCTGATAAACTAGAGTCAGATGGAAGGAGAGGAGGACCTCCCCTATCAGTGGACTTAGTGAGGGGCAGGGAGGAGATGAGGGAGGGAAGGTGGGATTGGGAGGGAATAAGGGAGAGGGCTACAGCTGGGACAAAATGTAAATAACTGTAATTAATATAAAAAATGAAATTATAAAAAATTAGCTGCCATAAATATCAAAGTGCAAGAACTTCCTATCACAGAATAGTTGTCTAAAAAATAAAAGAACAGAGTACCATAATAACCTACATGAGCCATTCAATAAACTTTGAGGCAAATCATCACAATGGCATCCTAGATTAGGAAAGTGAGTAACCTAACTCAGTCTTTAGGCCGTGTTGGGGGGAAATAAGGAGCAGGCATACTAAGCTTTGCAGGTAAGTGTATTTTCTTTGGAATAGCTCATGTCACATGTTTGTTTGCAATATACTAAGACCTTGTAACTAGTGTCTGACTTGAAGTTGGAGTAAAATGAGGGAAATTAATGAAACTTGAAATAAAAGCCAAAGATGTCCTTTTCTTTAACCCAGTATCATTTTTTTTAATTTATTTATTTTTATATCAATCACAGGTTAGGTACTTTGCATCCCAGGCATAGCCTCCTCCCTCATT
>CM053742.1:70797394-70813114 GCA_028658305.1 Pachyuromys duprasi
TAAGTATTCTACTTTCTTTGTTGCTTTGGCTGTAATAACACTAAAATAATTAAATGAATGGATGTAATCAGTCATTCTGCCTCACTTTCCTCCTTCCATTTCTTTTCTTTTTCCTTTCCTCTCTTTCCTTCGGATCTCCCCTCCTTCCTTTTTCTCCTATTCTCCTCCCTCTTCCATCTTTCTCCTCCTTCTATTGCTTTCTTTCTTCCTTCTTCCATTCTTTCATCTAAAACTGATTATTTACTGCTTATTATGTGTCAAGTCCTGGCTGACTACCAAGTGTATGAAACTGATATTATTTGAAACCCTCCAGGAGTTTACAATCTACATAGGTTTTCAGATTAATAAGGCTATAATTTTAACTTGATACGTATCAAGATGTAGTAAGGTATGATCTATAAACATAAAAATGAACTTGTCTACTGTCATAAAACAGAAGAAAATAAAAATGAAAACTGTAGCATGAATATGAGCTTTTCTACAAATAATACATAGTTAAAATGTTTATAGGATTTAATAACTGAATATTTGTGTTAACTTATACTGAGAAGTACGTTTTGTTGTTTTTTATCATTATTAGTTACATTTTATTAACTCTGTATCCCAGCTGTATCCTACTCCCTCATTCCCTCCCAATCCCACCCTCCCTTTCTCATCTACTCTCTGCCCCTTTCCAAGTTCACTGATAAGGCAGGACCTCCATTTTGGATGGAATAAAACCGTAGCAAAGGTGACTTGTTAATGGATTGTTAGAGTTCATGTAAGAAATAATGGTAACTGGATCTAAAGCTTGACAATAGATATAAAAATGATTTAAAGAATTACAAAGACTTTAGAATCCAACTGAATTTTGCAATGATTCATTATATCTGATGAGGAACAATAAAAAGGTGACATTAATATTCTGTATTGGGCAATTGGATAAGTGGTTACAGCCTGTATGAGTACATGGAATGTAAAAGAACTAAAGATTGGGATGAGTAGAAGTACAGATATGTTGTATTCAAAACACCGGAGAATAATCTAGCTGGAGATGTTTACTAAGCAATTTTTTTTATTTGACCTAGACTCTAAAAGACATATGTAAAATAGTGATACTATTTTGAGAGTTACCAATTTGTGTTGCTCATATGCTCTCTGGAGCATGGTCATACTTCCAGGAGCCAGCCCTTTAAAGAAATCAGAGTCATTTCCCAACCATACCCCTTGCCAGAAGCTAGCAATTGTGAACTATACTTTAGCATCCTAACATATCTTAGGAATACTATGACCTTTTATAATCTCCTCTATAAGTAATACACGGGGAAAATATTCATAGGATTTGTTAACCGGATATTTGTGTTTACCTACACTGAAAAGTACGTTTTGGAGGTGGCAAAACTGTAGCAATCTGAAAACCCGCATTGATTGTAAATTCCTTGAAGATTGAGACTAATTTTGGTTTCAGACACTTGATAGTAGGCCAGTACTTGACACATAATAAGCAATAACTTTAAAAGATGGCTTCCTATCTAGTGTGTTACTTTTTGTTGGGCTGAGGGTAGAGGCTGTCACAGAGGCCTTCTAAGTCAATCTTTCTAAATTTTGAGTCTGCAGTCATAAACACTTCCAAATAATACTTTTTAAAAGGAAAATCAAATGTTTTAACCCTAGTCTTTTATCAAAATTTCAAAAGAAATTAGAAACACAAAAATAACTTAAATCATAAGTCCTCTAGTGAAATGTAGCAACTCTATGGCATGATTCTTTGTAAGACACAAAAATTTTCCTAGTCTTAGTACCAGAACAAGAAGAAATAATGAAATTTTGACCTTATTTACTTAAGGCTTCACTAATTACATCCTTCAGGTAGGCCTAAGGAGTGAATTATTCATCTGAACTGCTAAAACCTAGAACCACTCTATCCAATGATGGTGATACTGATAAGCTAACTTAAAACTGATGACTTGCAACCTCAAGATTAATCACGTCTTGGAACCTCTTTATAACAAGCTAAACTTGCTTGGCAAAATTTTGCCTTTCACAGCTTGTATTTAAATGTCAGAGCTAAGACATGAAAGTATCACCAATGACGAGTAATTTTCATTCCGTGCTTTACCTTTTTATAGCTATTGTACTATTTCTAACCATTTTAACACAGATATAACATTGTAAGTTAAATACAAGGTAATGATGTAATGTGTAAGAAATTAAAAGACTTAAAAGTTATTCATACATGCAAATTTGCAAGTGATCATTTCCTAGTAAATGTTAGTGATTCTAAGTAAATAAGGAGAGCCCAACACAAATAATTATTATTACAAATACAAATATAAACAGATCATGTTTAATGAGACTTTAAAAAAGAAATATAAGTGAAACCACGGTTTCATAACAGGTGTATTCTATTGATTTCGAATATTTATTGTAAAAATTGGGGCTTATTATTTTTCTTCCTTATTTTGTCTTGAGCATTACTAGGAAAAGAGGTCTCACTAGTTTTCTCATTAGTTTTCCAAAATGTTTGTAAACTTGTAAGCTCAAAGTGGTTCTCTTACCCCAGCTACCCCAGTAGCTAGAAAAACAATCATGCATCACCACAAAAAATGATTTCTTAAAGTTTTAACAGACATTTTTATTTCAAAAGGATGGATTCCATATGGAATAACCAAATTTCTGCAATGACACATTTATAAAATTCCAGTATACATATTTATAAGAGAAGGAAGAATGTTTCTGAACTAGGTCATAATTTTATTATCTAGTGTTCTAAAGGGCTGGACTGAAGCTGCCACTCATAGCATCTGAATGAGTAGTCTGGGTTTTGATATGCATTGCTCTAAAATTCAATAATTTGGTGTGGCTGCAATATGAAGAAGATTGCATCTTTGGAATCAATTTCTAGTAGCTCCATACAGACAGTAAAATTCAATTGAATTGTTTGATCTTATGTTATCTGCTTTTACTTTTCAATATTATTCCAGGCATGAAATCAGTTTGACTTTGAATTCTACCTCAGCCAATTAAAAGTAGATGATCCTTGTAAAATTAGTTTAATCTTGCTTAGTCTCAGTTTCCTTATGTGAGAATTCAAATGATTATGTTCCTTAATTCATATAACTGTTTTGAGATTAAATTAGATTATATATGTCAAAGTTATAGTAGAGAGTTTAGAATATAGTAAGCAAGCAACTCAAGTTAGTCTCTACATAATCTCCAACTCTGTGATTCTTATCACCTATAATTTTAATAGAAACTAAAACTCCTGAATCAGCAGTTTCAATCAGTAGATTTACTGTATCTGTAAGTCAGAGAGACTTTATTTAAATCAAAGTAAGACCCTATAATCAAGTAACTTAACACAGAAAATGAAATAGACACATTGGTTTAGTGCTTTCTAATTTTTATATCAGTATCTATACTTACATTCAATGTTAAAAAGTGACACATTTGCAATGTTGCCAATTGAATGTTGCTGCCACTCAACAAATTGTAGATATTCTCATCATTAAATATCTTTGACAATTGGATAGGTTTGTATAACTCAATATGAAAACCTTGTGGTGACTGAGTGAACATTCAAGAGAATCTGTGCATTTCAAAGAAAATGTGCTATATTATTTTACAGTTTCTTGTCAGTGATTGGAGAAATAAACCCAGGGATATGTAATAGCTCAGATATTCTAAAAACCAGCAAATCAAGTAATCCAATTAAAAATGGGGTACAGAACTAAACAGAATTCTCAAAAGAGTAATATTGAATGACAGAGACACACTTAAAGAGATCGTCAGCATATTTAGTCATCAGGAAAATGCAAATCTAAACAACCCTGAGATTTCACCTTACACCCATCAGAATGGCTGTGATTAAAAACTCAAGTGACAATACATGCTGGGAAGGCTGTGGAGAAAGAGGAACCTTTCTCCATTGCTGGTGGGAATGTAAACTTATACAGCCACTTTGGAAATCAATCTGGCACTTTCTCTGAAAATTAGAAATAGTGCTACCTCAAGATCCAGCTTTACCACTCTTGGGCATATATCCAAAATGTGCTCAAGTACATTTGCTCAACCATGTTCACAGCAGCTCTATTTGTTATAGCCAGAATCTGGAAACAACCTAGATGTCCCTCAATGGGGGAATGGATACAAAAATTGTAGTACATTTTCACAATGGAATACTAGTCAGCTATTAAAACCAAGGAAATCATGAAATTTGCAGGCAGACAGTGGTAACTAGAAAATATCATTTTGAGTGAGGTAACCTACAACCCTAAGTTTTAATGGGCTAGCAGGAAAGTCACCTGGAATTCTCATGATCACAAAAGAAATAGTAATTAAATGTTTCATAATCCTTGATACAGACACATCCCAGTGTCCTTGTTTTTTTCTATTGCATCTCATTTCCAAATCAGAGCTAAATAGGAAATTTAAGATATGGATTTCCATTGGCTGGTAGTTGAGTGAAGTATAGGTCTGTCTGAAAAAAATCACAGCACATAGCTTTTGTGTGAGAATTTGTAGAAACCACATTACTTCTTGGAAAATTTTCTGAAGTGTCCTATGTATCCACATTACCTCTCTTATCTCAGTATAGTCTTAGTAGATAGGAAAATTGAAATAAATCATCTGTTATTACTAATAACCAATAATGAACTGTTCCTCAAATATGAGCCACAAATCATAAGAGCCTTGAAAGTAAATGGATTTTAGGACCTCATAGCTGACATGCTATATTAAAGCATTTAAGGAAGGTTCCAGAATGTACTAGATTAAACAACTGTACCTTATGTATGTTTATGATTTATAGGTCTATCTGGGAAGGTCTGTGATTACATTCATGAAATTATGATGCATCATATGAGAATTTTAGCAAAGTAATGGTATAACCCAAAACAGCAATACTTATTGCTAAGCTGTTAACGAAATATAGTAAAGATATAACTGAATGATTAGTACCTGAATCACACATAATTTCCATTCCAGATGGTGCATGGGGTACTCTTTAAGCTTTCGGAATTGTTAGAGTATAAATTCTTTTCATTCCTTGGCCTCCTGAGTACTAGCGAAGTGGTTTAAGCCACTGCCTTCTTGATATACTATACCCTAATGATATAGTTCATAATATCCACCATTGTCATATGTACCCTTAGTTCTACCAGAGACCTTACCATTAGAAACTAAAGAATCCTTTATATTCATCATGGAGCCCTCTCCAAAATGTCTGCTATATTAATGATACTTTTCAGTTTTCCCACTCACTCCCATGACATAATTTTTATGGTAGTTCTGACAGGAGGAATTCCAATTTAAAAGAAGGCATATCCAACATGTAGGTCAATGATAGAACACAGAAAAAATAGGAGTCATTTATTTATGCCCATTATAAAGGCCATATTCAATCTTATTTTTTAAATCAATATAATTTCTCAATACAATCAAGATGATATAATTATATTTTTAGCTTTTATACTGATAAGTCCATGTTTTAAGTTCTGTAGTAGTTGCATTGAATGAATTGGTGTTTCTTTACTTGAAAGCAAAACTGAAACATTTGGAGAATGGTAAATGTGGCTGCATTGGTGATATTTAAAATCATTCTAATTCCATACTTTTTATAATTGTGAAAATTTTGGTCATAAGAGAAAAAAACACAAGTACTATGTAGTACTGTAAAAGAAAATTCTAAATACCTTTAATAAAATCTAATTGAATATAACTTTATAATTTGACTCAATCTTCAGATTTGCCTATATTCTAATAAACTAGTTATTAATAAGTCTCTACCCATATAGCGACCTTTTTAAAAACTACATCATCTTAGTAACTGTAGTAGCAAATTGATCCCAATGTAAAATATAACTCATGATAAAATATAAGCTTCTGTTATATGTTTAATATCCACTTATAAATCAGAATATACCATGATTTTCTTTCTGTTTCTGGGATACCTCTCTCAGGATAATCTTTTCTGGTTCCATCCATTTGCCGCACATTTCACGATCTCCTTTTAAATAGCTGAGTAGTATTCCATTGTATAAATGTACCACAATTTATGTATCCATTCTTCAGTTGAGGGACATCTAGTTGTTTCCAGATTCTGGCTATTATGAATAAAGGTACTATGAACATAGCTGAGCAAATGTCCCGGTTGTATGGTTGAGTATCTTTTGGATATATGCACAGAAGTGGAATTAGGAGTATCTTGTGGCAGCACTATCCATAATTTTCTGAGTAAGAATCATATTGATTTCCAAAGTAGAATAAAATAAACCCTGCTGCATTGCTGGTTGGAATGTAAACTTGTACAAACTCTTTGTATATACTCACTTATAAATGGATATTAGACATTTAATAGAGGATAAACATACTAAAATCTGTACATCTAAAGAAGCTAAGCAAAAAGGAGGACGCTGGGTAAATCAATCCTCACTCAGAAAGGCAAATGGGACAGACATCAGAAGAGGGAGAAAACAAGGAACAGGACAGGAGCCTACTGCAGAGGGCCTCTTAAAGACGGTACCCAGCAGTGCATCAAAGCCGACGCTGTGGCTCATAGCCAAACTTTGGGTAGGGTATCTTATGAAATAATGGGGAGATTGAAAGACCTAGGGCCTCAGGGATTGAGCATATGCACAGTTTTGATGTGACATATTGTGCTGGAGAGGGTTGATATGGGGGGATAGGGCTCCCTTTTTCTGGGGGAAAGGGGAAATGCAAAGGAGAAAGGAAGATAAGGGGGACTGGGAGTAGAGGAGTGAAGGGGTACCCTTGGGATGTAAAACAAATAAACTGAAATAAAATAATGTAAATAGAGCTATAAATTTCATAATAAAAATAGTAAATGTGTTAAGTTATGAGTCACCATGAGAATAATTTTAATGGCTTAAGCTACTCTTTGAGAGAATGACTCTAGTAGTCGTCTGCAAAAGCTCCTGTAGGTTTTCATTTTGTATGACTTATTTTTAATAATACAGGAATTTGAGACAGATTACATCAAATAAATTGTTTCACTATCATTTTGTATTTTCTATATATACTACGACATATTGTTACAATTTACCTTTAATAATTATATCAAATAAAGCTAAACCTAAAACAAACTATTAGATTAACACATTAGGAAACGTAATTATTGATAGACAATTCTAAATTAAGGCTGAGCAAAAGCTTACCGGTATATAGAAAATTTTCAAGAAATTGTCAGGCCCAACACTTTCCCAGACAAATACAAAATGATAGAGTAAATCTCAATTTGTGTTTTAAAATAAATTCCTGAAAAAAAAACCCTCTATTTTTTGTCAGAACAAGTGAACATAGTCCTTATTTTCCTGATGTCCCAATGATACTATTACGCCACAGTCATTAAAACTTTAATACACAAAATGTTTACTCTATTTTCACTGTTTTCTTTCAAAGTAGTAATATAATCTATCATTACAAAATATCAGTAAACCATTAGAATTTTTGCCTTTGTGAAAGCAATTAAAATACGTAAACAAGCAGGCTGATCCTTTGGTATTATTTTATTTTTCAAAACCTGTAAAGAGCTGGGTGCGGTAGTACAGCTCTTTAATCCCAGCATTCAGACAGCACAGGTGGGTGGTGGAACTCTATTAGAAAGACACTGTCTTCAAAATGCAAACTGTAAACAAAGTAGTCAACACTTAAAAGGGGAAAAAACCTATACTTTGGTTGTGTCAGAAATAGTAATTACCATTTCATTACCAAATTTCACACACACACACACACACACACACACACACACACACACACACACACATGCACACATACTGCAGCAATCAGAGTACTCTTCTGTAGTGTGGTGAGTCTGAAAGTAGAAGACAATCTTCAATTAATTTTTAACCAATACTTTCCAACTTCAAGAGATGAATATCAGTATCTGAGAGTGTAACAAAAATTAACCAACATTTGGGAGATTGACTTAATTTACTTTGGAAATTTATTTAAACATGTTGAGAGTAAAACCTTAGAATTTAAATTCTGGAAGATGTCTCATAATATAGAGTAAGTTAATAAGCTGACAAACTGCCATCTTCTCCAGTCTCTAGATTAAACCAGCCCCAAACACTTTCTGAGGATGAAAATACTCTGAGTATGAAAGTACTTTATCGCTGTTCCCATATTTTCCATCTTCCCATATCTCCACTCATTTGTCCTGCAACCTGAAGTTGTCCAAAATGTTCTCAATGTAGAGTCTGTAATCCTCATTATTTCTCTGTTCCATATCTTCAAGTAGAGTGGTCAGGAAGGAGAAAGAACATTATATTAGACGTTAAAAAGCCTGCATTGGATGCCCTGTTTGATTGAAAAAACAACTTCATTTTTCTATAAACCTACTCCTCTTTGTAACGCTCTTGTCCAAACACTTTTCAGTCTGAGTAACATTCTATATCTTGAATATGTGTGATGGTTTCACTTTGCTTACTGTTATTTTACCTGTGGTTTTCACCTTTTATCTTATAAATGGCTACATTAAACAACAGGATGTCACCAGTTGAATAATTACAGTGTTGCTTAATTCTGAAGAAAGCAGGTTATTTATCATGAATAATTGAATTTGCAAAGCAAAATAGAATATCATTGCCTCAGTAAATATAGAGATCATATGAATCTATTTGCATTTTTCTACATGCCGATATCCAGTTAGACCAGCACCATTTGTTGAATGTATGGTTTTGGCTTCTTTCTCAAAAATCCAGTATCTGTAGGTGTGTGGATTTACTTCTGGGTTTTCTATTTGATTCCCATGATCAATGACTCTGTTTCTATGCCAGTACCTTGCAGTTTTTATTACTATTGCTTTGTAGTACAGCTGGAGATCATAGAGGTTCCTGATTAAGAGGTTCACAAAAGTAGCATACTAAAACCTACACATATGTGAATTACAATATTGAAAATATAATGTGCAAAAATCTTTTAAAAACAACATAAAAAGCATTTGAGGAGTGGGATACACAAAGCTTATCTAGAGTTCCAAATAACTTTTTATTTATTATTGATAAAAATAATGTTTGGGGGAAGAATGGTGGACAGATGTTGGAACATTCCAGCTATCCTAGTGATAATGATAGTGGTTATGGTGATAATTGCTAATAATACCTTATTATATTTTAAGAATATGTGCACCTACCACCATATGGTAACATCATAATAATACAGATAAGAAAACCAATGCTCAAAATACTGGGTAAACTTATTTAAGGCCATAAAAGCAGTAAAAGCTTTCATTGTTTTATATTCTGGGGAACGTGGAGTCATATATCTAATCTACTTTAAAGACTCAGAGTGAGTGCGCTTGGACACTAAGCCAACTAAAGGAGAACAAGGGGATGCAAATTCGAAAGGAAGAAGTCAAAGTATCATAATTTGCAGGTAATATAATAGTATACACAAGTGACTCCAAAAATTCAACCAGAGAACTCTTTCAGCTGATAAACACCTTCAGCAAAGTGGCTACATACAAAATTAACTCAACAAACAAACAAACAAAACAGTAGTCTTCCTGTATACAAAAGACAAAAGTGCTGAAAAAGAAATTAAGGAAATGACACTATTCATAATGGCGACAAATAACATACAGTACCTCGGTGTGACTCTAGCCAAGCAAGTGAAAAACGTGTTGGAAAAAAAAATCAAGTCTCTGAAGAAAGAAATTGAAGAAGATATCAGAAGATGAAAAGATCTCTCATGCTCATGGAACAGTAGAATTAACATAGTGAAAATGGCCATCCTGCCAAAAGCAATCTACAGATTCAATGCAATTCCAGTCAAAATAGCAACACAATTCTTTACAGAACTTGAAAGAACAATGGAAAAGTAAAATCCCAGAATTGCTAAAAGAGTCCTGTACAGCAACAGATCTTCTGGCTATAACACTATCTCTGATCTCAAGCTGTACTACAGAGCAACAGTAATAAAAACTGCAAGGTACTGGCATAGAAACAGAGTTGTTGATCAAAGGAATCGAATAGAAGACCCAGAAATAAACCCACACACCTATGGATACTTGATTTTTGACAAAGAAGCCAAAACCATACATTCAACAAATGGTGCTGGTCTAACTGGATATCGGCATGTAGAAAAATGCAAATAGGTTCATATTTATTACCCTGAACAAAACTAAAGTCCAAGTGGATCAAAGACCTCAGCCTAAAACCAGACACACTAAATAGGTTAGAAGAAAACTTTGGGAAGAGTCTTGAACTCATTGACACAGGAGACAACTTCATGAACAGAACACTAACAGCATAGGCTCTGAAATCAACAATCAATAAATGGGACCTCATGAAACTGAGAAGCTCCTGTAAAGCAAAGGACACTGTCTTCAAAACAAAATGACAACTTACATACTGGGAAAGGATCTTCACCAACCCTGTATCTGACAGAGGGCTAAGATCCAGAATATATGAAGAACTAAACAAGTTTAACAGCAACAAATCAAGTAATCCAAATAAAAAAAATGGGGTACAGGGCTAAACAGAGAATTCTCTTTAGAGGAATATCGAATGACAGAAAAACACTTAAAAAATGTTCAATGTTGTTAATCATCAGGGAGATGCAAATAAAAACAAGCCTGAGATTTCACCTTACACCCATCAGAATGGCTAAGATCAAAAACTCAAGTGATAACACATGCTGGAGAGGATGTGTAAAAAAGGGGAACCCTCCTCCATTGCTGGTGGGAATGTAAACTTGTCCAACCACTTTGGATATATATGTGGCACATTCTCAGACAATTAGGAACAGTGCTACATCAAGATCCAGATATATTACTCCTAGGCATATATCCAAAATATGCTCAAGTATACAAGAAGGACATTTGCTCAACCATATACATAGCAGCTTTATTTGTAATAGCCAGATTCTGGAAACAACCCAGATATCCCTCAAGTGAGAAATGGATACAGAACTTGTGGTACATTTACATATTGGAATATGACTCAGCAATTAAAAAAAAGGAAATCATGAAATTTTCAGGCAAATGGTGAGATCTGGAAAAGATCATCCTGATTGAGGTATCTCAGAAGCAGAAAGACACACATGGTATATACTCACATATAAGTAGATATTAGACATATAATATAGGATAAACAAACTAAAATCTGTACACCTAATGAAGCTAAGTTAGAGCAAGGCCCCTGGGAAAGATGATCAATCTTCATTCAGAAAGGCAAAAAGGACAGACATCTAAAGAGGGAGAAAACTGAACAGGAAAGGAGCCTACCACAGAGGG
The DNA here is from genome assembly GCA_028658305.1 of Pachyuromys duprasi. Lineage (NCBI taxonomy): Eukaryota > Metazoa > Chordata > Mammalia > Rodentia > Muridae > Pachyuromys > Pachyuromys duprasi. Next base: position 70,808,631 of record CM053742.1, read on the forward strand.
CCTCTGAAAGACTCTACCCAGCAGGATATCGAAGCAGATGCCAAGACTCATGAGACTCATAGCAAAACTCTGGGCAGAGTACAGGGAATATCATGAAAGAAGGGGAAGATAGAAATACCAGGAGTGCACAGGAGCTCCACAAGGAGAGCAACAGAACCAAAAATCTGTGCCAAGGGGTCTTTTCTGAGACTGACACTCCAAGCAAGAACGATGCTTAGAGATAACCTAGAACCCCTGCACAGATGTAACCTATGGAAGCTCAGTGTCCAAGTGGGTGCCCTAGTAATGGGAATAGGGACTGTCTCTGACATTAACTCAGTGACTGGATCTTTGATCACCTTCCCCTGATGAGGGAGCAGCCTTTTCAGGCCACAGAGGAAGACAATGCTGCCAGTCCTGATGAAACCTGATAGCCTAGGGTCAGAGAGAAGGGGAGGAGGGCCTCCCCTATCAGTGCACTAGGGGAGGTTCATGGGAGATGAAAGAGGGGGATGAGATTGGAAGGGGATTAGTGAAGGGACTACAGTTGAGATACAAAATGAATAAAATGTTATTAATAAAAATACATAAATTTAAAAAAACGACTCAGAGTGGTGACTATAGAAATACAGAATATCTTACTTCAGAAGTCTTCCTCAGTGCCCCTTACTTTTTCTCTTTCAATATCCTTTTATGTTAGAAGTTTCATCATTTTTCTTGAGAGTATAGACTTAAAATATTTCCAAATCTCTTTTGCCATCATTCTTTCTGTCTCACTGATTCTCTATTATCTGTCACTAGATTTCTGAGTGTTTCTTGATATCCAAGCTTACCAGAAGATTTTCTTGAATGAAGGATAATACAAAAAGTTATTAAGCTAAAAAGGCAAATAAATAAATAAATGTGAATTCACACAAAACCACAGCTTCTAAACTCGATGGGAAATATTGGTGGATACATAGTCACTCATATACAACTTGCTTTCTATTGATATTTTAAATTAATTTTTTTGTTTTTCACATTAATTATAGTTTATTCACTTTGTATCCCAGATGTAGCCCCCTCCCTCATCTCCTCCCAATCCCACTCTCCCTCCCTCATCTCCTCCCATTCACTCTCGAAGTTCACTGATAGGGGAGGTCCTCCTCCCCTTCTATCTGACCCTAGTTTATCAGGTCTCATCAGGACTGGCTGCAATGTCCTCCTCTGTAGCTTGGCAAGGCTGCTTCCCCTTCAGGGGTAGGTGGTCAAAGAACCTGCCACTGAGTTCATGTCAGAGACAGTGCCTGTTCCCCTCTCTAGGGAACTAACTTGGATGCTTACCTGCCATGGGCTACATCTGAGCAGGGGTTCTAGGTTATTTCCATGAATGGTCCTTGGTTGGAGTATCAGTCTCAGAAAAGACCTCTGTGCCCAGATATTTTGGTTCTGTTCCTCTCCTTGTAGAGCTCCTGTCTTCTCCAGGTCCCACTATCTCCCCCTTGGAGAGAATAATAACCAAACCTTAGGCAGAGTGCAGGAAATCCATTGACTTTTTAAGTCTCCAGGCCAGAGAACATTCTCAATCCTTGTATTGTCAGCATGTGTGTGTGTGTTGGTAGGGAGGGTACATTGTATTTATTATACCCATACCTCTGACATTCCCCTAAACTTTTTAACATAACCTGCCAGCCTCAGAAGGTTAGCTCTAATTGGATGCTTAAGATGTTTCTGTGGTTGATGTAGGCATGGTGAATGCCATAGATAGTACTGATTCTTTCCTGTTGAAAATAACTATGCACTTATCACACACATATACTGATCATTATGTCTATTCATAAGGAAAACTCTGGTAAGACTATGAGCTCAGAACTTACCAATCTGAATCTTTTAAGTTTGGGGTATCTTCCAGTCTCATTTTATGGTAATTTTAACACTCACAATAGCCTGATAATTGACGTGTTCCCTTGACGCTCTTATAAAAAGTATATAATGTGGTAGATTTATTTTTATCTTTTTAAGATGTCTCCACACTGATTTATATAAAACCTGAACCAGTTTGCAATCCCAACAAAAGTGAATGAGGGTTCTGTCTTTCCCATATCCAGCACTTGCTCTCAATTATTTACATTTTGTTCTTCTTCTTTAGATTTACTTTTCATCTATGAGTATTTTGCCTGCATGTATGTATATGTACAACGTGTGTGCCTGATACTCATAGATATCAGAGCAGGGCACCATTACTATGGTACTTAAGTTGCAGATTGTTATCACTATATGGTTTTGGGAAACAAACTTGGGTCTTTTGCAAAAGAAGCAAGTGCTCTCAACTACTGAGCCATCTCTCTAGCCCATCATTTTTTTCTCTTGATCGTAGCCTAAACCAGTGTGATTTCTAATAGCATTCTAAATACTTACCCCTATGCCCACAGATAAAAGTGGTTGTCACCACTCACTAAAGAAGCTTCGTTTTGCAGCAAAAGAGACCATTATAGAAAGCCATACTGCAGAGAACAATGGGGTATGGGTGCCTAGCTTTAGTTGATTTTTCTGTCACATAACCCCTTCTAGTAAAGCTTAGGAAACATGATGAAAAAGGTGGTTAAAAGACTTTAAGAGCCAGAGGGCTAAGATGTTAACTGCAAGATGATGTCTTCTTACAAACAGAGATGTGAAATGGAGGTGTTAGTAAACAAGGGGTGGGGTTGATGGAGAAGAGTAAAGTGAATATGAACTATTATCATAATAAGACACAAAAAATTCTTTAAAAATTAACAAAACATTGTATTTTAAAAGTATATTACACTGTAGAAAATGCCCATTTTATGTAGGAAATAATATAATGTTATGCATTAATAGCCTTAGACATGTATGCCACCAGTCCTTCTTATAGGATGCTATTATTGGGCAAGAGTCAGCACATGTCCACAGGCTATTTCCTGCCCACTTCCTACTTCAAAAATAAATTTTAGTGGACCACAACCACATTAATTAACTTATATGCCTGTAGCTGCTTCCATAATATAACAGCAAAGCTGAATAGATGTGATGCTATATTATCAGCATCCCAAAATATTAAATATATTATTAAATATCTTTACATAGCCCTTTATAGGATGGTAAACTTTTGATATAGAGATTATTAAAATATACATGAGGGTTTCAAAAATATTCTTTTAAAAAGATGACTTATAGTGACAAAAATAGGTGAATGACCTAAATCTCCAATAACTCAGGACTGGTAAAAAATAAAACTAAGGTGCTTTCTCAATAATAATGCTAGATAAATGTATTTTTCCAAGTGAAAATGTATATATCATTTCAAAAGCAAAACACAAAATTTATTCACAATAGAATTTCATGATTAAAAATAATTTGTAAATTCTACGAAAACTCACTGACTCACAGAAAGAAAGATGGGGAGATGAATAAGTAGAGGGAAATTGTCCATTAACTTTAAAGCATATTTTCTTGCATTCATATTTCAATTTTTATGATAGGATTATGCTATTTATATTATTAAAAAATTCAAAATATTTTAGTAGTTTACTTAAAAATAATTATGAAATGACAACTAGGAGATATTTAGATATATTTCCCTCTGTAAATTTTTCTATTTGGATGATACCTTACTAAATAAAGAAATAATAAAATACTCCTAATATGCCCCAATATAAAATTTTAAGGTCTTTTGAAATACCTACATGTAGAAGTTGAATTTCTAGACTGCTAATGAAATTCTAATGTGAATGAAGATTTACTTGAGACAAGATATTCTGTTCATTTGACCAATCACAAAGAAGGAGCTGTGACTTGATGGTGTGATCCCTAGTTGTTATCTTCAGTGACAAAATTTTTGAAGTCGGCTTAGGCAAAACTTGGTAGATAAAAGAATGTAAACAAAATTGGAAAACTGCTTTGGATGTCTGAAAATATGAACAATTATCTCTAGGGATTTGTCTTTTAGTTTTTATTGCAAAGTGACTTTAAAGAGTGTAAGAATGTGAATACACTGCTCAGGGCAAAAATTTTGTAAAGGTTAATTTGTTCTAGCGCTAGAATTTAAAAAAAAAACTCTTTTAAAAGGATTATTTGATATGTTTGAAGAACATTGATTTGTAGCTGTAACTCTTTCAGAAAATGTAAATGGGAACCAAGAGATATTTCTTTGGTACTACTTTCCCAATATTTGTAAATATTTTCCCATTGTTGTCTTACTTGTTTTCTTGTTATGATTGAGCAGAAAGAGAATTTTTCAAACTGCAGCCGAAATTTTACATGTTTTCAAAGATCTGCTTAGGGTTCTTTTGGGTCATATAGATGCCAAGCTTCATGCAGGCTTTCAGAACAGTGCAGAAGCAAAAGAAAGACTGAAGGATACTACTCAGCAATTAAAAAGGAGGAAATCATGAAATTCGCAGGCAAATGGTGGGACCTGGAAACGATCATCCTAAGTGAGGTTTCTCAAAAGCAGAAAGAAACATATGGTATATACTTACATATATAGACCTATAGGATAGGAAGGT
>CM053742.1:70813614-70829402 GCA_028658305.1 Pachyuromys duprasi
AAAAAAAACCCAAACAAACAAACAAACAAAAAAGAAAGACTGAAGGAGTTAGGTCTCCACAGTCCGCTTGGTACTGAAGTACTTGGTATTTCATTCTAGTGAACGCTGCTGTTGATAACACAACAGAGGTTTCAACTCAGGCACTTTGCACACAGTTCAGCTTAATACCAGGAACTTTTCAAAGAGGTCAAATTTTGTTGACTATTAATATTTACTATTGATTTATCTTTTAGTTAAACAGTGGTTATTCCTAAACCAGATGTATACCCAAATCACCATACAGAAACTAGGATTTATTTAATTAATCTAGAGAACAATGCTGGGCAATACTTACTCCATTCTAAACCTCCAAGCCCATAGAGCTTCCTCCTAGTCAGAGGTCCTAGATTATATTTGTTTTTAATCATATCTTAGGTCCGTTTCATCTCTCCTTCTTGTTCCAAGTCCTTTCCTTCCGATCTCTCCTATCCAACAACGCCCACTTGCTTCCTTCTCCTCCCCTCCAGACCAGGATGGCCCACCCTATTCTCTCCATTGTTCAGCATTGGCTGGTTGTTCTACTGAGAACAAATGGTATCATGTTTACACAAACTTGAGACAGGTGATGCTTAGAATAAACATCACAATGCAATGTACAGATTGAAACCAGAGAGTGGGGTAGAGAAATCAGTATTTGAATGAACCAGGGTAAATTGCACACATTCCACAAAAACATTATACCAACATTTCCCCCTTTAAGTCCAATAAAAGGCTCCTTTTCTTTTTAATACAATAATAATTATAAAACAGTTATGAAACTATTAGGTAAGATTTACATGTGTAATGTCCAGTCCATGTATATTTGGCAACATAGGATACAGTATCTGCTTATCTTATCTTGAGAAGTTTAGAGGTCTATACCTAAATTAACTTTTATCCTTATTGGTATTACCTATAGAAAACATTTTCTTACATTCTAAAAAATTTAAGCTTAATTGTGGATCTACAACTATTTAGTCTTCAACCACAGTAGAGATTTGAGAAAGAATAAAATTAGTTACTGGATTAAATAGGAAGTGCATGTTAGCAGCTTCCAAAAAATAAAAAAATTGACAGAGACAGTTTGCTGCCTGAACAATCACCAAAACCTCTCTATAACTTTTGAACATCATCTTTACCCTTCTGGCTTAGTATATTTGACAAACATATATGTGAAGCAGGAACTATTTTGGACTTGCTCTCCCTGTCTTGGCAGAGTTCAGGAGTCAACTTGTTCTGCTTTTAAGCTTGCCCGTTTTTGGCAGAATTCTGTCTGTAGAGAAATGAGGGTATTTTCTTTTCACCTAGGTGGCTGGTTTGCCACGCCTGAAGCCATCTCCATTATGGAGGTTCTTTGATGCTCATCATGTTCTTTGAGATAGGCTGGGTGCTGCCATTGACAATGAGATGATCTGTCCCACTGTCAAACAATCTTTAATAAAAAGATTTTTAAAATGCCATATTCTGTAGGTCTCTGAGGTTTATGAAGACTTACCTATCTTTGTTTAATCATATCTATCTGTAAACCCTAAACTAACAATTAATTTGCATTATCAAATATCCTAAACTTATTTTCTCTTTGAATAAGATCATTAACAACTTACAAGCATCCCCCATTGACAGTAAACATCCATAGCCCCAAAACACAACCAACTCTCTTTAAAGGAAATTGGACATGGTTCTCATGATTTTTTTCTAGCTGGCTTTTTGGACATGCAGAAATCCTGTTAGGGAGTCCAAAGTAAATTGGGAAAAATTGTTAATTATGCAAGTATTAACAGTTGTGGTCCAGTCTTTAAATGTTGAGAAATTTCAGGCTTACTAGAAGTCCTATTTGGAACAGTCTAAAATGCTGGACCAATTTCGATTAGTAGCTTTCTTCAAAGCTCTCTTGGGAGCAGGCTTTGATGAGAAACAGCAATTGAAGCAGTTGATGCAGGAACAAGCAGAAAGCTAGAACATGCAAGATGCTGGAACAGATATATCAAAGTCTCAGCATGCTGGAAAGATTAATTTTATCAGGTGTAATCCAGCATTTCTGGAGTCCAGTCCTTTTGTTGTGTTCTGTTTAGTAATTCTCTCTTCTTTTGTGTAGCCAAGATCTTCTGATGGTCTTCCTCTGTCATATCTGATTTTTATTAGTTATGCACCCATAATTTCTCTTCTCCTGTATGAATATATGCAAAATCTCCTCCCTAGCTTAACACATTCCCTGTTCTCCATTTTGGAATTACGACCTTTATATGCTGCTTTATTTCAGCAATCCTTTCTAAATTCCACTGTGTCTTTGCAGGTATGCTACTTATTTTATCTAAACATTTTAAAATTGATAAGTCATTATTTAATCTATTTGGGGAGATATATTTCCCTTCTGTTTTATGACTGTCTTTTTAAAATTACTGTTACATATTTTCATAACTGTTTGACCTATAGTATTATAAGTTACATCTGTATCAGGTTTTATCTCATAATATCTAAAATATTGTTGCAGTCCAGTGAATACACATGCTGATGTTGAAACACCATCAGCCCCAGTTTGCAAGGGTATCTCCAAAATATTCACCATCTCCAACAAATGTCTAAATTTAGGATCATGCTCTCCAGAATTTAAGGCAAAAGCTCACTGGAATTCTGATTATGAATATATGGCATGGTGTATGTATTTCAGTATTCCAAAATCTGTAAAATGGAGCACACCAGCGACTGTATGACCTCGTTCCAAGACAAAAATAAACAGGATCTTCATTTCCACTTTAGCCTGTAGACTTTCATCAAATAATTGAACCTTAACAATATATACTCAATATCCAATGTGACTATGTTGGCCTACAGCTGAGGACTTTCTCTCCAACATCTCAACTGGCTGCCATTTTGCAATATCTTCAAGCCTCTGTGGACTTACTGAGAAACCAAAAGATTAAAAATCAGTGGGTATTAAAGTTTAAGGCCTGAACTAGATGGGTGGAGAGGTCCAGTAAAGCGCTGAGGGGAAGGACTCCCCTTGCCATATTCTTTCTCCACTCTAGAGATACAGTTGCTAGGAAACTGGCTCATCCCCCTAGGAAGGGATACCAGCTCCTTAATGGTTTGGGGACCTTCCTGTAGCCAAGCAATACAAAATGCAGCATTTGCTTGCCAGGCAGGAATCGCCCCTGCCTTGTGCATGCTGGGAAGGACCAGAATCTTTAAATTACCCAACTAAACTGAGCACGAAGCTTTAGGTTCTCACCACTTCGGCGGTGGGGGTGTTGGCCCAAGCTGCAGCTTGTAATAATAATAATAATAATAATAATAATAATAATAATAACATCATGTATTTACAGCAGAATCTATTTATTCCTGGTCTTTTGGAGTTTGTGAACTGGGCACAACATATCCTCATCTGGAACCACCTCTTCTGGTGTTATTGTATGTACCAGATTGGATTGCTCTGAAGGTTCTCTATTTTGATTCAGATTCCTCCAACCTCTGTTTTGTGGCCTTTAACTTTTCATTTGTTTTCTCAGTCTCTTCTTTCTCCAAGCCTGTCTTACCCTGATCTCTCCCAAAGGGGGTATACAAAACTGAAATTGTCACTGAAAAGAAAATTATTTGTATGCTAAGAGAAACAAACTCAAATGATATCCAGAAGCACTGTGTCATTTTGTCTTCCTCCATTATCAACATAGAAAATTATTTTCGTAAATCTCAAATCTTTTCCTAAGGACATTTCTTAGAGCCAGTTTCCCTTGTAGACCTTAACAGTTCAGATGCTTGAGACTTCTTAGTCTGTCTCTGGCTCCTTCTTCTAGGAAGAGGTACTTTTTTCTGCCTCCCTCACTTGATCCTGAACTCTTCCTCACTCTGAGAAGTTAAGGTCCACAAATGTTTTCTCCTCAGACTGGCAAGAACCCCTTCACAAAGGGATTTTGATTTCTGCCTTGACTAGCAAAGTCTGGCTTTGAGAAGCTTCCTTGTTAAAGAGCCACTTTTTTTTTCTCTACCTACAGAAACTGCCCCTCTCAGGTTTCTGTTTTTCACGTTTCAATTTCTGTTTTTCTGTAGCCTGCTGGAGGCTTTGCTGCTCAGCAGGGGTCTGTCTAATCAGAAATCTGTGAGCTCCTAGTTTATGAATTGCCATTGCTTTGTTTTTAAGGACAGAACTAAAAATAACTACTGCTCTGTAGTTTTATTTTCCATGTAAGTTCTTGCTAGACTACTGCAAATTCTGCCACATGTTGGTATGCCATTTGTTTTTGAATATTAATATTTACTATTGATTTATATTTTAGTTAAGCAGTGGTTATTCCTAAACCAGATGTATACTCAAATTGCCACATAGAGACTAGGATTTATTTAATTAACCGTAAGCACAATGCTGGGCAATATATACTCCATCCTAAACCTCCAAGCTCACATAGCTTCCTCCCAGTCAGATTTCCCAGATTATACTTGCTTTTAGTCATACTTTAGGTCCAGTTCATCTCTCTTTCTGGTTCCAAGTCCCTTCTGCAGATCTCACCTCTCCAACGACTCCCACTCGCTTCCTTCTCTTTCCCTCCAGACCAGGATGGCCCATCCTATTCTCTCCATTGCTCAGCATTGGCTGGTTGTTTTATTGAAAATACAGAAAGCTTATGGTGGCATGTTTATACAAACGTGAGACAGGTGATGCTTAGAATAAACATCACAATGCAATGTGCAGATTGAAAGCAGGGAGTGGGGTAGAGAAATTCGTATTTAAATGAACCAGGGCAAGTTGCATACATTCCACAAGAACTTTTTACCAACAGTCAAATAAAGGACAGAATATATGAAGACCTCACTATCCAGATACAGCTATGTTGATGGTGCAACATAATGAACAAACAAAATAAATAATAATATATTCTGACCTGGCTCTGCTAGAGTCCCAGAACTAGGGAAGGTGAGACTGGGGTGTTTATCATAACTATATAGTTAGTACCAGCCCAAGGCAGATTATAATTGGATACTCTGACAAAGAAAAACAAGGAAAATGACAACAACAAAAACATAAAACGCTTGAATGCTTTAAAATCCAAATATTTTAGTTTTCTCCTTCCTTTATTCTGCTATATTCATAGTTCACTTGACTGTTACCTTTATCTCTTTGTTTAATCTCCAGATGGTTTTCTATTAAGCATTTTGCCTTTCCTTCCTCCATCAGTCAGCCTACATACTAATTCATTCACCATCATCAAATGTTATTTTTCTCTAAGACTTTTTGTTCTTCCTCCAAGTGCTTTATAGAATTCATTTAGCACCATTGAGGTAACCTCCTACCTCCTTACTGGAAATCTCTTATGTACCTTGACTTCTGTTACAAGATAACTCAAAAGTAATGACCCTGTGAAACCTTCACAGGCAAAGATGAGCAATCTTACTTCTCCACTAATATTTCACTTTGGACACTCATATATTTTATTAACTTTTTAAGCTAGAAGCCATATCCTTTTGATTCATTTTTTACCTGGTGCTACTTAGTTACATTTTTATTATATTTGCTAGGTATTTCTGGCTCATTTTCAAGTGCTTCATGCTTTTAAAATAAATCAGCTTTGAAACTGCACAAAGCATTTCTCATTTTCTTCAGTGTTTTAAAACCAAAGTCTGTTTTATAAGATCTCATTAGGCATCAGTGAAAAAGTTTTCAGCTAATCTTACAGTTTTCATATTGGAAGGACAGACACTGAATGACCATATGCGGATTCTTATGACCTCTTAAAACATTGGTTTTTTGGATGAGTAACTGTACTTGATTATGCTCCCTTCTGTTTACTTAGGGTTTCCTCAAAAATACAAAATTATACCAGTTATGCCATCCTTAATAAAAGACATCACTGCCATATTACTATACCAATACTATCCCTCAAATAAGACCATTTTATTTTTCCTTCACACAGGAGATGATATCGAACACTGGTAAGCCATTCATTTGGGTTTTTATTAGGAAATTCTGATCTTTTCTTTATTTAAGCTCTAAATTAGAAACTGGTCCCAGGGATGCTTCCTGTAAATCATGATGTTACAGATACTACTAAATTGGTTTGAATATATTACCCATTTAAAGTGTACTTGGAAAAAAACTTGTAATTAATACTTAACGAGGGAAAGAGACACCTTGTTTCTAGCAAGTGGAAAGAATGACCATTGATTGCACTTTGTTACTACTTGCATGTGTGCTATGTAGCATATAAATATGGTAAAATGAGAATGAAAATATAAACTATTCACAGTTCTCTTATATTTATTTTCATGATTTATATTTCTCTTAATTTGACAAGACAATTTCATTCAAAATATCCCATCATTTTTGCATTTTTATTAATTATTATTATTACAATTTATTCACTTTGTATCCTGGCTATCATCCCCTCCCTCTTTTTTCTCCCTCTATGCCCCTGCCCTAGTCCACTAATAGGACTGGCTGCGTTGTTTTCCTCTGTGGCCTGGCAAGGCTGCATCCCCCAGGGGGAGGTGATCAGAGAGGCTGCCACTGAGTTCATGCAAGAGAGAGCCCCTGCTTCCCTTACTAGGCAATCCACTTGGAGACTGAATCTATGAGCTATATCTGAATAGGGGTTTTAGGTCCTTTCCATGTGTGGTCCTTTTAGGGGGGTATTAGCCTCTGCAGTGCCCCCTGGGCCCAGTTTTATTTATTTAATTTTGGCTCTGTTGGTCTCCTTTTGGAGCTCCTGTCCCCTCAATGTCTTTCTATGTACCCCTTCTTTCATAAAATTCCATGTATTCTGCCCAAAGTTTGGCCATAAGTTTCAGCCTCTGCTTTGGTACCTTGATCAGTAGGGTCTTTCAGTAGCCCTCTGTGGTAGGCTCCTGTCCTGTTCATTGTCTTCTCCTGCTTCCAATGTCTATCCCAGTTGCCCTTCTGATGAGGACTGAGCATCTTCCCTACGGTCTTCCTTGTTTAGCTTTTTAGGACTATAGATTTTAGTATGTTTAAATAATACAATGGAAAACAGATATTGTCTTCAACAAATGGTGCTGGTCTAACTGGATGTCTACATGTAGAAAAATGCAAATAGATCTATATTTGTCACCCTGCACAAAACTAGAGTCCATGTGGATCAAAGACCTCAACATAAAACCAGATGCACTAAACCAGTTAGAAGAAAAAGTAGGAAAAAACCTGGAATGCAGAGGCACAGGAGACAACTTTCTGAACAGAAACATCAGCAGCACAGGATCTAAGATTAACAATCAATAAATGAGACTTCATGAAACTGAATACTTCTGTAATGCAAAAGACACTGTCATCAGAACAAAACGACAGCCTAAAGACTGGGAAAGGATCTTCCCTCACCCTATATCTGACAGAGGGATAATATCCAGAATATATAAAAAACTTAAGAAGTTAAACACCAATGAACTAAATGATCCAATTTTTTAAAATGGGTACAGAGCTAAATAGAGAATTCTGAAAAGAGGAATATCGAATGGCAGAGAAACACTTAAAGAAATGCTCAACGTCCTTAGTCATCTGGGAGATATTCCATCCTTTTTAAAACTGTACTAGCATTTCAGCTACTTCCAACTCTTTTTCACCTTGGGAAGTCAGTCTCGTTTTTATGGCTCCCACAATTTGCCATTTATCACAGTATTCTCACCTTTGTTCTGTGCTTTTGTTATTAAGGCACTTTTTAAAGCAATGTTCAAGTTATTCTTACTACTCACCCAGTGCTTGCCATTCTCCAATGTGTTTTGAGTTCTATTTTATTATGTTTGGTTGGCAATGAAGTACTGGACAAGTACATCTGTTAATTCAAGTACTTTGCTCTTCTAGAACAACATGTTGCTTTGTGACGTAATTATGAATCAAGCACGCTTTTCCTGACTATCAGAGTCTGGATGATTATATTGTTTATCCACTCAAATACAAGTTAAAGCAGTTAGTGGATTTTGCAGGAAATGTTGCTGACAGCAGCAGGGAGAGTACCTCATCTGGAACATGGGGTGTGAATACAGTTTGTATAATTATCTACCTAACTCTGATTTTATGAGGAATTTGTTTTTCACTTTCTCCAAAAAGGGATTTGACCAAGGAGTATAAGAATTCTTCTTGCATGGAATATCCTTGCAGCACTTGTAAAAATGTTTATATTGAACAGAAATGACATTTCAACATGAAGCATTATACAAAACAGCAACAAAGCCTCAGCTCCCAACTCCTGATTCTTCTACCTTTATAACAGAGTTGGAAAAAAAGTCACATAATTCCAAAAATAAAGTCTTTAATTTGCTGAGATTTACCAATCTGGCAGTCTATGGCAGAATACAGAACTGGATAGGAAATACTTTCTTTATGAGTCAGCAGTGTTGAGGGAGCAGAGAACAAAAAGAAATATGAAATTTTCAGAGAAGTAAATTCTGCATGAAACTCAGAACGCAAATGTTTGACTTAGAAACAGTCTCAGATATCTAGCAAGTTTGGTCAAAATGTTGACCCATTGTAATTTTTTCTCAACTACTTATCTCATATCAACCACAACAGACAAATGAGCACATAAATACACTCCATGTGTGAATACATTCTATATAGTGTCCTTCCATATGATCATGTAGCATTGGACAAACTAAGCTGGCAAGAAACCAGTTTTCTCTTCCATATTTTTTCTTTGTTGTTGTTCTTGTAGATTTGCCAAGAAAGTTTGCCCTGAAACTATGTAACTAAAATGTATCTTCTTATGGTTTTCACCTATTTCTCTCTCACTAATTCATAAAGAACCCAAGGGAGAATGTTTAAATTTCACTCAGAAGGAAAACAAAATAGGCAGCTGAAGTAGTTGAAGAGACAGAACAGTATAGGAGAGTGAGTACAGAGGGAAACCCAGGGTGTGAAAACAAAGGTGGGAAGTAAATACAGGGAAAGCAGGGAGGAGGGCAGATTGCTTGCAGAATAGAAAACATGTGATGGGGAAGTTCTGACACAAGCTGGAGACCCACTAGTGGGTAGGCTCCAGGGAGGACATGGGGGGACTCTAGCCAAGACCCTTAGTAGCGTTGCGGGTGCCCTGGAAACTCTAGAGGGCACCCTCTAACTAGACAGAACTCCTAGTGAAGGGGGGTCAACAACCCACATACAAAAACTTTGACCTAAAATTTACCCTGCCTACAAGATGTGTAGGGATAAATATGGAGCAGAGATGGAGGGAATGTCCAACCAAACCCTGACCCAAACTGAGACCCACCCCATGGGAGACAGTTAACCCCTGACATTAACAACATTCTGTTATGGTTGATGGGAGCCTAGCATGGCTGTGTTCTGTGAGGCTTCACCCAGCAAAGGAATGAAACAGAAGTTGAGACTCACACCCAAAGATTGGGTGGAGTACAGGGAGCTTTGTGGAAAAGTTGTGGGAAGGACAGAATGACTCAGAGTAGATAGGAACTTCACAAGAAGACCAACTGAGCCAACTAACTTGGGTCCAGGAGGGCCTGCAGAGAGTGAAGCACCACCAGGAACCATAAATGGACTAGATCTAGGCCCCCTATACATATATACCTGATGAGTAACTTGTTCTTCTTTTGGGTTCCCTAGTCCCTAGTTTCTCACATGGACTCTGTTGCATGTTTTTCAATCACTCCCCCTGGTGGGGATGCCTTGGCAGGCCACTATGTAAGAGGATGTGTTCAGTCCTGATAAGACTTGTAGTGCTGTGGAGTTAGTTTGGGGGTGGGGAGAAGGTGGTCCTGAGGGCTAGAGGAAGGGGAAGGAGGGAAGAGAGAAGGAGGATGGGAGCAGGAAGAGAAGAAGATGGGGATTACAACTAGGATGTAAAGTGAACAACTAAATAAAGTTAAAAGTAAAAAAAAAATGGAAAAAAAGAATCTATAAAAGGTAAATTTAATTATTCTTTTTCTCTTCCTTAATATTTTGAAAGAATATGATTATATTGATTTTCTCCCTCTCCCCAAGATTTCTCTATTCCTCATATTGTTTCTGGTATTTCAATCATCCATAAATTTGTCCACACAGAAATACTTCTTAAGATGTGATTTTACACATACAACATATGATGATTTTTAGCAATCAGAAATAATTCATTCAGTACTTAACCCAGTGTCTGGTATTCTGCATATATTTACTCATTGCTTCCTTGCAACATCCCAAGATGTAATGCATTGCTCTAGTTTTACAAAGTTGGATGCCAGAATTTTACTAGTGTCATGTAAGACTGCAGTACTTTCTTTCCATTTGTTTAATTTTCTCAAATTGTTGGTTTAAATGTGTTGATTTGAATATTTTATATGGTTAGTAAAATTTCTAGATTGTTTCTCTATACATTGCTGTCAACGTTTTCTTTAAAGTCTTTGATTTTTCAAAACCAAATATAGTACTTTACTTGTATGTCTTTCAGGCTCTTATCAAATGCCTAGTTTTATTCACCTCTACTATCACAAAAATTTCTTGCAGTTTTCTAGCACTGTCAAAAGATTATGCTTTATATCAAACAAGCATCCAAGTATCTTTCAATGTTAACACTCAAAATGTGAACTGCCTTCCCTAGTTTTGTTCATTTATATGTATGATAAATTTTTTTTGCATCTTTATCAAAAATAATAACACAAATTCTAAAGAGAAAAGAGAAATGTATTACAATATTCGGTAAATATTTATTTCTAAAATAATATAAATTAACACTATTTGATTCAGGTATTCAATCTACTTAACTCTAATACTTGGTTCTCCCATTTTTATCTCAATGAATACGATATAAGACACTGTTAAATGAGCTGTTAGAAAATAGAGAGTTAATATCTGGATCATTTCTTTCTCTACCTGCCTATTAATTTAATTTTAGCAGTCCCACTCTTGGGCATATTCCCTATATCATGCAGAATACAAGTACCATGAAATTAGAAAAAGGAATACTAAGGATAACGAGGTACACGGTTGTGGATGGTGGATGGGTAATGACAGGGTAAAGGATATAAATGAATCCATGAGAACAAAGTGTGTATGAAAACAACATAAGGAAAAATTTTAAATTGCATACCAATTATAAATTATACAAATTTGAAATTTGAAATACCCATAGAGGTCAGGAAATTGGGGCTATGAGGAGTTTTTTCAAGATATGGACACAGAACATAGTGGTATAAAGGTTTAAGGGGCAATATGGATAAGGAAGAGTAAAATGGGTTAGGGATAGAAGAGCAAGGAAAAAAGGAAATATGGTGGTTATAACTAAAACTAAAGACCTCTTGGCAAAATTTATGTAGAAAAAGCTACTATAGAAGGGTCCATATGTATGGAACAAAACCCCTACTAGACACAACAAGCTGAAAAAATAAATCATTGTATCTCTGGTTCCTCATCAGAGAAACTTGTTTTTGCAGTAAATAGAAATTAACACAGACACATAATTGGTCAATTTCAGAGTATAACTGAATTCAGGATGCATAGCTCAAAATACATAACACCCTCTCCCAAGGCTAAGGGATCTTTTCAAATGAGGATATGGAAAGATTTTAAGAGGTGGAGGTAATAAATAATATCAAGGGAACAATGTCTTCTGAACACAGCAGGGCAGCTACATATATAAAGTCACAGTGATTGTGACAGTACACACAAAACCTGTTTAATGGAGGCCAGAGAAAAATCCAAGGGTTGATATGGGGGGAAGGGGCTCACCTTTTCTGGGGGGAAAGAGAGAGGGCAAGGGGGAAGAAGAACAAAGGGTGGGGCTGGGAGGGGAGGATGGTGGGGGCAAACTTGGGATATAATGTAAATAAACTGATATAATAAAAAAATTAAAAATACATAAATAAAATCCAATAAAAATAGCACAGGAGGTCTAAAAGCGAGCATGAGAGAGGGGAAAGAAATAATGGAGATGAATATTTTATATTGTTGACTGAGAGTACAAAATCCAGTTTCAGATTATTTATGGAATTATGAATAAAAAGTAAATATAAATAAAGTATTAGGTATTTTTTATATCTAAATGATAAACTCAAGTAAAATGTTGGCAAATTTTTAAGGAAAATTAGAGAGGCATCTTGGGTGTGCATTTCCAGCTCTTTTATTATCCTGATATTCAAATCTTGAAATAGTATATAATATGCTATATCAGCATAATATCTTGTTTATCTTGTATTTCACTCATCTGCAAAAGATTTCTAGAGAAACATGAACATAGCCAGAATAAGATGTTGAATCCTATAAGAGTATACTGAAATATAAATTACTATAAAAACTAATGTTATCAACATGCAAATGTATGAGAAAGTCATTCATAGTGAATGGTAGTATTTTATGGCAGCAGAAAATCATTAGTGAAAATACAGACCATAATGTCTTAATTCTTTCAATACTGCATATAGGCACATCCACATAACACCCACATATTTCCCAACCTTCACTGAATTCAGTTCCCAATAATCTTGAATGTAGGGCTGAAGTTTTGCCTTCTCACCAGTTTCTGAAAATTGCCATATTCCGAGTTTTCCAACTTGAGAGAGAGAGAGAGAGAGAGAGAGAGAGAGAGAGAGAGAGAGAGAGAGAGAGAGAGAGAGAGAGAGAGAGAGAGAGAGAGAGAGATTGGTTATTCTCTTTTTTTATAACCTGTAGACTATTTCTACCATAAACATGAATGCTTGAGAGCTGATTCAACTACTTAAATTAAACACAGCATTATCTCCTCCCTTCTAATGCTCCACTTTCACAAGACTTCTTTGCTGAGGTCTAAGATCTGATAATATTTAAAAGGAGAGTCTTCGCATGACCTTGTTTGTATCTATGTGAGATAAGTGTCTGACATGTATCTGTTAGCAGGAACCTAGAAAAAAAAACACTGGCTGAGAACAAGCTTGGGTGTGGTGCGTCTGCATCTAATTGCTAAAGCTTTGTCTGAAAATGTGCTGTGTTCTAACAGAACACAGTATTCAGAAACAAATTTCTAATGAAGTACTTTATCATGTTAAACCTTGAAGCTTAGCATTCTTCCTAGTTGCATTCTAAAAGATCTAGTTGCTATTCTGTGTGTTAGATGTGTGTTGTTAATATTTTTATTAATAAAATTTGTTAAAATATTGAAACAGGATATTCTGTCCTATAGGAGTTATTGAGAATAGTGAAGACATACTGTGTCTTCTTGCAAATATTACGAAAATGGGAAAATGTCTCAGTGTTGTTTTCTTCAATAGTATCTGAGTCAAAAAATCCTTAGCTTTTAATTTTTCAGTACTCTTGTGGGGAAGCACTCTACTCACACATGGCAGTTCAAGAGAAGGTTATTCAAAAAATAACTTCTAGTCAGCTTCATTTCTCAAACCAAACAGAAACGTTAATTAAAAAGAAAACATTTTTCACCCTTCTGTGAGATTGGACTTTAGTTTTCAGAATAGATTTTTTTCAAGCTCTTTCTGAGTAAGCACAACATTTGATTATATTTGTACCTTTAGTCTGTGTGTGAGAACAGAAATGAATCAAATGAACCTTTGACCTCCTTCAAAATAATTGCCTATATAATGATTTCTAGAAGCTAATAAAAACCACAGTAGAGATAAAGCACAATGAAAAAAGGAAAAAGTAGATAAATACAATCTTTAGAACTGAATTCTTTCAGCAGAACCTAGAAACTGGAAATGTCATGATGAGAAAAAAAATAGGTAATAATGTATTCCCATTCTCATTACGTGAAAACCCATGAATTATTTAATTCAATGGCATGTTCCTGGTAGCTACTTAGGTAGAGATAATAAAAAATAATGACTACTATTTATGCAAGATGCTTTCCCTGCTGTAACCTTCAAACTCAACTTTTATTTTAAGCCATATTTCCTAGTCAACTCATGTAATGAGCATAAATTACTGTGTATATATTTCTTTTCACATCTGTGCATACTTAAATGTTTCTCTTTTTACTAAGTTTGCAAAAAAAAAAACACCTGAGAAAGACATGTTTTATATGAAACATTTCCAACAAATGGAAATTATTAGTGTTATTTATGCTTAGCAGATTATCATCTAAGTCAATTAGTTTATTGTCAAAAAATGAAATCTGTGTTTCTCTTCCTTAGTAGAAGCATAGTAAGGCAAAAATACTCCTACAATGAGATAAATGTTTAATTCTTTAAAAAGCTTGGCAATAAATAAAATATTTTAAAGTAACATCCAGCCTACTTTACTGAATTTATTCTAATAACATAATTGTGAAAATTACAAAGACTTCTCCTTTTGGGAGATAGGGAAAGCCCCATGATAGGTTATCAAATCTCAAGCAGTCATCCCTGAAAACATATGCATATAAACAACACCTAAATGAACTAAGAAGGTATTTACATATACATATGTAAAGACATATTAATAATAATAGGTAAAGAAGAAGTCATGAATTTGAGAGGGATTTAGGAGGACATAGAAGAAGTTGGAAGGAGAGAGATAGCAGTGAAAATGATGCAGAACTCACTAATGACAATCTAAAAAGAAATAAATTTAGAGTCACATGCACTTCTATACTGTTAGAGATGTATAATTCCAAAAAACAAATAAAATGTTAATAGGTAAAATAAACCTTGGGCCTATTTTACTGAATTTATTTTAAGAACATAATCTGAAAATACATAGATGCCTTCTCTATTTTTTTGAACCAAGTTCTTACTCTAATCCAGACTGGCCCAGAACTGATTAAGTAGCACAGTTAGCATCAAACTCATGATAGTCCTCTTGTGTCAGTTTCATTAGTACTGATATTATAAACATAAACTACTATATCCAAGTAAATCTGCACAAATAGTGATTGAAGATTTATGTATAGTAGTAACACATTGTTGAACAGTAAATCTGTTTAATAAAGCACAGCTCAAGATTTGTAGGATATTTTTAAATTATCACTCTTGCTTCTACGCTTAATAAAGGATAAAGAAGAATATAAACCAAACATATAAATGGATTACAAAAATTTTCCCGAATAAAAGCCACATAAATGTTAGAAATATGATGGTACTCATGTAATAAACAATTCTGTTTTGTTTTTTATGATTAATTAATTTTTTAAATTTATTTTTATATCAATCCCTCTTCCCCGCCCCCTCCAAATCCATCAACAGGGGAGGACCTCCTCCCCTTCCATCCAAACCCAGCTCATCCTGTCTCCTCAGGGCTGGCTGCAATGTCCTCCCCTGGAATCTAGCCAGTCTGTCTCTCCCCGGCTTGTATGGGGGAGGATCAAAGAGTCAGCCATCAAGATCATGACTGAAACAGTCCCTGTTTCCTTACTAGGGTCTTCAGTCCGACACTGAGTTATCATGGGCCCCATCTGAGCAGGGGTTCCAGGCCACATCCACACATGGTCCTTGATTATAGAAACCGTCTCATACAAGACCCCTGTGCCCTGCTCAGCTTGGTCTTTGTGGAGCTCTTGTTCTCCCCAAGTCTCACCAACCTCCCCCATTTCTATCATTACTTCTCGCCCTCTGCCAAAATCTTGATCATGAGTCTTAATAGCTGCTCTGATATATTGCTACATTGACCCCCTCCCCCCAGAGGTCCTCCTTGGCATGCTCCTGTTCTATTGCTTGTTTTCTACTCCACTCAATGTCCATCCCATTTGTTCTTCCAAACAAGCATTGATCATACCAACCTGGGTCCTTCTTCCTGTATATCCTCTCTAGGTGTGTAGATTTCAGCTTGATC
The DNA here is from genome assembly GCA_028658305.1 of Pachyuromys duprasi. Classification (NCBI taxonomy): domain Eukaryota; kingdom Metazoa; phylum Chordata; class Mammalia; order Rodentia; family Muridae; genus Pachyuromys; species Pachyuromys duprasi. The sequence goes on from CM053742.1 coordinate 70,829,291, forward strand.
TTCCTATCCTATAGGTCTATATAAGTGAGTATATACCATATGTTTCTTTCTGCTTTTGGGATACCTCACTCAGGATGATCGTTTCCAGGTCCCACCATTTGCCTGCGAATTT
>CM053742.1:70829902-70884949 GCA_028658305.1 Pachyuromys duprasi
GATCTGTATGCCAGGCTTCGTGCTCTGTGCTAGAGGCTGTGAGCACCACAGACTGGTCTCCCCTCCGGTCTGGAGGTTTGGCTCCTCACTCTGTGCCAGAAGCTGCATGTCCCCCTTTGATATGTCAGCTGGGGGTGCTGCTCTGGTCATGAGGCTCTGAGCTCTGCCCTGGGCTTGCTTCTAAGGGCTCTCTTCTGGACTGGAGTCTTGGCACTTCCTTCTGGGTCAGTGGCTGTGCACCATGGTCTGAAATGTTATTTGGGGGCACCTCGGTCTGGACCTGATACTATGAGTCCCAATCTGGGGTGGTGGCTGGGTGTGCCTAGGGGTGTGGTTCTGACCGGTGTAGCCTGCAGTATCTGAGTGAAACTCAGTCTGTAGAGGGAACTGTGTGCCCCTGCCTGAAGTGGAGGCTGCTGGCACAGAGGGTTGTGCGCCCGCGCAGTGCAGCCCGCAGTATCTGGGTGAAACTCAGTCCATCCGGGGTACTGTGTGCCCCAGCCCAAAGTGGCGGCTGCTGGCGCAGAGGGTTGTGCACCCACCCAGTGCAGCCCACGGTATCTGGGTGAAACTCAGTCCGTCCGGGGTACTGTGTGCCCCAGACCAAAATGGCGGCTTAGGCACCCATCCTGGCTGTGCGCAGACTGTCACCCTCCGGAGTTTTTCCTGGGAATAGCTGGGTGTCCCTTGGACTTTTCCACTTGATTTCCCCACCGTAGGAATTCCGCTCACCTGGCAGTCGCAAATGTTAGTGTTTTAGGTCTGAGTTCTCAGTCTCCCGGTCGCTGTGCCTACACTACTGTCCTGCTCCTCAGACACAGTGTCCTCCTGGGGCAGCCATCTTGGATCAAATCCCTGATTTTTTGAGTTAATTTTGTATCCAGCCACTTGACTGAAGGTGTTTCTCAGCTGAAGGAGTTCTCTGGTTGAATTTTTGGGATCTCTCATGTATACTATCTTATCATTTGCAAACAATGATACTTTGACTTCTTCCTTCCTGTTTTGTATCCCTTGATCTCCTTTAGTTGTCTTACTGCTCTAGCTAGGATTTCAAGTATTTTGTTGAAGAGATATGGAGAGAGTGGGAAACCTTGCCTTTTCCCTGATTTCAGAGGGATTGATTTAAGTTTCACTCCGTTTAGTTTGATGATAGCTTTAGGTTTACTGTATACTGTCTTTACTATGTGTAAGTGTATGCTTTGTATCCCTCATGTCTCCAAGACCTTAAACCTGAATGGGCGTTTGATTTTGTCAAATGCTCTTTTGGTATCTAAGGACATGATCATTTGGTTTTTCTCCTTTAGGTTTGTTTATATGGTGGATTACATTGATAGATTTGCGTATATTGAACCACCCCTGCATACCTGCGATAAACCCTACTTGGTCATAGTGGATGACATCTTTTATGTGTTCTTGGATTTAGTTTGCAAGTATTTTATTGAGTATTTTTGTATCAATGTTCATAACAGAGATAGGTCTGAAGTTCGCTTTTTTTCTTGGATGATTGTGTGGTTTAGGTATCAAGGTGACTGTGTTTTCATAGAATGAGTTTTTTAAGGTTCCTTCTGTTTCTGTTTTGTGAATAGTTTGAAGACAATTGGAGTTAGCACTTCTTTGAAGCTCTGGTAGAATTCTTCACTGAAACCATGTGGCCCTGGCAGTGTTTTTTTTTTTTTTTTTTTTTTTGGAAGGGAAACTTTGATGACTGCTTCTATTTCCTTGGGGGATATAGGACTATTCAATCTTTCTACCTGATCTTGATTTAATTTGGGTAAATGGAATCTATCAAGAAAATTGTCCATTTCTTTTACATTTTCAAATTTTGTGGCATTTAGACTTTTGTAGTAAGATCTAATGATTATTTAGATGTCCACAGTGTCTGTTGATATGTCACCCTTTTCATTTCTGATTTTGTTGATTTGGATAGTGTCTCGCTGACTTTTAGTTAGTTTAGCTAATGATTTGTCTATCTTGTTGATTTTCTCAAAGAACCAGTTCTTGGTTTCATTGACTCTTTGAATAGTTTTCTTTGATTCTAGTTTATTTATTTCAGCCCTGAATTTGATCATTTCCAGCACTCTACTTCTCTTGGGTCTATCTTTTTTTTTTAAACCCTCAATATAGGATATTTTATTTTTTTATTTTTTTTTTACTTTTAATTTATTCTCTTTTTAAATTTTTATTAATAACAGTTTATTCACTTTGTATCTCCCCTGTATTTCCTTCCCTTTTTCAGGTTGGGCCATTAATTTGCTTGTATAAGATATTTCAAATTTCTTCTTGCACACACTTAGTGCTATGAACTTTCCTCTTAGCACTGCTTTTATTGTGTCCCATAAGTTTGGGTATGTTGTGCTTCATTTTCATGGACTTCTAGGAACTCTTTTATTTCTTCCCTAACCCAGCTTCCATCGATTAGTGAGATGTTCAGTTTTCATTTGTGTGTAGGCCTTTTGCTATTTCTTTAGTTGTTGAGGTTCAGCTTTATACCATGGTGGTCAGATAGAATAAAAGGGATTATTTCAATCTTCTTGTATCTGTTGTGGCTGGTGTTGTGACCAACTATATGGTCCATTTTGGAGAAGGTTCCATGAAGTGCTGAAAAGAAGATATACTCTTTTGAATTTGGGTGAAAACTTCTGTAGACATCTGTTAGGTCCATTTGATTTAGGACCTTTATAAATGTCTTTATTTCCCTATTTATATTCTGACTAGTTAATCTGTTCCTTGGTGAGAGTAGAGTGTTTAAGTCTCCCACTATTAAGATGTTGGGATCAATATATGGTTTAAGCTTCAATAATGTTTCTTTACAAATGTAGGCACTCATATTTCTGGCATAGATATTCAGAATTGTGTTATCCTCCTGGTGATTTTTGCCTTGATGAGAGTGAAGTGCCTGTCCTCATCTTTTTTGATTAATTTTGGTAGAAAGTCTATTTTTTTAGATATTGGGATAGCTTCCCTAGCATATTTTCTGAGTCTTTTCGGTTGAAAAACATTTTTCCAGCCCTTTACTTCTAGGTAGTGGTTATCTTTGTTGCAGAGGTGGTTTCTGCAACAATTCTGTTAGTCTCTGTCATTTTATTGGAGAGTTGAGTTCATTAATGTTGATAGATAATAGTGAGCAATGAATGTTAGTTCCTGTCATTGTGGAGTTGGTGGTGATATTGTGTTTCAAATGATTGTTTTCTTTTAATTATTTTGTGCAGTTTTCCTTATCTTGTGTTTTCTTGGGTATAGTTGTTTTTGTTGGATTTGGGTTTTCCTTCTAGTATCTTCTGTATGGCTGGTTTGTTGTGTAGATATTGTTTAAGTTTAGTTTTGTCATAGAATATTTTGTTTTCTCCATCTATTCGTATTGAAAACTCTGTGGGTAATAGTAGTCTGGGTTATCATCTGAAGTCCCTTAAACTCTGCCCTAGGCCCTTCTGGCTTTCATAGTTTCTGTTAAGAAATCTAGTGTGATTCTGATAGGTCTACATTTATACGTTGCTTGGTTTTTTTCCCTTGCTGCTTTTTAATATTTTCATTGTTCTGTAGGGTTTGTGTTTTGACTATGATATGACATGAATAGTTTCTTTTCTGGTCTAGTCTATATGGTGTACTGTGGGCCCCTTGCATGTTCATGGGCATCTCTTTCTTTAAGTTGGGAAAATTTTCTTCTATGATTTTCTTGAAAATGTTTTCCAGACCTTGCAGCCTGGAATCTTCTTTTTCATGTATTCCTATTATTCTTAGATTTTGCCTTTTCCTAGCATTCTTGCTTTCTTGGATGTTTTTGTTGGGAACTTTCTGATTTTACTTTTTCTTTGAGAGATGTATCAATTTCTGCAAGTGATATTCTCAGCACCTGAGATTCTCTCTTCCATCTCTTGCATTCTATTGGTGATGCTTACCTTTGTGGTTCTTGATCTTTCCTCTTAAGTTTTCCAGCTCCAGGGTTTTCTCTTTATGTTTTCCTTGTTGATTCTAATTCTGTTTCCATGCTTTGTACCATTTCCTCCATCTGTTTGATTGTGGACTCCTGTCTTTCTATGATGGCTTCTATTTTTTGTTAATTTGTTTCCTCTCTTTATGCCACAAATTGTGTCTTTACTTGTTCCTCTATTTGTTGGCTGTATTTGCCTGTATTTCTTTGAAAACTTTGCTCATTTCATCTTTATTTGCCTCTATTTGCTGGGCTATTTCTTTGAGAGATGTGTTTGTTTCCTCTTTTTTGTGTCTCTAATAACTTGATAAGCATAGCTTTAAAATAATTTTCCTGTGTTTCCAATTAATTGGAGTATCCCTGGATTTCAGGGATTACTGGAGAGGCCATGTTATCTTGATTTTTGTTGGATGTATTCTTATGACCACCTCTGCCATCTGCTTTTCTATACCTTCCCTGTTTTTACCTGGAGTCCGAAGTTCCTACTGTTATCATCTTTCTCCGGTGTCTGGAGAATTCTTCAGGAAGATGAGAGAGGTCCACTGGTTTGAGAGTGTGTTCTTGTGTTTCAGCTGTTCCTAAGGGAGGAAGGTCCGCTGGCACAGATGAGTAATTGCAGAAAAGAAAGAGTATGCATGTGTGTGGAAGTGTGTTTTGAAAGACAGGGTGTTAGAGAGTGTTCGTTCTTGTAATGTGGGAATGGGGTGCAGTGCCAGGATGGGGTGCAGACCCAGGTGTTTTTCACAGGAGCTGTTTTGGGGTGCAATGTGCATACATAGATTTCCTGTATACCTCAGTGGTCTACAGGCCTGTCATACTGTCTTTCTGGCATTCAGATATGCCTGGGCTCCAGGAGTTGTTTGCCTGGACTTCACTGGTAGACCCACAAAGTAGGGGCTTTAATGTTTAAAATGCTGCGCCAAGAATCACTATGTTGCCCACAGTGGGTGTGTGGGTGGTAGAGATCCGATGTCTGTCTGCTAGCATAGAGGGACCCTGGATCAGGGGCTCTGCAAGTACTCACTTGAAGGCGTACTCACTCTCTACCAGGACCATTCTGAAAGCATAGGTGTTCCCCCTGTTCTCTACTCTCAGATTTGATCCAGCTCGTGTGAATGCAAGTGTAGACAATCTGTCAGCTTAGTGGTGCTGCAGCTGCCAGAACTTGGAAGCTGATGTTGTCATACACTGGGAGTCCAGCCGCTGCAGCAGAACTAGGAGGTCACTGGAACAGATGCCTTCTGGAAGGCCCTGGGAAGCTGTGGACCTGGTTGGTCTGGTGGAGCCACCCGTGTGCTCTTTCCTAGGAGCTGCAGTCTCTGTGGCCCCCTCTGCCTCCACAGAGGAGGGAGTACGGAGGTCTGTCAAGGGGAAGTGCTTGGGTATTGAGTGCCCAGAAGAAGTCCTTGGAGAAGTCCCTGGTTAAGTCCATGGGTGACCTGAATCCAAATAGTCTCAGATTATGGTTTGTCCTTTTTCTCTCAGGAAGCCTCAAAGCTGATGTTCTGGGTTCAGCTGCCCCTCCATTCACCAATTTCAGATTGGTCCTCGCTGGTCGCTGCCATCTTGGATTTCGCCAAAGTACATGTTTTAAAAGTAGGTCCATATGATTCTCTGAACTTTCTCAGTATCTGTTTTTATAACCCACTTTTCAACTGCTTTTTTGTTAATTTTGGTATTTTCTATGCTTTTTTAGTTAATAATTTGAGTGATTTTTGTCAAACCTATTGATTTTCTCAAAGAACCAACTTTTTGTTTCTTTGATTTGATTTTTGTATTTCATTTTTGTTTGTTCATGTCTATTTAATTGAATTTAGTCCTGAGTTTATTTCTTGCTCTCTACTCTTTTTGGGTATGGCTTCGTTTTGTTCTGGAGCTCTCAGGTATGTTGCTAAGTTACTATTATGAGATCACTCTTTGAAGCAAATGAACACTATCACAGAAAAATCACAACTAGACACAGTGCATAGATCAATGAATAATGTGTAACTCAGCTTCAGTCAATATATTTTAATCACAGCTTCTTCATCTCTGGCTCAAAGAACATTCTGGAAATATTCTGGACAGAAATATATTGAGTCATACTAAAATTCCTCTGTGAACCAGTCTCTGTTTTCTTTATGCTAAGACAATAGCTATATCAATGGGCAGGTTAATATAGAAGGGGATGCCTCATGGGTACCTATTCCTAGACAAAGGACTACAGGCATATTGACTCCTGGAAGAAAGAACGACTTAGCCTTTACTGGGGATGAGCCTTCTTGTTATTAGTCCAATGCAGAGCTGTCAGTCTTGGAGCCATACAAACACAAACAAGAAGTGTGTGTGTGTGTATGTACATACATATAAATGTATGTGATAAATATAATAAGAATGAGTCTGTCAATTTGCAAGTGGGGGGCACATCAAAGAAATTTGATGTTGGTTATCTGGGAAGGCCTATATTGAGTAGAGGAGTTAGAAAAGGATGTAATTCTATTTCTATTAAAATATTTTTAATAAAGAAAAAATCTAATTCGTAAAAAATGTGACACAAAACAATAAAAACTCAAATTTAATCACAACCAAAAACTGACGAAAATGAAGGGAGAAATTTTCAAATTTTTGTTTTTCACTTACCAGCATGTATTATAAAGATTACACAAAAATGAGACAATAAGTTACTGTACGACTCCACATCTATATGAAAATTGTATACTTAAATATTTCTTAATCCATCCTGAGTAATGAATGAACTTGAATCAACTAAATAACAATAATCCTTATCTGATATTTATGTTTTGTTTTGAGAACATATATGATTATGTTGTTTTGCTAGACACATAAGTTTTGTATCCAATAGCAGGTGATCTTCAGCCTAGAAACATACATGCAGGAAAGACTATACAGGCCCATCACCTTGTATTTATATGCTGATTTGTTAGTATGTATATATAACAACAATAGTTTAAAATTACAGATCTATGAATTTGGGAGAGAGGGATAGGACATGGGGGAGATAGAAGGGATGTGAATGAATGGAGAAATGATGTGATTATGTTTTTTTTAAGTTACATCTTATTTATTTTATCACTGCTTCTTATACATTCTATAGTATCATCCAAGATTTATGTTTTTCTAAAGCAGTCCTAATTATACTGTATTAACTTCACAGTGCATTGTTCTTAATGGCTTAAATGGTGTCAAGAGCATGAAAGCCAATTTAATTCATCGTGTGGATGAAGTGTATTAATAATGTCGTCTTTAAAGTGGTAACAAAAAATTTTCAAGGAATTGTTTGGAAAGGTCAGTGAAAAGTAGAACAAAAATTTTGTTGTCATAAATCAGAGCTGCAGTATTTTAATTCATGCATGCATAGCAATAATCATAAATTTTATTGAACACATCACATTGTACATCTAAGACAAAAACATACATCATCTAGATGCTTTATCCTACCTAATCTGTCTAAAACTATCAAGCTACCATGTTGCCTTACACTTCTGATACTGTTCAGTATTCAAATGAGTTAGATATACTGCCAACAGACACCAAATAAGTCAAAACTTTAATCAAACCTAGGATTAACCAAAGTAGGTATCTAGAGTAGTGTTCATAGTTAAGGTTTACTTCAGAGACACCAGGAAAAATAAAGAGTGTTAAACATAAACAAATTTAAATTAACCTAAAGCCAGGTAGGAAGACATGGGCCTGTCAGTCATCCCAGCTTCTCAAGAGTCTGAAGCAAGACCTTTCAAGTTTTTGAATTTGAAACTGGTCTGAAAAATATAACATCTGTCTCTCGCTCTAGCTACCTCAAAAACAAAGAAATTAAAGCAATCTCTGTATGGTTAATAGAAGAAAGGAAGGAAGTAGAAGAAAAATAGGCCTTAAAAGAGAAAATAGGCTATTTTCTCTGCTTCGTAAATTCCAGTATGACAAAATAATGATGATGATTTCAGGTGGCATGAGTTTAAGAGGAAATTTGAGTACTATTGTGTTAAAATAGACTTTGGTTAATTCACTAAAACTCTGGTCCTGACAGTATCTTCTTTATAATGCAAGGAAAAATCAGATGTTTTATATTTACTCACAAGTTATGAGAGTTCCTGCTTATAGCTACTTACTACCCACCTCTGTCTGGTATTCTTACCTTGGCCTACTAACCACTTGATACTTACATGACACCTCCATAAAATCTCCTCTTAGTATCCTATGCTACTTCTAGTGCCCCATTTAGATGGATAGCCATGGTTTTATTTCAAGAATCCTGATACTGATGTGGGAGAGAGAGTTATTCCTTACAATCATCTGCTCTAGTATGGATCTACAACCTTATGTTTTCTTGAAGATTCCTAATGATTAATGCTTTCTTTTTATGTCATTCATTCCTTCATATAGTCATTAGCCACCTTCCCCTAAATCTCTGTCCCTGTTTTTGATAACAAGATCAGTAACCACCATCAGGTGGCCCTCACTGGCAAACACATCATTTGCCAGTTTTCTTCATTGGGCTTCTTTTAACCAACTTTGAACATCTGGCTTATATTTGCCTCAGATTGAATCATAGTCTTAACCATCAAGTGAAAAACCAATGAATCACACTTATTCCTTCATAAGTAGAGTGTTGTTAGTCTAAGAAAGCATCTATTAGCCTCAGATGATCCCGTTATTGTCATACATGAAGCTTCTTAACTTTAATTCAAGATTTATCAAGGGACATAGTTCATAGAGATTTTTGTTAAGACACTGAAATAAGGTTTTCAAAAATAAAAGTAAACTTTGACTTCAATGTGGAGGAAAAAAAAGAAACAAGTTTATTAACTGTTAAAAATTGCGAAAAAATTAGAAGATAGCAAACAATACTCACACACGAAATGTCAAGGAATAATAAATATGCTGGGAAAACTGGGTCTCTACATGCAGAAGAATAGATCTAGGTCCTTATCATCTCTCTGTACAAAAATCAATCAAGTGGAGAAAGAATGTTAACATGTAACCTAAAATTCTGAAAGTGATAGAGAAAAACATAAAGAAACACTTCAAAACATAGATGAGGCAAGGACTTTGTTAAAATGACTCCAGTATCTCAGGAACGAATACCAATAATTGACAAATTGGATTCCATGAAATTAAATGTTTCTACACAGAAAAGAAACTGTTTAAGTTGGCCATTGACTTTAAAGTTAAGACTATGATTTAATCTGAGGCAAATGGTAAGCCAGATTTTAAAACTTGGTTAAGAAGCCCAATAGAGATAGACAGCAAATAGTGTGCTTACCAGTGATGGCCACCTGATGGTGAATTCTTATCCTGTCTTCAGAAACTGGAACAGGTTCTGATGTTATCTAAAGAGACAGCCAGGGAATGGGAGGTAGTCTTTGCTAGCTATATATGTATAGAAAATTATTGTTGGCATTATGCAAACAATGCAAAAACTAAATAACAAAATTAAAAACTGAAAGAACATATATAGCACACAGAACATGACAATTGTTCAAACTCAGAAAGAAAAGGAAAATATCACATTTTGTACAAATGTACATATACATATATCTCAGATGGGAGACTGAAGAAATGAAACTAGAGAGATGGGAACATAGGATACGGTGGAGAAAGAGGAGGTAAAAAGTGAATATGGTCAAAGTACTTGATACATTTTAAAGAAATTGTCTTAATAAAACCCAAAACTAGGGCCAATGAATATGTCAATTATTAATTAAAAGAATATATATATATATATATATATATATGAATAGAAAATATTCAACTTGCAAATATGGAAATGTTACTCTAGCCATTTCTTGATGATACAGACATGTTAGTTTTATCTTCTATTTGTCTTTAAAACTTATAAAAGTAAAATATTTCCGAATGACAACAAAAGCTATGAGAAACACAATCATGCCACATGCCTGTAATTACAACACTTGAGAGACTGAAGCAGATCAATCAGCAATCCAATATCACTGTGGCCCACAAGGTGGGTTTGTTTTTCAATAAAAGTAACCATCTACAATAAAACCAAACACCCAAATCACAGTGGCTATGCAAGAAGAGGCTTAACATCGTATGTCTTTATAGACTCACCAGTGAAAATCACAATGAGTTATTATTTCATTCCTACTCAAATAGCTGTAATAATCATTTGTAAAATGCATACAATGAGAAGTGTTGATAAGGATGTTGAGAAACTGGAACCTTCTTGCACTATTGGTAGACATATAAAATGGTACAGCTACTTTTTAAGACAGTTTTGTAAAATTTCAAATATATAATCGTAGACCTAGGCATGTAGCTGTTAGTACCATGTTTGATTAGCATGTGTAAGGCTCTGGGCTTGATCTCTAGGACTGAAAGCAAACAGAATTTCCACAAAACTCAGCAATTTCATTCTTAGGACAGTACCCAAGAGAAAGAAATCACATGCACTCACATAAAAATGTGCATACAAACATTCAAGCTAGCAATATTCATAAAAGCAACGCCCTCAAAATAGGGAGGCTTAGAGCTATAGCATAACCAGCAGGAATTTGTAAGTTCTGGTCTAGAGTCATTAATTACTTGGTACATACTAAACATCATAGACCAGAGACCTGTCTCTTGTGGTTTTGGAGTTCTGTCTTCTTTGGTGGAGCCCAAGTGGAGAGGTGTCACAATGCTTTTAGGGAGGAGGTTCAATTGGGGTCTAACAGTAGTGAACTATGGCATGGTCCAATTTTCTGGTATGTCAACTGGCAAAAGAACTCATTCATTATGCCAGTGAGCCCACTTTGACTTAGCATTTCAGCCTGTTTTGTAGGATAATGGCTGACAAATTTCTCTTCTATAATTTTCTTCAAGCTGACATTAGGATGAAGATATTGGGGACTCAGGCAGGCTGAAAGTCTAGTCAAAAGCTAGGCAATGGGGCACCTATGAAAACCATCTAACTAGTGATCCAGTTGAAGAGATAAGGAACCATTACATTGACTGGACTGGTTTACTTCAGTTTTCAGCAAGTCCAGATGTCAGCTTGCAATCCACTGCTGATCCCTGAATAGAGCCTGTCAGCCAGGTGAAAATCTTCTGAGACAAATTTAGACTAGAGACAGAAGTTAAAATTTGTCTAGTAATTAGGGAAAGTAAGGAATCTCAAGACCAAGGGGAAAAAAAAATCTCCTTTCAAAATCAGGTGGGTGTACTTACCTGGGGTCCATTTGAACAGTGGTAGATCCAGGTCTCATGACCTTTTGATTTCCTGAAGGTGATATGAATTTTAGTTTACAAAAGGAAGTATATTAGTATCACCATTGTATTGAGATCCATACTTTAGAAAAAAACAGGAAACAGGTGTCTGTAAGACAGCAGGAGTAGATTCATGCCATTAAGACACAGAAAAAGCTATTGTTTTGGGTCAGAGATATACACATTAGACAGAGATGTTTTTTAGCATGATGAGAAGCACTTTTAAGTCAATATCCAGAAAACAACCAAAGGGAAATTAAAATCTTGTGACTGAATAATAAGCCGTCAGTGCTCCATCAGCTTATCAGAACTCTATTGAGCAATGTTGAAACTTTTGACTTCTGAAATCATATAAGAACATAAGTACATCAGTAGCATAGAAGGGAAGAGAAATCTGAAATATATGCCTTAAATTATTTTCTTATATCATTACTGCTTTCATTCACACACTTTAAAACACTTTCTTAGACCCACAAACACTTTACAACTTGCATTTACCAACCTTAAATTACCTTCTTAGACCCTCAATTTCTTAGATTCTCATAACTTAAACTTTCATATCTTCAGACCTTACATACATTTTACATCTTTTTATTCAGTTATTCACCACAAGACACAGGCAGTTAACATGAAGCCTCTGAGGAAGGCAAACCTTTTTGCCTTTTAAAATAACAGATCTAGTACCTAGTAGTTCTAACTAGCTAATGAATCGACTAATGAACTAACAATGGATCTGTCTGCTCTTTAGCTGCAAAGCTACCATTAGTGTAGCTTAGCCATCAATGTGACCAGAGATCTGAGAAGGATAAATTATAAGCTAAATTAATCTATGTAACAATAAAAATTACAGCGATGACTAGTCAGTCTACCACCTAGGTAGTTGTTCCTGTCTCCTGTAGTTCCATGGCATCATGAACAGAGGCAGTCTGGCCATCAGGCCCAGAAGATGAGAGACTGTTTCTGTGGAAAAGAAGAAAATGACAGACTGACCTCACCTCACCTTCAGCAACATGAACCAATGACTCTCCTAGAATTCACAGTTTTGTCCACAGTTTAGACTGGACCCTAGTGGCAGGCCAGTTGTGGCAGTCTGGCCCAGTGGTTAGCATACCACAATCCAGAGTTGAAGTCCTCTGTGGTTGTGCCCAAATATTCTCAGAGACCTTGGGGAACTACTGCCAGGACTTTGGGACTCTCTGTTGTCTATAATAAGCTTAAATACGTTAAAACGACATAGTCATCAGATCTCTGACAAGCTTGAGGGCTAGCATATCTGAGTTAGTCTTTGTCTTTAGTTATCTGTTTTAAACTGCATCTTGTAAAACAGAACGCTATAATCTCTAATTCTGGCACATTTCTTAGATAAGTGTTTTAGGACATATCTATTTTAAGTAGATCTACATAGGCAAACATTGCAGGTGCCCATATTAGGCTTAACCTTGAAAACATAAACAAGAGAGTAGGTAAAGCTCAATCTTGTAACCAACTGCAGTCATTAGCATAAATTTCAATATATTTCTGAACTAATTTTGAAGCAAAGCTTTCCATCATAGATACAGTTCATAGAGGGACTGGCAAATCTTGATGATCCTACCATATCACATTATTAATACTGAACATCAAAAGTTGCACTTTAGTGCTAAACAGAGAACTGAACATAGGTGGCAGCCCTCAACAAACATGGTAGTGTATCATTACCCTCCCACAACCAAGATGGTTGCTAGTTATGCCCTTAGTTGAAATGGCAGCAAAACCATGGTGGTCAGCAACAGTGTTGTTACTGGCCATGGTGGCCAATTTAAAAACACAGACATTAGGTGTGCCTAGTCATGTTGCTACCTCACAAAGTATAGCACTGTGGAGCATTTACAGCTTTCCATAGCCAAGTTCTAGCATTTTAATCAAATATGTTTTAGAACCAAATACATAATAGAACAGTATAGAACAATTTTAAACTGTACTTGAACTATTCTGGCCATACTAAATTTATCAGCCAGAGAACAAACCAAACCAAACCAAACCAAAACAAAACAAAACAAAAGCAGTAATCCATTCGTTTAGGAACTGGTGTAGCCAGGCTCATACCTCAAATCTGAATAGATCTTCCCAAACCAGGGCTGAATCACACAGCATGTCTCAAAAATACAACTCTGAATTTATATATATAAAGTTATATATATATATTTATATAATATATACAATATATAATATATACTATATATATATATATTCCATAAAGACAGTATGGTAAAATACCTGATAAACTTGAAAACGTTTCATTCTTAAAAAAGAAATTTGTTTTGCAATGTCAAAATGAAGTACCCTTTTTATGAGTAAAGCCACAAACATAACCATAATTTTGAAAGTCAGAACCAAATTTTATTAGTGTAAACAATTCAGTCCCTAAAATCAATACCAACTTAAAATGAGAGTTGTCTTCATATCTAAAAGGATATTGGATGATAAACAGAATTAATTATGACTGAGAGATTCTGTAATTTTTTTTCTCCTACGCCACACCACTTAGCAATCTCGAGATGACGGAGTCACATCACATGGCAGGCCACATGGCTGCTAGATTTTAAAACATCTGCGTTTGTATAGATGTTACAAACATACACACAAACACACACATATGTTTTAAAGAAGACTTTGAATTTAAACTTTCAACATATCTAATAACAGTTAATCTATAACAAAGAAATACAGAGCATATTAACCATTTAAGATCATTCAGAAATAAACATGTAATGGTCATACATATATTTAAGACAGACAAAACTTTCCTTACTTCATCCAGCTGCAATTTCAAGCACTATGTTATGTGTTGAACATATGAAGGAGTTTGGGACTTGCTAGCAGTGTTGCCAGGGGCGCTGCACAGTGTGATTCCTTATCTCTGCCCACTCATGCTGACCCCTGGAAGAGAAGTGGGCACCAACATGGTGGAAGTTCGCCACTGTCATTTTCCCTCCTGGAAGTCAGTTGTGCAAAAAACAGAGCTCTTTGAAGCAATAAGAGCTCCCTCTGCTCTGGAATTTCAGCCAGTGTTGCTGCCCAGGGGTAGTAGCCCTTTGGGTAGAAATGGCTCCATGCCATGGGTGATACCAACAGCACCCCTCCCCTAGCCATCTTCCCCAACCAAGCTTTCCCAGCTATTAATGTGGAAGTGTGTCCATCTTCCTGGGCAACCTCATGCTGCCTGCCCCTCTTCTGGCTGTTTCTCACCTTTTTCCACCCTGAGGAGCACTCCTACCTGAGATTAGGGGTGCTCCAGCTTATAGTGCTGGGAGCATGAAGCAGGCAAAGTCAACACGGTGCACGGGTGTTTGGTCACCAACCTACTGAGACCATCACAAGCAAATACACACACACACACACACACACACACACACACACACACACACACAAACCAAGAAGGTACTTGTACAATGCATGCAAAGAGAAAGGAAGAATAAAACCAAAACTTGGAACTGTGCTCTGTTCCTGGATGGGCCCTCCATCCTGTTCCACTAGGAGTGGTCTGCCCAGAAATCAGGCTCCACCCAACTACACCAGAATTTGGAACAGCAGTCTGTCATTTTGCCAGACTACACACCGGAGTAGCCATCCCTTGTTACCTCACCTCCACTGCCACTGCCACCACCAGAGTCTGTGGAGGGTGGCTTGAGCCTCCCTATAATGGGCAAGAATTAAGTCTAGGAGGTTATAAGGAGTCTGTCCCATTTCATCAGTCTCAGTCTCTCTCTCTTTCTCACACGCATACACACACACACACACAGAGAGAGAGAGACAGAGACAGAGACAGAGAGACAGAGAGACAGACAGACACACACACACACACACACACACACACACACACACACAGGTAGCCACAGACAAGACAGTTAACCAGAAAATCACACACAGAGTCAGAAACAGATTCCACCACTCATATGACAGAAAAAAAAAGTAGGACAGCAGCAATTTGCTGCATCGTGGGCCCCCTCATCCTAATCCAAAAATCCAGAGATCACAGAGAACCGGGGGTTTGCCCCCCTTACAGACACTTTAGGGGCACCTCTGTCACCTCTAACGGGGTCTGGAACATCATCCAGGCCCCCCTGTGACACACGGTTGTCCAGTGTGTCCACTCTAACAGTTCCAGACCACACAGATTATAGACTTTGTCTTGAGGCAAGAAACAGAAACTAGAGGAACACCAAGACAGATACAGAAAAACAGAAACAGACCCTTTGGTTAAGGGAGGGGCCTTGGGGTTCTTGAATGATTCCCCAAGATGTTATGCCAAAGTCTTCATGGATCCCAAAGACCACCAAGGAGCTGATTCTGATGGAAACACAGTAGGATCTTTATTACAAGCTTGAGCTAAGGTTCACACCATCACTGATGACCAAGGCAGTGGTTTTTGAGTGTAGAGCCCTGACCAAAGGGAGAGAGGGGTTTTTATTTACAGCAAGGTTCAGGGAATTCCTGCTTAGCAGTTCTATGACTGATTGTCATTAGCAAATCTCAGTAGTCTGGCAGGCCAAAGTGTAATTGTTTGCCCGGAGGGCCAAACTGTAACTGCTTTACTCATCCTATTGTAAAGAACACCTGGGTAAACTTCAGGTATTCACTGATTAGCTGTTGCTAGGGGTGATGGTTAAATATTACCAGAGGTGAGTGGTCAAAGCACATATTTGTGGGGTTTTCCCCTTTTTAAAGCTGGAGTTTATGCTTAGGTCATTCACCCTTAAGACGGTGGTTCTTTCTTAGAAATGGATTTACACAGGCCTCACACAGTCGCCCCTGGGACCTAGCTTTTTTGGCTTTGTTGATCTCCTTGTGGACCTCCTGTCCCCTCTGGGTCCTTTTATGCCCCCCTTCTTCCATAATACTCACTACTCTCTGTCCAAAGTTTGTGAGTCTCTGCATCTGCTTCCATCCCCTGCTTGTTAGAGTCTTTTAGAAGCTGTCTGTTCCCTCTCTTCGGCAGCTATCCTGTCTATCCTGTTTTTCCTTCTGAATTACACATAAAAGGCAGTGGAAACACTAAATTTTCTTTTCACTTGAGGGAGGGCTTTACAAAAGAGATTGATTATTATGTGGGAATATCTTCCTGGCTAAAGAGAAAGATATGTCAAAATCGCTTTGCCTCTGACAAACAGATTAGGATCAATTGGTTAAGGCAATCTCGGAGCTGGTAGCACTAAACACTGTGCAGTTATGGTTTTCTGCTGGCTTTTGTGATGGTTCAAACGATCTTTTCAATAGACATTTTATAGAGAACCTAACAAGTATGATGTCATAGTCCATGTACTTAGGATTCATGAAGAATAAAGAAACAGTAGTTTTTTATTCTCTTGAAGGTGATATTCCAATTTAAGATTTTAACTGTGCTTGAATGAAAAGCATAACTCAAAAAGAAGGTCATTTAAATCCCGATTCTGCAAATCAGTTATATGTTCTAGTTATATGTTCTTTGTGAAAGGTTTATAAAACATATTGCTCCTTGGATTCATGCATTTGAGGCTCATCTGTGTTTGGTTTTGATGCCAGGGTTTCAAACTAAGACCTAGAGTGTGTCAAACATGTGCTGTGCCTTGTTTGCTCTAAGCCAACCTACCTAAGCCCTATCATCCTATCAGTTCTGAGTTCACTCACTTAACTTTCTCTTTCCTGCACCCTTACCTCCTCTTAGTGCTGGGGAGCTCATCCAGGATAGTACATGCTATATATGCACAAATTCATTAGACCATTGAGCTACACTCCTAGATATTTTTAATTTCATTTTATTTTACTTTGTGGGTAAGACTAAGACAGTGTTTCCCTACAGACTTCAGTCTGTCCTCATACCCTCTGTGTAGCCAGGAGTACCCTCTCAAATACTTGAATTAGAACTGAGTCACTATGCCCTGCCAAGCTATATTGTCTTTGTTTTTTAATCCTCTATGCTTCTTCCTTTAAATTATCAAAATTTCCAACCACATCTCCTGTTGTTTTCTGATTATCTGTGTGTATTTGTCATAACACAGAGGAGAAATAATGTTTTGCAACTACATTGTTTCTAGTCTTATTTCTTTGTATCTATTTTTATCTGCTTCTGCTTATCTGTCAGCATTTGTTCATGCTCTGCTTTTCAATGTAGCTTCAGCTTAGTTCATTCATCTCCTTTAGTATCCAAACATCTATTTCAGATAGCCATTTTGTTACTCCCTTTTGTTCCAATGAGAAAGTAAGACAGGAAAATTGCTACTTAATCAAGATTGCCCATTTAAAAGACAATGTCTAGGTACTTTGACTCTAAACCACTAAATAATTTCATTGCCCGACTTAAATTCAAATTTATCTCAAAAACAATCTACTCAGTTCCGAGAAAGCTGAAGTAAACACACATGTCCCTCTTCTCTCACAAAATGTAACTAAAACCTGTACATAAAGCTGTTCATAATGATTTGAGCTCTCTGCATAAAAATCTGCACAAAGATCAGAAGACAATACCTGAATTAAATGCACCACTGAGCTGGAGGGCAGGGTTGTTCCTTTTCTTCTGCTGTACCTAGCCTGAAATCATTGTAACCATGGAAGTGAATTGGGAATGGTTGAAATGAGGGAGGGAAAGGATGAGAAGAGAGAGAGAGAATGCCAGATGAGGCAAAAACAGAAAAAGAGAGGGAGGAAGAGGTCTAGATCCAGACGAAAATGATTTATGGTACTTCTGAAGTACAAAAGATGAAGGAAAAACCACACAAGGGTTTGGTTTCCCCTTTTCTCCATTCATTTGACAAGCCCAAAAGGCTGCAACAGTAAAAATAGAAATGCTGTCAATTTAACATATAAAATACCAAGAGACTCATAATGCTGAAACTCTATGGCATATAAGTAAACATAAAATTCTTGACTCATATTGAAAAAGATGATTGACAGGTAACAAGGTGATACAGATTTCGTATCGCCTGATGAGGCATTTAGAGTACTAGAGTTGTTGTTATTAAGACACTTTAAAATTAAAAAAAATGTGCCAAATGAGAATGTTGGTTATTTCCCACTTCCATGTTAGCATGTCTATTGGTGTTGTACTTGTTCATTCTTATTTAGGTAGCTATACTGTTCATAGAAATGACAGGAAAGGCTCACCTAAACATTGATTACTTTATATTTAAAGCTAGTAAAGAATTTATTCCATCTGACTTTCTAAATCCAAGAAGCCATGGGGATACTTTTGGAGGGTCACCCTTCATATATCAAAGCTGGAACATAGCCTTAATCACTGGAGACTAGTAACTAACCTTTCAAGGAATCTTAGTGTAGCAATTTAGATGAGAATGGTCCCATAAGTTCAAATATTTGAATGCTTAGTGACAGTGGTTCTCAATCTATGGGTGGCAAACAATTTGAGGGTAGAACTACCTTTTTACAGAGGTCACATATCAGATATCCTACATATCAGATATTTGTATTACAATTTATAACAGTAACAAAATTACAGTTATGAATTAGCAACAAAAATAAATTTTTATTGGGGGTCACCACATCATGAAAAACACAGGTTATTTGGAAGGCTGAAAACCACTGGTTTTAGTCCCTAATTGGTGGACTGTTTGGGTAAGAATTGTGACCAAAACACTCCATTCACGAACAGAAAGCCAACAGAGAAACAGTAAAGAAAAACTGGATGATTAATATAAAACAAATAATGAAATATTCTACCTAAATCTGAATTCTGGTGGATATTTATTATTGAGTAATGTAAACTGTACAAAAATATTTGTGACAACTATATTAGTAATAACCAGAAATGGAAAAAAAAAAAAAAACCTCTAATGTACTCCAATGAGTAAACGGCTCAATAAACTATAGCCCATCTATACAATGGAATCTATTAAACAGTAAAGAGGGAAAGATAATATATAAATCTGGGAAATGCCAAATTAACTTAAGAAACCAATCTCAAAACACTGTATGGAGATCAGAGAGGACATGGGACTAAAGGGCAGGAGAAATCTTATGCTCTCTTTGGCAATGATTTGACCCTTTTCACTATTTGTAGTCTCCTCTGGATTTCATATATTATATGAGTTTATTTTTATAACATCTATAAAATTATAAGATCACAGAAAACATGATCTTCAAGGACTGAGAGTTGAGGGAGGGTATAATGATGAAATGCCAATATAATAGAGTTTAAGGAAATGATAGAAAAGTTCCTCATCCTCATCATTGTAGTCATTGTATTGAAGTGTGTGTGTGTTAAATTTTGTAGAATAGTTTATTGAATGATACGAAAGGTTAACCAGGTAATTTACTTTTATAGCATTCATACTGATTTTTTCTATTGCAGATCCAATTAAAATTACCTAATTTGGACAAACTTTATCCAAAAAAAATTTAACAATAGAATGAGTTGAACAATTACAGATTTTGAAAGAGTCATTTGGAAACCTACTGCTGTAGAAGCTGTGTGTGTGTTTAAGTAGATTTTCCTTATAATTGGAGGACAATACCCAAACCAGACAACATATGTTATTAAAACAAAGCACTAGTACTAAGAATGTGTTATCTCTTTTTGAATTGTTGATTATTAGGGTCCCATAGAACTAAGAGTGGGATTTCATGCTTTCATTCAGGGATTTTATCTGGCTTGAGCTTACATCTGACTTGTGCATGCTACCACAAAAATAATGTAAACGCATATATGCAGATGCCTTGTTGTGTTAAAAAACAAGGTTTCTTTGAAATTATCTACCAACTCTTGTTCTTAGAGTCTTCTTACTCCTTCTTTCATAAAGATTCCTCAGACTTGAGTTAAAAAGTGAGATATAAGTACATCGTTTATGTCCAAATACTCTAAGTCTCTTAATCCCTGCATGTTTATCAATTGTGGATCTTTGTGTTAATTGTAATCTACTACAAGAAGCTTATCTGGTGCAGGATGAGTGATGCACTGTACAGTAATAAATCATTAGGGGTCATTTTAATGCTAAGTCCCTTCAGTGAAATGATAGTAGTAGGTTCTCCACTAGGGAACTTAAACTACATAGCCACAAGTTTGGGATCTCACTGACAGTTTCATGTATGGTTTTCATTTTGTCGAACAGGCCTTAAATCCAATCATAATGTGCTTAGTTACTACCTTAACATTTGTGCCAGTATTGCACCAATGTGCATACCTTTCCAGGCAGGTGATTATTGTTGCTCACATGTTTTACAGGTGAGACTGATGACTAATTTTATTCTCTGGTACCAAGCACAGCCCCTTCTATTACTATGAAAGTTATCCAGTAAGGATGAAGTTTTTGTTGAGGACCAGCTAGATTTCCCCTTGTTTGTGGTTGAAGTATAAGGTTTCTTTCAAAAGAGGCTTACCATTAAGTTCTGAGGAGGTTAACAATAGCATTAGAAATACATTTAATGTTAGAGAGTCGAAGAGCCAGCCATTGAGTTCATGACAGAAATAGTCCCTGTTCCCCTTACTAGGGTACCCAGTTGGATACTGAGCTATCATGGGCCACATCCAAGCAGGGGTTCTAGTTTATATCCATACATGGTCCTTGGTTGGAGAAACAGTCTCATAAAAGACCCCTGTGCCCTGATCTGTTTGGTCTTGGTGGAGCTCTTGTCCTCGCCAAGTCTTACTAACATTCCCTTTTTTCATATGATTCCCTGCATTCTGCCAAAAGCTCAGTTGTGAGTCTTAATATCTGCTTTGATACATGGCTAGTTAGAGTTAATGCAACATTTTTAGTTCACCAAATTGTATAAAATCTTGAGATTTCCCATCCTTGAAAAACTGTCTAATCTCTTACTAACTGCATGTATTTTTAAACCACTTTCAATACACTTAGAATTTTGACTGTGGGAGTTTTAAATTCACTTTATATTTACTAATAGGCATATATTAAGGAATTTCTTGAAAATGTTACTTTTCTTCTTTGCTACTGGCTATAGGAGAAGTTGTCTAATATTTATATTTTTGAGATGTTATTTAATACACTGCCCTTGTTGAGCATTTTGAATATGTTGAACTATAAGGGCACAGTATAACTCTTATTCAATATTCACATATTTTAAATGTTTTTCTTACTGTCAACAATGCCCAGGAAACTTAATAATTGGTGTGTCATTCATTTTATTACTTTGCATGCACTAAAAGTGATTTTTAAATTTATTCTGTGCCTAATTTGCTGAAAAGTTTTAATATGACTAGATATTTCCTTTTTGTTGTTGTTGTTTGTTTTACTGAGACAGGGTTTTTCTGAGTAGCCTTGGCTGTTCTGGACTCTCTTTGTAGACCAAGCTTGCTTCAGATTCAGAGTGTTCTGCCTGCCTCTGCCTCTCATGTGCTGAGATCAAAGGCATGTGTCACCATGCTGGGCCTGATGTTGCATTTATTTTAAATGTATTTTTGCTATTAACTTCATGTTTATATTAGTCTGTTTTGTAGCACTATTAAAATACCTTAGGAAAGCTAACTTTATAAGGCAATATATCTGTATGTATCATATTTCTTTTTTTTCAATTCATCAGCTGGTGAGCTTTTACACTAGTTTTATATTGCCAATATTATGAGCAGTACAGCAATAAACATGGGTGTGGTAATATCCTGTCGTATGCTTATTTATACTTTAAGTCTATATCTAGAAGTATTAGAATTATGTCATGTGGTAGTTCTATCTTGGGCCTTTTCAAAATCCTCTACATGTATATTCTCATTAGTCAGCATATAAGTGTAGGTGTCTCCTAGTCTTCAGTCTTCAAAACCATTTGTTTTCTGACTTGTATATAATGAAATCTCAAACCAGGGGTCTTTTATGAGACTGTTTCTCCAACCAAGGACCATGTATGGATATATCTTAAAACTCCATTGCTTGAATGTAGCAAACAGTAGCTCAATATCCAAGTGGGTACCCTAGTAAGGGAAACAGGGACTATTTCGGACATGAACTCAATGGCTGGGTCTTCAACCCCCCTCCTGCCCCCCCAAGGGAAGAGTAGCCTTGCTAGGCCACAGAAGAGGACATTGCAGCCATTCCTGAAGAGACCTGATAAGCTAGATTTAGAGGGAAGGGGAGGAGGACCTCCCCTATCAGTGGATTTAGAAAGGGGCAGGGAGGAGATGAGTGAGGGATGGCGGGGGGATATGGAGACAATGCAGGAGGGAGCTACGGCTGGAATACAAAGTACATAACCTGTGATTAATATAAAATAAAAACGTGAAAAAAATGAACACTTTCAAGATAATTTTTTTTAGTTTTGTTTATTTATTAAAATGTATTCACTTTCTCATTGGTAGAGGACCCACATGATGACCATGCTACACATAGGGGTCTAGTTGTGGTGCATGCAAACCATTTGGTTGGCGGTTCAGTCTCTGAAAGCACCCATGGACCCAGATTAGTTTGTTCACTCTGTAGGTCCTCGTGTGGTGTCCTTGACTCCTCCAGCTCCTCAATCAATCCTTCCACTATTCTACTGGACTCCCTGAGCTCTGCCCAATGTTTAACTGTGGATCTCTGCATCTGTTTCCATCTGCTGCTGGATGAAGCTTCTCAGAACACAGTTATGCTAAGCTCCACTGCAATCATAGGAAAGTTTCATTAACAGTGACGGTGATTGGCTCTCTCTCACGGGGTGGGTCTCAAGTTGGGCCAGTGATTGATTTGCGGTTTCCTCAATCTCTGCTCCATCCTTATGCCCCTCCCTCCACTGGAAGTCCCACCTGGCTGCAGAAGGTAGTCCCTTAAGGCTCCATACCCCAGTCTGCTTAGTGTCTCAACTAGAGTCGCACCCATAGACTCCCAGGAGCCTCCCCTGTCCCAGAGATGTCCCCTACTGATTTCTGTTCTCTTTGCTAGTCCTCTCTCCGATCCTCCTATACCCCATCTCCACCCATTACCCTCCCCAGCCTCTCCCACGCAGTTTTCTCCCTCCATCTACTTTAAATATCTATTTTATTTTCCCTTCTGGGTATGATTCAAGCATGCTTTCTTGAGTCCTCCTTGGTTTCTTTGCTTCTGTGGATTGTAGCATGATTATCCCGTACTGTATGACTAATATCCACCTATAAGTGAGTACATACCATGCTTGTGTTCCTGGGCTCAGGTTCCTTCACTCAAAATGCTCTTTTCTAGTTCCACCTATTTACTTGCAAATTTTGTGATGTTTTTGTTTTCAATAGCTGAGTAGTATTCCATTGTGTAAATGTACCACATTTTCTTTATCCATTCTTTGGTTGAGAGGCATGTAGATTGTTTTCAGTTTCTGGCTCTTACAAATAAAGCTGCTATGAACATCGTTGAGCAAGTGTCCATATGGTATGGTGGAGCATATTTTGGAATAGTATAGCTGGTTTATTCTATCAAATACTAGGGATTATTTCTTTGGCTTCAGCATGCCTCTGAGTTTGTGAGCCAGGTAAATGCATCCATTCTATCATTTCATGTTCATAAAAAATCTCATAAACTAAGAGAAAATTCTTGTGGTTTGGCAAAAAAGCACAAAAATTATCCCAGGTACAATTTTACTTTGTTAAATTTTAGATATTTAATTTTTTTTCTCAAAAAGCCTCCAAATGTTGTCCAGGATACTTATGGAAATTGCTCTTGAGTAGTGTAATTGAGGAACCAACTTCTTATTTTCTATTGCAATGTTTGGGTATATTATTATTATTTATTCTATAGAACAGCATACCTATGTGTATTATTGTTATTCTTATGAGAAACAAAAGTTGTTGGGTTTCAACATATTTACATTCTGTTAGGTTATGGGTTCCCAGAGGCTCCACTGAACAAAATGACTTGAATAAAAGCTATTATTCATGAAAACAATTATTCACTTTGTATCCCCTCTGCAGCCCCCCTCCCTAATCTCCTCCCAGTCCCAACCACCCTCCTTCTTCTTCCCCCATGCCCTTTCCCTAGTCTCCTGATAGAGGAGAACCTACTCTCCTTTTATCTGACCCTAGCATATCAGATCTCATCAAGGCTGGCTGCATCTTCCTCTGTGGCCTGGCAAGGCTGCAACCTCCAGGAGGAGGTAATCAAAGAGCTGGTCAGTGAGTTCATGTTAGAAACATGCCCTGTACCTCTTACTAGGTAACCCACTTGGAAACTGAGCAGTCTATTGGCTTCCTCTGTACCTAGGGTCTAGGTCTTCTCCATGCAAGGTCCTTGGTTGGATTATCTGTCTCTGTAGGTCCTCCCCCTTAGGCCAGGTTTTTTTGCTCTGTTGTTCTCCTCGTGGAGTTCTTGTTCCCTCCAGGTCTTTCTATCTTCCTCTTCTTCCATAAGGATTTGGGCACTCTCCTCATAGTTTGGTTATGACTCTCAATATCTCCTTCAATACCTTTGTGGGTAGAAGCTTTCAGAGGTCCTCTGTGGATGCTTACTGCTCTCTTCCTTGTCTTCTCCTATTTCTAATGTCTATCCTGTTGGCCCTTCTTAATGAGGATTAAACATCTTCCCTAGGGTCCTTTTGCTTCTTTAGGAATATAGATTTTAGTATGTTTATCTTATATTATATGGCTAATATCCACTTATAATTGAGTATATACCATATGTGTCTTCCTGCTTCTGGGTTACCTCACTCAGGATGATTTTTTTCTAGTTCTGACAAATTTCTAGTGACCACAAATTTTATGATTGCTTTGTTTTAAATTGATTAGTAGTATTCTATTGTGTAAATGTACCACACTTTCAGCATCCATTCCTCTGTTGCGGGACATCTAGGTTGTTTCCAAATTCTGGCTATTACAAATAGAGCTGCTATGAATATAGTTGAGTAAATGTCCTCTTGAATGGTGGGGCAACTTTTGGGTATATGCCTAGGAGTGGTATAGCTGTATCTTGAGGTATTCCTAATTTTCTGAGAAAATGCCAGACTGATTTCCAAAGTGGTTGCACAAGGTTACAGTCCCACCAGCAATGGAGGAGGATTCCCCTTTCCCAACAACCTCTCCAGTATGCATTATCCTTTGAATTTTTTTATCTTAGCCATTCTGATGGGTGCGAGGTGAAATCTCAGGGTTGTTTAGATTTGCATCTCCTGAATGACTAAGGGCATTTAGCATTTCTTTAAGGGATTCTCTATCATTTGATATTCCACTGTTACAATTCTCTCTTCTGTTCTGTATGCCATTTTTAATTGGATTACTTGGCTTGTTGATCTATAATCAAAAAGAGGCAAACAGTCAGGCATACATGTAATGGATTGCTTAATTTAGGTTAATTGAGGTACGAAGATCATCGCAAAAGTGGATGATATCATTCCTTGTGTTTGAGTCATGAACTGAATAAAATGGACAAAGTAGAGAACCAGTTACTCTCTGATTGGATTTAAGGCCCACTCCACTAGAGGAAATGTGTGTCTTGTACTGAAAAACTAGCCAAGAACCTGTGATCAGAGAACTCACCAGACTCAGGGGTGAATTTATTACTACTATCCTGCTAAACAGACATAGTATCAAATTACCTTCTAAATTCATACCTCTTTACCCATAGATATGTGCAGCTTTCATAATTTATCTGAAAATTTTGTTTGTACAGTAGATGGTAGTCAATGCCGAAAATCAGAACTGATTAAAATGCAGATGGTGTCAGCGGAGTGCTTAGCCACAAATGCGACATCTATATCACCCTTAACACACAAGTCTTAGGGATTATCATGGAAAAGGAGGCAGAAAAATCATAAAATCCTGGAACAAAAAAGTATATTCAGGACATGACAGGTTTTCTGCATTCGGTAACTCATAGCTTATGTGCTTATCTGCATAAAATCAAGCCAGTTGAATTCCCAGCATGGAAGGAGGAAGGGATCAAGAATCATTGCCCCAAATTAAGGAGCTGGTGACAATACATAACTTCTGGAAGAGAAAGAGAATTTCCTTTAAGGATATTGCCCATTGTAGGTTTACCATATTCTGGTAGATATCCGCACATTCAGGAGTATATGGAAAGGATAAATAGGACTCTATCTGTGGGTTACAAAAAAAAAAAAAAAAAAAAGAGGACATGAAGTTAGGAGGGGGAAGTGGGGATAGGTTTGAGAAGAGTTAGGGTAAAGAGTTGTGGTACATAAAATCAAAATATATTATAAGAATTTCTCAAAATTAATAAAATTGTATATTAAAATAAATTAAGTAAATACAACAAAAAGGAGAAAGCTATCTGAGCAGGAGCATTCATTATTCTCTGCTTCCTAACTATGGGGACAACATAATTAGCCACCTCAATGTCTTGCCATCAGGACTTCATTTTCATGTTGGAATGGAATGTACACTCAAATAAATGCTTTCTCCCTGAATTTGTTTTATTTGGGGTGTTTTTTTAACAGCAACAGGAAAAGTAACTAAAGATAGTGGTTTGAATGGGAATGGTACCCATAGGCTCATATATTTAAATACTTGATCTCCAGTTAATGAAACTGTTTGGGAAGGATTAGGAGGATTAGGAGGTAGCACCTTAATGGAGGAGGTTTAGGAGTTATGATCTTTTTGGAGGAGGTGTATCACTGGAAGCAGGCAGGGTATGAAATTTCAAAAGACTCATAGCAGGCCTAGCCAGTTCAGTTATCCTATCTCTCTGTCTGTCTTTCTCTTATACTTGTGGATCAGATGTAAGCTCTTCAGCTACTGTTATAGGATTATGCCTGACAGCTGCCATGTTCCCCACCATGATTGTCATGGATTCTAATCTTATGGAACTATGACCCTCAAATTAACCTCTCTGTTCTATAAGTTGTCTTGCTCATGGTATATTGTCACAGCACTTGAACATTAATTGAGACAAAATGCCCTCAAACTGTAATCCAGAATAAGTTCTTTTTCTGTAAAGTTGCATTTATTGGGATATTTTATACCAGCTATAGGAAAAGTAACTAGGGCTGAAACCACCTATTTTGTTTTGTTTTGTTTAGGACTACTTTTCTTTTATTTCTTTCTTTTTATCTTTCTGCATCCGGGATTAAACTGAAGCCCTGTTTAATATAAGACAAGAACTCTATCACTATACTACATACCTCAGGCTTCAATTTCTCATCTTTTAAAAAAGACTTTATTTTGTAACTATGTATATGTACTTGTGTCTGTATGAGGGTTTGTTCACATGAGGGCAATGCTCTTAGATGCCAAATTAGGGCAACAAATCCCCAAGATCTGCAGTTACAGGCAGATACCTGATGTGGATGATGTGATCTAAATTCTGGTCCTCTGGAAGACCAACAATCACTCTTAATTCTTGAGACGTATCACCACTTTCTCAGGTCCCAGTTCTAAAAAGCTGTACCATCTCCAAATACCATTGCTTCTTGTTGCAAATTTCCAACACATGTACCATTGGGAGACATACTTATACCATATTCACTCAGATTGTAGCAATCATGTGTTTCCATTTATTTATTTATTTATTTATTTATTTATTTATTTATTTATTTACATTTCTTCAGTTTGTATCCCTGATGCAGCCCCCTCTCTCATCTCCTCCTAGTTCCACACACCCAACCTCTTCTCTCCCTATGCCCTTTCTCTAGTCCCCCGATAGAGGAGGACTTCCTCCCCTTCTATCTGACCCTAGCCTATAAGATCTCATCAGGGCTGGTTGAATAATTTTCCTCTGTGACCTGGCAAGGCTTCCCCGCCTCCAGGAGGAGGTGAACAAAATGGGAGACACTGAGTTCATGTCAGAGACAACCTCTGATCCCCTCACTAGGGATCCCACTTAGAAACTGAGTAGCCTATGGGCTTCCTTTGAGCAGAGGTTCTAGGTCCTCTCCATGCATGGTTCTTGGTTAGAGCATCTGTCTCTCCAGGACCCCCTGAGGCCAGGTTTTTTGGCTCTGTTGTTCTCCTTATCCTGGAGGGGATAGGGAGTTCCTATTCCCTCTTGTTCCTTTTATTTCCTCTTCTTCTGTAAATTTTCCTGCTCTGCCCAAAATTTGGCTATGAGTCTCAGTATCTCCTTTGATACCCTGGTGGGTAGCGTGTACTTAGTAGTTTTAAGCTTCCAGAAAAACATTATGTGGAAGGCAAATACATTTCCCATTCCACACATCAATTAAAAGCTTTCCATTTTATAAACATCTTTCACTAGTATAGCATATTTGATATAAATGCTAAAGAATGAACATTCTCTACCTCTTAGCACCCATTAATTTCTTGTAACTCTTCATGTTGTGGTGGTCTAGTAATATTTCTCACATCAACTGTAATATTGTAGTTGTTTGAATGAGAATGTCCTCTATAGGCTCATACGTTACAACACTTGGTCTCAAGTTGATGGAACTTTTTGGAAAGAATTAAGAGATATAGCCTTATGGGAGGAGGCATGTCATGGTGGGAGTAGTTTTCAAAATTCCACACGTATCTTTGCTATCTCTCTTTTTCTTGGGCTCCTGGTTGTTGTCTCAACACGTAAGCTCCCAGCTATTACTCCATAGCCATGCTTGCCTAGCTGATACAATGCTCCATGCCATGATTGTCATGGACAATGTAAAACTGTAAGCCAACTTCAAACTCTTCATTTTATGAGCTGCCTTGGTTATGGTGTCTCTTTACATCAATATAAAAGTAACTAATACAAAGGTCAACAGGTGATATCATTGTGTAGGTATAGTTTAGGAAACTGGGTTGCTAAGATTACATCTAAAGTCTGTACACCTAAAGAAACCAAGGAAGAAGGAGGACCCTGGGTAAGGTGCTCAATCCTCACTCAGAAAGGAAAATGGGATGGACATAGGAAGAGGGATAAAGCAGAAAACAGGACAGTAGCTTACAACAGAAGGACTCTGAAAGACTCTACCCAGCAAGGTATCAAAGCAGAGTCTCAGTCTCATAGCAAAACTTTGGGCAGAGTTCAGGGGAACTTATGAAAGAAAGGGGAGAGAGAAAGACCAGGAAAGTACAGGAGCTTCACAAGGAGAGCAACAGATCAAAAAAAAAAAAAAACTGGGCCCAGAGGTCTTTTTGAGACCGCTACTCCAACCAAGGACCATGCATGGAGATAACCTAGAACCCCTGCATGGATATAGCCCATGGCAGCTCAGTCTCTGTGGGCTCCCTAGTAATGGGAACAGGGAGTGTCTATGATATGAACTCAGTGTCTGGCTCTTTGATCACCTCCCCCTAAGGGGGGAGTAGGCTTATCAGACCACAGAAGAAGACAATGCAGCCAGTACTGATGAGACCTGATAGGCTGGGGTCAGAGAGACAGTGAGAAGGACCTCCCCTACCAGTGGACTTGGGGAGGGGCATGAGAAAAGATCAGGGATGGAGGACAGGATTGTAAGGGGGTGAAGTAGGGGACTCCAGTTGGGATACAAAGTGAATAAACTGTAATAAAAAAAAGATTACATGTAGGAGTGCCTCAAAACAGATGCTGAGACTCACAGGCAAATATTGATCTATGTATAGGGAGTCTAGGTGAATAGTGGGAGGAAGGAAAAAAGGACCTGCAAGCAACAGGAGCTCCACAAGAAAAACAACAGACCCAGGGCCCAGAGAGGTTTGCTGAAATTGAAGCATCAACCAAGGACCATGCATGAACTGGACTTAGGCTCCCTACAAAGATGTAGCAGATGAGCAGCTTAGGCTTCCAGTGGGTCCTCTAGTAAGGAAAGCGGAGACTGCATGAGACAGGGACTCACTTGCTAGCTTTTTGTTTATCACTTCCTCCTAGCAGGACTGCCTTGCCAAGCCATAGGAGAAGAAGAAATGCTCAGTCCTGATAATACATGGTGAGCTGGAGTGGATAGGAAACGGAGCACTCCTGTTCTGAGGAAAATGGTAGGGGAAGGGGGGAAGGAAAGGAGGAAGGAAGGATGGAACTATGAAGGAAGAAGGGATGGGGCTATAAGGATGTAAAGTGAATTAAATAAATAAATGAGAAAAATATATCATGGGTATAACTCTATTACATAGACAATACTGTCTTGAAACTGACATCATATCCTCTGGCTTTTAGTCTTTCTACCTCCACTTTGTGATGTTTCCTGATATGTTGTCCATTTCCAAGTGCTCAGCCTTAAACACACACACACACACACACACACACAGTAAAGGGACTCTCTAGGTTATATTTGTATTTATATATGTTGATATATTACATATGTATAACAATAATAGTTAAAAATAATAATTTGAGAGTTTGTGGGAGATTTGGAGGAAATTGGAGCTATAAAGGGTCAGGTAAAAATTAAGTAAATAGAGTATTGCTGTATGAAATTCTCAAAAATTAAATGATGTATTTTTAAATAATGTTTATTAAGATGGCATTATCACTGAAAGTCCATTACTTGTATTTGGTTTCACTCTTGGTCTACATTATATGAGTTTGGACAAATATATATCAACGTTATATTTCATGCAGAATTTGTGCTCCCAAACACCTTCTTTGTCACTTCTCTTATACCACCTCTCCCTTCAAAACCTTAAACAATGTAACTTCCTGATAACTGAGAGCTTTTAATCAGTTACATGTGTATCATATAGCTGAATGTATCATATAGTTGAAATCATATCTGATGCAGCCTTTTCAGATTAGATCTCTCATTTTAAAATAAGCATTTGCAGTCCCATCATGTCTTTCCTTGGGCTAATAGCTTCTTCCTACTCTAAACAGTATTCCATTATATGCAATACCACAATTCATTTATTCCATGGCTTACTAGTGAATTTATTTACTTAAAACACAATGGTTTCTTCTGTTTTAGTAATTTGACATAAAACTGTTATAAGCACCACTGTGTAGCTTTTGCACGGATATTTCTAACTCTTCTGGGTAAATACTAACAAGAGAAGTTGTTAGGTCTATGGTAAAATTATGGATAGTTTCACAGGAAACTATAAAACTGTCTGCAAAAATGGCATTGCCTTCTTCACTGACAAGAAGGGAAATTTCTGTTACTCCATATCTTCACTAGCATTTGATTTTTCCAGTTCTCCAGATTTTGAACACTTTAAATAAAATGTGTAGTAGTTTTCCAGAATTTTGACTTAGTTATTCTAATGGGATAAATCACTGAGTGTTTGTCAATAAGCTTGCTTGCCGTTAATACATCTTCAATACGTCTGATTGAAGAAATGTCTATTTTTGTTTTTAATTTTTATTAATTAGAGGTTATTCAATGTGTATCCCAGCTGTAGCCCCTTCCTCAGTAACTCCCAATCCCATCCTCCCTTCCTCATCTCCTCCCAGGCCCCTATGCAAGTCCACTGATAGAGAAGGTCCTCCTCCCCTTCCATCTGACCATAGACTATCAGGTCTCATTGGGACTGCTTGCATTGTCTTCCTCTGTAGCATGGTAAAGTCCCTTCCCCCTCAGGAAGTGATGATCAATGAACCAGCCACTGAGTTCCTGTCAGAGTTATCCCTATCACTAGAGTGCCCATTTGGAGACTGAGCTGCCATGGTCTACATTTGTGCAGGGTTTCTGGCTTATCTCCATGCATGGTCGTTGGTTGAAGTATCAGTCTCAGAAAAGACACCTGGTCCCAGATTTCTTCAGTTCAGCAAATCTTGTGGAGCTCCTGTCCCCATCAGGTCTTTCTGTCTCCTGCTTCTTTTATAAACTTCCTTGCACTCTGCAAAAAGTTTGGTTATGAACCTCAGCATCTCCTTTGATACACTATTGCGTAGAATCTTCAGAGGACATTGGTGGTAGATTCCTGTTCTGTTTCCTATTTTCTCCCTCTTCCAATATCCATCCCTTTGCATTTCTCAGTGAGGATTGATCATCTTACCGTGGGTCCTCTTTCTTGCTTAGTTAGCTTCATTAGGTGTACCGATTTTAGTATGATTATCCTATATTATATGTCTAATATCTACTTATAAGTAAGTATACATGATGTGTGTCTTTCTGCTCCTGGGATACCTCACTCAGGATGTTCTTTTCTAGATCCCACCGCTGGCCTGAAAATTTCATGATTTCCTTGTTTTCAACTGCAGAGTAGTATTCCATTGTCTAAATGTACCACAATTTCTGTATCTATGCTTCATTTGAGGGGCATCTCAGTTGTTTCCAGCTTCTAGGCATTACAAATAAAGCTGCTATAAACATGGTTGAGCAAATGTCCTTGCTGTATACTTGAAGGTATTTTGGATATATGCCCAGAAGTGATATAGCTGGATCTTGAGGAAGAACTATTCTTAATTGTCTGAGAAAGTGCCCGATTTTTGTCCAAAGTGGTTGTACAAGTTTACATTCCCAACAGTAATGGAGGAGAGTTCCCATTTCTCCAAATCCTCTACAGCATGTATTGTCACTTGAGTTTTTGATCTTAGGCATTCTGAAGGGTGTCGTTTTGTTCTTATGACAGTGCCCTTTACTTTACAGAAGATTTTCAGTTTCATGAGGTCACTTATATTAATTGTTGATAATATAGCCTGTGCTGTTGGTGTTCTGTTCAGAAAGTTGTCTCCTGTGCCAAAGAGTTCAAGGCTCTTCCCAATTTTTCTTCTAACCAATTTAGTGTGTCTGGTTTTATGTTGAAATCTTTGATCCACTTGTACTTTAGTTGTGTGCAGGGTGATAAATATGGATCTTTTTTCTGATTCTACATGTAGACATCGAGTTAGACCAGCACCATTTTTGAAGATGCTGTCTGTTTTCCATTGTGTAGTTTTGGATTCTTTGTCAGAAATCAAGTATCCATAGGTATGTGGGTTTATTTCTGGGTCTTTTATTCATTTCCATTGTTCCACCATTCTGTTTCTATGCCAGTACTATGCAGTTTTATTACTCTTGCTCTGTAGTACAGCTTGAGATCAGGGATGGAGATACCTCCAGACGATCGGTTGTTGTGAAGGATCATTTTGGTAATCTGTAGTTTTTGTTTTTCCATATGAAGTTAAGAATGGTTCTTTCAAGATATGTAAAGAATTGTGTTGGTATTTTGAAGGGAATTGCATTGAATCTGTAGATTGCTTTTGTCAGGATGGCCATTGTCACTATGTTAATCCAACAGATCCATGAGCATGGAAGATCTTTCCATCTTCGAATATCTTCATTAATTTCTTTCCTCAGAGACTTGAAGCTTTTTTCAAACAGATATTCCACTTGCTAGCTTAGAGTCACACCAAGGGTACTTTATGTTGTTTTTGGTTATTGCTAATGGTGTTGTTTCCCAATTTTCTTTCTCAGCCCTTTTGTCCTTCATATACAAGAGGGCTGCTGATTGTTTTGAGTTGATTTTTTTATCCAGACTCTATGCTGAGGGTGTTTATCACCTGAAGGAGTTCTTTGGTTGAATATTTAGGGTCACAATTGGATACTATCATATCATCTACAAATAGTGATACTCTGACATTTTCCTCTTGGATTTGTATCCCCTTGATTTGTTTAGTTGTCTTATTGCACTAGCTAGGACTTCAAGTACTATGTTGAAGAGATATGGAGAGGGTTGGTAGCCTTGCCTTGTCCCTGATTTCAGTGGGATTGGTTTAAGTTTCTCTCTGTTTAGTTGAACGTTGACTATAGGTTTTCTGTATATTGTCTTTACTATGTTTACATATGTGCCTTGTATCCCTGATCTCATTAAAACGTTAAGCATGAATGGGTGTTGGATTTTGTCAAATGCTTTTTCAGCATCTAAGGAGATGATCATGTGGTTTTTCTCCTTCAGTTTGTTCGTATGGTGGGTTACATTAATAGATTTCCATATATTATACCACATCTGTATGCCTGGGATGAACCCTACTTGGTCATGATGGATGATATCTTTTATGTGTTCTTGGATTATTTGAAAGTATTTTCTTGTGTGTTTTTGCAACAATGTTCATAAGAGAGATAGGTGTGAAGTTCTCTTTTTTTGTTGGGTCTTTGTGTGCTTTAGGTATCAAGGTGACGAATATGGCTTCATAGAATGAGTTTGGTAATGTTCCTTCTGTTTCTATTTTGTGAAATAGTATGAAGAGAATTAGAGTTAGCTCTTCTTTGAAGGTCTGTTAGAATTTTGCACTGAAACCAGCTGACCCAGGGCTTTTTTTTTCCAAAGGGAGACTTTTGATGACTGCTTTCTATTTCCTTGGTGGATAAAATGCTATTCAAACTATTTACTTAATTTTGATTTCATATGGATAATTGATTTTTGACAAAGGAGTGAAAACCATACAATGGGAACATGACTACATCTTGAACAAATGGTGCTGATCTCACTGGATGTCTACATTAAAAAATAAGAATAGATCAATATTTATCAACCTGCACAAAAATCAAGTCCAAGCGGATAGAGACCTCAACATAAAACGAGATACACTAAATTTGTTAAAAGAAAAATTGGGGAAGAGCCTTCAACTCATTGGCACAGGAGACAAATTCTTGAAGAGAACACCAATAGCACAGGCTCTAAGATCAACAATCAGTAAATGGGATCTCATGAAACTGAAAAGCGTCTATAAAGCAAAGGAAACTGTTATCAAAACAAAACGACAGCCTGCAGACTGGGAAAGGATCTTTACCAACCCTATATCTGACAGAGGGCTAATATTGAGAATACATAAAGAACTCAATAAGTTAAACAGCAACAAATAGAGTATTCCAATTAAAAATGGGGTACAGAGGTAAAAAGAAAATTCTCAATAGAGGAATATCAAATGGCAGAAAACACTTAAAGAAATGCTTAACTGTTTAGTCATCAAGGAAATGCAAAAGTTCTGAAAGTCCTTGCTAGGGCAATAAGAGAATTAAAGGAGATCAAGGAGATACAAATCAGAAAGGAAGAGGTCAAAGTATCACTAATTGCAGACGATATGATAGTATACTTGAGTGACCCCCAAAATATTACCAGGAAACTCCTACAGCTGATAAACACCTTCAGCCAAAGTGGTCAGACACAAAATTAACTCAAAAAAATCAGTAGCCTTCTTGAATACAAAGGAAAAAAGGGCTGAGAAAGAAATTAGGGAAACAACACCCTTCACAATAGCCACAAAGGACGTAAAGTACCTTGGTGTGACCCTAACCAAGGAAGTCAAAGACTTGTATGAAAAAAAAAATTCAAATTTCAAGTCTCTGAAGAAAGAGTTAGAAGAAGATATCAGAAGATGAAAGATCTCCCATGCTCATGGCTTGGAAGGATTAACATAGTAAAAATGGCCATCTTACCAAAAGCAATCTACAGATTCAATGCAATTTCCATCAAATTACCAACACAATTCTTTACAGACCTTGAAAGAAAAATTTTCAACTTCATATGGAATAACAAGAAACCCAGAATTGCTAAAACAATCCTTTACAATAAAAGATCTTCTGGAGGTATCTCCATCCCTGATCTCAGGCTGTACTATAGAGCAACGGTAATAAAAACTGCATGGTACTAGCAGAGAAACAGAATGGTGGATCAATGGAACCGAATAGAAGACCCAGAAATAAACCCACACACTTATGGACACCTGATTTTTGACAAAGATGCCAAAACCATACAATGGAAAAAAAGATAGCATCTTCAACGAATGGTGCTGATCTAACTGGATGTCTACATGTAGAAAAGTGCAAGTAGATCCATACTTGTCAATCTGCACAAAACTAAAATCCAAGTGGATCAAAGACCTCAACATAAAACCAGACACATTAAATCGGTTAGAAGAATAAGTGGGGAAGAGCCTTGAACTCATTGGTACAGGACACAACTTCTTGAACAGAACACCAACAGCACAGGCTCTAAGAGCAACAATCAATAAATGGGACCTCATGAAACTAAAAATCTTCTCTAAAGCAAAGGAAACTCTCATCAAAACAAAACAACTGCCTACAGATTAGGAAAGAATCTTCACCAACCCTCTATCTGACAGAGGGCTAATATCCAGTATATATAAAGAACTACAGAAGTTGAAAAGCAACAAATCAAGTAATCCAATTAAAAATGGGGAACAGAGTTAAACAGAGAACTCTCAATAGACGAATATCAAATGGCAGAGAAACACTTAAATGCTCAAAATCATTAGCCATCAGGGAGATGCAAATCAAAATCACGCTGAGATTTCACCTTACACCTATTAGAATGGCCAAAATAAAAACTCAAGTGATAGCACATGATGGAGAGGTTGTGGAGAAAAGGGAACCCTCCTCCACTGATGGTGGAAATGTAAACTTGTATAACCACGCTGGAAATGAATCTGGTGCTTTCTCAGACAACTAGAAATAGCACTTCCCCAAGATCTAGCTATACCACTCCTAGGCATATATCCAAAAGAGGCACAAGTACACAATAAGGACATTTGCTCAACCATGTTTGTAGCAGCTTTATTTGTAATAGCCAGAAGCTGGAAACAACCCACATGCCCCTCAACTTAGGGAAGGATACAAAAATTGTGGTATATCTACACAATGGAATATTACTCAGCAGTAAAAAAAGGGATATCATGAAATTTGCAGGTAAATGGTGGGAACTGGATAGCATCATCTTCAGTGAGCTATCCCATAAGCAGAAAGACACACATGGTATATGCTCACTCATATAGACATATAAAATAGGATAAACCTACTAAAATCTAAAGAAACTAATTAAGAGGGAGGACTCTGGCTCAAATGCTCAGTCCCCAGCAAGAAAGGCAAAGCAGATTGACATCAGAAGAAGAAAACAGGAAACAAGCTAGGAGCCTGTCACAGAGGCCCCCTGAAAGGCTCTGCTCTGTACAATATCAAAGCAGATGCTGAGACTTATTGCCAACTGTTGGGCAGAGTGCATGGAATCTTACAAAAGATGTGGGAAATAGTAAGATAGGGAGAGGACAGGAGCTCCACAAGGAGAGCAACGAAACCAAAAATCTGAGCACAGGGATCTTTCCTGAGACTAATGCTCCAACCAAATACCATGCATGGAGAAAACCTAGAACCCCTGCACAGATGTAGCCCATGGCAGTTCAGTATCCAAGTGGGTTCCATAATAATGGGAACAGGGATTGCCTCTGACATGAATTGATTGGCCTGCTCTTTGACCACCTTACCCTGATGGGGGAGCAACCTTGCCAGGCCACAGAGGAAGACAATGCAACCCCTCCTGATAAGTGCTGATAAACTAGGATCAGAAGGAAGTAAAGGAAGACCTCCCCTATCAGTGGACTTGGGGAGCAGCATGTGTGGAAAAGAGGGAGGGAAGGTGGGATTGGGAGGAGAGGAGGGAAGGGTTTATGGGGGGATACAAAGTGAATAATGTGTAATTAATAAAAAATGAAAAATAAATAAAATAAAATAATTAAAAATATATTAAAAAACTCATGTGACAACATGTGCTGGAAATGATGTAGAGATAGGGGAACCCTGTTCCACTGGTGGTGGAAATGAAAAGTTACACAACCACTTTGGAAATAGATCTGGCACTTTCTCAGACAATTAGGAATAGTGCTACATCAAGATCCAGCTCTACCACTCCTAAGTAAATATCCAAAATTTGGTCAAGTATACGAGAAGCACATTTGATCACCCGTAATTGTAGCAGCTTTATTCTTTTATTCTTTTATTTATTTATTTATCTATCTATTTATTTATTTATTTTTTATTTACTTTTTTATTTTATGTTAATCACAGGTTATGTACTTTGTATCCCAGCCATAGACCCCTCCCTCATTCCCTGGATATCCCTCCCATCTCTCCCTCCCTAATTTCTTCCATGCCCCTTTCCAAGTCCACTGATAGGGGAGGTCCTCCTCCCTTTTCTTCTAACTCTAGATTATCAGGTCTCTTCAAGACTGGCTGCAATGTCCTCTTCTGTGGCCTAACAATGCTGCTCCGCCCTCGTGGGGGGAGGGGGTCAAAGAGCCAGTCATTGTGTTCATGTCTGAGATACACCCTGTTCCCCTTACTAGGGTACCCATTTGGATATTGAGCTACCATTTGCTACATTCAAGCAGGGGTTCTAGGTTATATCCATACATGGACCTTGGCTGGAGAAACAGTCTCATAAAAGATGCCTGTGCCCTGATATATTTGTTCCTTGTGGAGCTATTGTCCTCTAGAGGTCATACTAACTACTCCTTCTTTCATATGATTACCTGCACTCTGCCAAAGGGTTGGTTATGTGTCTTAATATTTGCTTTCATACACTGCTAGGTAGAGTCTATCCGAGGCCCTCTGTGGCAGGCTCTTGTCCTGCTACTTGTTTACTCTTACATCCAATGTCCATCCCATTTGTCTTTCAAAGTGAGGATTAATCCTCTTACCCCAGGTAAGCTTTACAGAAGCTTTTCAGTTTTATGAGGTCCCAT
This sequence comes from Pachyuromys duprasi, assembly GCA_028658305.1. Classification (NCBI taxonomy): domain Eukaryota; kingdom Metazoa; phylum Chordata; class Mammalia; order Rodentia; family Muridae; genus Pachyuromys; species Pachyuromys duprasi. The sequence continues at coordinate 70,868,210 of CM053742.1, forward strand.
TTATTGATTGTAGCTCTTGGAGCCAATGCTGTTGGTGTTCTGTTCAGGAAGTAGTCTCCTGTGCCGATGAGTTCTAGGGTTTTCCCACTTTTTGTTCTAACTGATTTAATGTGTCTGGTGTTATGGAGAGGTCTTTGATCCATTTGGATTTTAGTTTTGTGCTGGGTGATAAATATGGATCTATTTTCATTTTTCTACATATAGACATCCACTTGGTCCAGCACCATTTGTTTAAGATGCTGTCTTTTTCCATTGGATGGTTTTGGCTTCTTTATCAAAAATCAAGTTTCCATAGTTGTATGGGTTTATTTCTGGGTCTTCTATTCGGTTCCCTTGATACACTATTCTGTTTCTATGCCAATACCATGAAGTTTTTATAACTATTGCTCTGTAGTACAGCTTGAGATCGGGTATGGAGATACCTCCAAATGATCTGTTGTTCTACAGAAACGTTTTGGAAATTCTGGGATTTCTGTTTCTCCATATGAAGTTGAGAATTTTTCTTTCAAGGTCTGTAAAGAATTGTGTTGGTATTTTGATGGGAATTGCATTGGCATATTAGCCAATCTGTAGATTGCTTTTGGCGTAATAGAATTTTCACTATGTTAATCCTACCAATCCATGAGCACGGGAGACCTTTCCATCTTCTTATATCTTCTTCAATTTCTTTTTCAGAGCCTTGAAGTTTTTCTCAAACAGATCTTTCACTTGCTTGGTTAGAGGCACCCCAAGGTACTTTATGTTATTAGTGGCTATTGTGAAGGATGTTGTTTCCTAATTTCTTTCTCGGCCCTTTCATCTTTAGTGTACAGGAAGGCTTCTGAATTTTTTTGAGTTGGTTTTGTATCTAGCCACTTTGCCGAAGGTGTTTATCAGTTGAAGGAGTTCTCTGGTTGAATTTTGGGGGTCACTCATGTATACTAACATATCATCTGCAAATAGGGATACTTTGACCTCTTCTTTTCCAATTTGTATCCCCTTGTTTTCCTTTAGTTGTCTTATTGCTCTAGCTAGGACTTCAATTAGGTCCATTTGATTTAGGGTCTCTGTGAATGTGCTTGTTTCCCTGTTTTGCTTCTAACTGGATGATCTGTACCTTGGTGAGAGTGGGGTGTTATGGTCTCCCACTATTAAGGTGTTGGGACCTATGTGAGATTTCAGCTTTAATAATGTTTCATTTACAAATGTAGGTGGTCTTTTATTTGGGGTATAGATGTTCAAAATCGTGATGTCCTCTTGTTGGAATTTTCCTTTGATGAGAAGGAAGTGCCCCTCCTCATCTTTTTTGATCAGTTTTGGTCGAAAGTCTATTTTATTAGAAGCTAGGATTGATACTCCAGCTTGTTTTCTAGGTCCATTTGCTTGAAACACATTTCCCAGCCCTTTACTCTGAGGTAGTGTTTAACTTTATTGCATAGGTGTGTTTCTTGAATGCAGCAGAATGTTGGATCCTGTTTCTGCAACCATTCTGTTAGTCTGTGTCTTTTTATTGGAGAGTTGAGTTCATTGATGTTGATATATAATAGTGACAAATGGCTGTTAGTTCCTTCTATTGTGGAATTGGTAGTCTTACTATGAGTCATTGCTTTTTTTTCCCTCTTTTAATTTTTGCTGGGAGATTGTCTGTATCCTATATTTTTGTTGGTGTAGTTGTTTTCGTTGCATTGGAGTTTTCCTTCTAGTATCTTCTGTAGAGCTGGGTTGCTGTGTAGATATTGCTTAAATTTAGTTTTGTCATGGAGTATTTTGGTTTCTCCATCTATGTTGATTGACAGCTTTGCTGGGTATAGTAGTCTTTGGTGGCATCTGTGTTCCCTTAAAGACTGCATGACCTCTGCCAGGCCCTTCTGGCTTTCATAGTTTCTGATGAGAAGTCTAGTGTGATTCTGATGGGTCTCCCTTCATATGTTACTTGACCTTTTTCCCTTGCTGCCTTTAATATTTTTTCTTTGTTTTGTAGACTTAGTGTTTTGACTATTATATGACATGAAGTATTTCTTTTCTGGTCTAGTCTATTTGGTGTTCTCTAGGCTTCTTGTATGTTTAAGGCCATCTCTTTCTTTAAGTTAGGGAAATTTTCTTTTATGATTTTCTTAAAAACTTTTTCCGGTCCTTGGAGCCTGGAGTCTTCTTTTTCATCTATTCCTATTATTTTTAGATTTTTCTCTTTTCATGGCATCCTTGATTTCTTGAATGTTTTATGTTTGGGACTTTTCTGATTTTAGATTTTCTTTGAGTGAGGAATGAATTTCAGCAAGTGTATCTTCAGCTCGCAAGATTCTCTCTTCCATCTCTTGTATTCTATTGGTGATGCTTACTTTTGTGGTTCCTGAACTTTTCTCTAAGTTCTCCAGCTCCAGGTTTTTCTCTGTTTGTGTTTTCTTTAGAGATTCTAATTCTGTTTTCATGCTTTGTACCATTTCCTTCATCTGATTGAATGTGGTTCCTAATTTTTTGTTTGTTTCCTCTCTATATGTCTTTAATTGTTCCTCTACATGGGCAGTCATATTCTTCTGAATTTCTTTGAGAGCCTTGTTAATTTCCTCTTTTTGTTCCTCTAATAACTGCATAAGCAGAGCTTTAACATAATTTTCCTGTGTCTCTGCTGAATTAAAATCTTCATTGCTTTTGGGTGTTTCTGGTGGGGCCATGGTGTCCTGATTTTTGTTGGGTGAGTTCTTGCATCTACCTTTGGCCATTGCTGATGGAGGCTGGAAGCCCGGCCGGCTGCATTCTGCTCCCTGAGTTGGTAAGCGCTATCTGCTTCCTCAGCTGCTACACCCTCAGACAAGGCTGTGGGGGAACGCTGGATATCTGTGCTTGGATCATACAGCACTATGCTCCCTGCAAGTTGCTATGTGCACTTCGCGCTGCCTCCTCTGCTTTGAAGCTGGTTGGGATACCTCCACTGCTGTTTTCCTGCTGGCTGGAGTATCTCCCCTGCTCCCTCTGCTGCAGGCTTGGCTACATTTGCTGCTGCTTCTGCCTGTTATATGGAAGTAACCAGGAATCAATTCCCCAGGAGAAGTCCATGGAGATGTCTGATGTTGACCTGTATCCTATTGGACTCAGATCAGGTTTTGCTCCCTTCTCCCTGGGCTCCTCGTATGGTTGTTTTGGATTCCACAGCCCTTTGATTCCCCAAATTGGGGACAGGGAAACCCAGGCTCTGATGCTGCGGGTAGCACAGATCTGTCTTTGACTGGTAGTTTGTGCTCAGCAGATCTCCGGTTTGGCAGTGCAAGCACCCGCCGGTCTAGGGGACCTTTTCCAGGGAGATCCTGGGCACCCTAACTCAGTCCCTGTTTGCTTCCTTCCCTTTGGGGTTTTCTCCTGACAGGAAAATCCAGGCTCTGGTGTCCTCTTGCACACTTTTCTTTTGTGTTAGAGAGTTGGGCGCCCACAGCAGGTCTCTGTGCTCAGAGGTGGAGCCTAGATCAGAGATGGCATGCGTGTGCCCGCCATCTTCTCCCCTCCACTCAGTGAGACTTCACAGCTTTATGCTTAACAGCAATAACCTATAAACAACCCAGATGCCCCTCATCTGAGGAATCGATACAGAAATGGTGTTACATTTACACAATGGAAAATTAATCAGCAATTAAAAACAAGGTAATTTGCAGGTCAATGGTGGGATCTAGAAAAGATCATCATTAGTGAGTTAACCCAGAAGCAAAAAGACACACATGGTATATACTCACTTATAAGTGGATTTTAGATATATAGTATAGGATAACCATAGTAAAATCTGTACACCTAAAAAAGCCAAGGAAGATGGAGGACCTTGGGTAATATAAACAATCCTCATTCAGAAAGGCAAACAGACAGGATGGACTTTGGAAGAGGGAGGAAACAGGAAACAGAACAGGAGCTTACCACAGAGGGCCTCTGAAAGACTCAACCCAGCAGTGTATCAAAGCAAATACTGAGGCTAATAACCAAACTTTTGGCAGAGTTCAGGGGAACTTATGAAAGAAAGGGGAGATAGAAAGACCTAGAGGGGACTGGATCTTCACAATGTGAGCAACAGAACCCAAAAATTGAATCTATCAAAAAATGTCCTTTTCATTTAAATTTTCAATATTTGTAGCATATAGGCTTTTGTAGTAAGACCCAATGATTGTTTGGGTTTCCTCAGTGTCTGTTGTTATGTACCCCTTTTCGTTTCTGAATTTGCTGATTAGAATATTTTCTCTCTGCGTTTTAGTTGGTTTGGGTAAGGGTTTGTCTACCTTATTGATTTTCTGAAAGAAACAGTTCTTGATCTCATTGATTCTTTGTATTGTTTTCTTTGTTTCTAAATCATTGATTTCAGCTCTGAGTTTAATTATTTCCAATTGTCTACTCCTCTTGGGTGTGTCTGCTTCTTTTTTTGTCTAGGGCTTTTAGGTACGCTGTTAAGTTGCTGGTATGGAGCATTTAGTGCTATGAACTATCAGTGCTCTTAGCACTGTTTTCATTGTGACCCATAAATCTGGGTATGTTTTGCCTCAATTTTCATTGAATTTTAGGAAGTTTCTAATTTTTTTTCATTTCTTCCCTGACAAAGGTATCATTGAGTATAGGGTTGTTTAATTTCCATGTGTATGTAGGCTTTTTGTTATTTCTGTTGTTTTTGAGTTTTAGTTTTAGGCCATGGTGTTCTCATAGGATACAAGGGATTATTTCTATCTTCTTTGTTCAGAATTGTTATGTCCTCCTGGTGGATTTTTCCTTTCACGAAAATGAAATGTCCCTGATCTTCTTTTTTGATTAATTTTTGTTGAAAGTCTACTTTATTAGATATTAGGATAGCTACCCCAGCTTGTTTTCTGAGTCCATTTACTTGAAAAGCAGTTTTCCAACCCTTTAATCCGAGGTAGTGTTTATTTTTGTTGCAGAGCTGTGTTTCTTGGATGCAGCATAATGTTGGATCCAGTTTCCAAAACCATTCTGTTAGTCTGCGTCTTTTTATTGGACACTTGAGTTCATTGATGTTGATAGATAATAGTGACCATTGAATGTTCCTGTTATTGTGGAGTTGGTGGTGATACTGTGTTTCAATGTTTGTTTTCTTTTAATTTTTTTGTGCAGTTGATATCCTGTGTTTTATTGCATTTAGTTGTTTTCTTTAGATTGGGCTTTTCCTTCTAGCACCCTCTGTAGGGCTGGGTTTCTGTGTAAATATTGTTTAACTTTAGTTTTGTCATGGAATATTTTGTTTTCTCCATGTATGTTGATTGAAAACTTTGCTGGGTATAGTAATCTAGGTTAGCATTTGTAGTCTCTTAGAGTCTGCACGATATCTGCCCAGGTCTTTCTAGCATTCAGAGTTTCTGTTGAGAAGTCTAGTGTGATTCTGATAGGTCTACCTTTATATGTTTCTTGGCCTTTTTCCTTTGCTGTTTTTAATATTTTTTGTTTGTTCTGTACATTTAGTGTTTTGATTGTTATGTGACATATGGAATTTCTTTTCTGGTCTAGTCTATTTGGTGTTCAGTAGGCCTCTTGTATGTTTATGGACTTCTCTTTTTTATGTTAAGAAAATTATCTTCTATGATTTTCTTGAAAATATTTTCTGGGCCTTGGAGCCTGGAATCTTCTTTTAAGTCTACTCTTCCTATTGTTCTTAGATTTCATCTTTCCATGGTGTCCTTGATTTCTTGGATGGTTTGTGTTTGGAACTTTTTCTATTTGACTTTTTCTTTGAGAGAAATAAAAATTTCTGCAAGTGTGTCTTCAGCACTTGAGTTTTTTTCTATCTCTTGTGAAGCTTATCTTTGTGTTTCTTGATTTTTTCTCTAAATTCTCCAACTCCATGGTTTTCTCTGTTTCTGTTTTCTTGAAACATTTCTCTCATCTGTTTGAATATGTGTTCTTGTCTTTCCATGATGGCCTCTATATTTTTGTTCATTTCCTCTCTTTATGCCAGTAATTATGCCTCTACTTGTACCCCTATTTGTTTGGCTGTATTTGCCTGTATTTCATTGAAAGTTTTGTTCATTTCCTGTTTATGTGCCACTAATATCTGGATAAGCCTAGAATTGAGATAATTTTCTTGTGTTTCTGATGAATAAGCATGTGCTTTTATTTTTGGGTTTCTGGTGAAGCCATGATGTCCTGATTTTTGTTGAATATGTTCTTACGCCAACCTCTAGCCATCTGCTTCTCTGTAACCTTTGCTGTTTGTTCCTGTAGTCTGTACTTCAGACCGGGTCCATCTGTCTCTGGTGTATGGAGTATTCTTCAGGAAGATGAGAGAGGTCCACCTGTTTGAGAGTGGCTATTGGTGTTTCAGTTGTAGCTAAGGGAGGAAGGTTGCAGGCACTGGTGAATAAGTGCCAATGAGCAAGCATGGGCGTGTGCATGGAAGTGTTCTTGAAGGACAGGGTGCTAGAGAGTGTAGGTGCCTGGAATGTGGGGCTTAAGCCTAGGAGGAGGTACAGGTGCTTGTGCTGTTCAAGGATGCAATGTGTTTGCACAAGTGCCCTGAATACCTCAGTAGCCTACAGGCCTGTTGTACTGTCTTCCTGGTATTCAGATCTGTCTGGGCTCCAGGAATTGTTTGTCTGGACTCCACTGGTAGACCCACAGAACAGGAGCTTCAATGTTGAGAACACTGTCCCAAGAATCCTTTTGTTGCCCACAGTGAGTGTTTGGGTCAGAGGGATCTGATATCTGGCTGCTAGTATAGAAAGGACCCTGGATCTGGGTTTCTGCAAGCACTAAGTTGAAGGCAAACTCAGTAGCTAGCAGACCTAATCAGAAAGCACAGGGGTTCCCCCTATTCTCTACTCTCAGATATGGGCCTACAGTGACAAATGAGAGTGTGGGAGATATGCCAGGTCAGTGGTGTCCACTCTTTGTCTGCTGGGCAAGGAGACCCTTATTTGTGTTAGCCACTTCTGTTCTCAGTCAGTGAGCATGAAGGCTCCTGTTAGGGCTAGGTGCCACTCTGCTGCCACTGTTGCAGACCTGAGAGGCTGATACAGTTGCCCCCTGGGAGGCCGTGGGAAGCCTGTATAGCCATCTGGGAACTGGGGAAGCCTGTACAGTTGCCAGACATATCTGAGGAACTGGGATGTGTGTCTTTGCTTAATAAGTTACTTAGCAGAGAGGCCCATGCAAGCAGCGGGCATTGCAGGCAGCCTCCACCAAGGAGGGAGGCCCATCAAGAGGAAGTGCATGGGAGTTGAGTATTTGCCACTCTCAGTCCCCAGGGATGTCTGCGGATGACCTGGATCCAAATGGTCTAAGTTCACGGGTTGTCCCCTCTCACCTAGGAAGCCTTGATGTCGATATTCTGGCTTCAGTTGCCCCTCCACTCACTAATTTCTGAGTTTCAGATCCTGTGCCTGTCAGATATGGTGTGAGCTGCTCCCCTCCGTATTGGAACCCTGAAATGTCTGTTAAAGGTTTTGGTCCACCTGAGTTGGGATTTTTATTACTTTCAGAGTAGTTTCATAATAGTTACTGTGGCTTCTATCAGATATGCCTCTTGAAAATATGTTCTTCCAGTGTGTGGGCCAAGTCTCAATTTTTGATGGTATCTTTTATAGAGCAAACATTTTCAGTTTTAATGAATCTAGTCTATCAATTTTGTCTTTAGAGGATTATGCCTTTGATACTGTATCTAAAAGAAAATCACCAAACCCAAGGTCATCTACATTTTTTACTTTGTTATATTCTAGAAGCTTTATAGCTTCTGTTTAGGTGTGTAATATCTTTTGAAGCATAATTTTGATGTATGTAAAACCTTGTTCTACATTGTTTTTGCACATTTTAATATCAAGTTGTTTCGGTACCATTTGTTGAATATATAATATTTGCTGCAGACAATTTCCTTTTGTTATCATTTGAAAATGGAATATACCCTGTAGGCAACTGTACTCACATTTGGTCTCCAGCTAGCAGCACTTTTTTGAGAGATGGTAGAAACTTTAGCTGATGAGGCCTAATTTTAAAAAGTAGGTTATGTAGGGACAAGACACATATCTGATTCTTGGTCACTATAAAGGAATAACTTTCTTTATCTATATGTTTCTTTCTCCACCAGTATGTTCTGTCTCACTATATGCCCACGGCAATGGAACATGCCAACCATGGACTTAACCTTCTGAAACTCTGACCCAAATTCTTTATGTCAAGATGGGGGTTTTGTTGTTTTGTTTAGTCAGAGTTAGGAAAAGTGACTAATCTGCCTCTGCTCCTGTGTCAAAATTCAGTTGATAATATTTATATTTTTCACTTCTGGGCTCTCAGTTATACCCATTAATCTATCTGTCTGGACTTTGACCAATGCCCCACTCTCTAGACTGATGTGTCTTTATACTAAGTCTAAATGCTAGGTAGTTTAATAATCCAAATTAGTTATTGTAATTTATTTCATCAGAAGTTTGTGCTATTTCTTAAAATATTTAACTATTTTTAATCAATACCTAATATTTCATCTTAGATGTAATAATATCAGCAGGATTTTTATTTTTAATCTCCACTATAAATTTATTTTATATCCTAAAATGATTAGCACTAACACAGATATGGTCAGACACATATACATATATACATACATATATGCATATGTATGCATACATACATATATATACATACATACACATATACATTATATGTATATATACATATAATATACACATACATATATACATATATACATATAATATATAATATATATACATATAACATATGTGTGTATGTATGTATACAGATATATTGTTGTGGATTTAAACATGGTATTGTTTTGGTCCCAGCTGTGGGATGTGGGACTGATTCAGATGGTTCACAGCAGCAGACTATTTGCCTTATGTGGTCTCTCAGAGGAGCTCTTTGCCAGTTGCAGATAGTTTAAATCTGAGGACTCTGGAGAGAGAATAAATGCTAGCACCCAGGGAGATGGAAGCTCTGGGAAAGAATAAAAGAGGTTTTAAAGAGTATGCCAAAAGTATACACTTTCCTATAATAATTTATTAATTTAGGAACCTTTTTTATTTTGTGAGAACTTCATTCTGGTATACTGTCAAATATGATCATATCCATCCTTCAAATTTTCCCTATATCTCCTCCCACTTGTCCAATTTCCAACTTCTACTAAGTTTATTTAGTACTACCCAACAGCCACCCCTCTACCCTGCAGCAGCTATCAGCTGCCAATATCTCCCCAGTTAACACTGGAGGCTGTAGATTGTGTACCACATCCATGCTGATTTTTTTTTGTCTTGATCCTGTGCTGGTCTTATGCAGCTAACCAGAGCTGCTGTGAGTTCTTTGGTATAATAACCATGTCCAGAATACAGCACTTCTCAACATAATTTTGTACTTATGTTTTTTTGCATCCTTTCCTGCAATGTTCCAGGGCCTTGTAAGTAGGGAGCTGAATGCAGGAGTAATGAATACATTCTAGTTCAGGCTTAACACTCACAGTCACTTTTTCTCAACACTGTGACCAGTTTTGAGTGTCTGTATTGAATTTTGACTACTAAAAAAAGAAGCTTCTCTGACTGAGGTTGAGAACAATGCAGTTTGACAACATGACCAGTTAGCAAAATAAAGATAGAAGGGGCAATAACTTCTCCAGCCATGGATTTTGACTGGGTTTACAGTATGAGGCATAAATTCTGTCCTGTCAATCAGACCTCAGATCTAACCAGAAAACATTTGTTTATCCCATAACAGTCATGCAACTTTTGTACCAATACTGATCTGCCATGCAGAAACCTTAATTTTCCTTTTAATTTTTTCTCTTATCATACTTTTTCTTCTTTTACTTTTTTCTCTTGTTCTACTGAATTAACTAGAACCTTCAGTAAAATATTAAAAAGCAGCTATGAGGGGAGACATCCTTGTCCAGATCTTCTGGTGGTTAAATTTCCAACTTGTCACGTAAATTAGATACAGATATAAATATAAATATAGATATAGGTGTAGGCATAGGTGTAAATGTAGATGAAGATGTAGATATAGATATAGAATTTGTTATGATATATGTATGTATATATAATTATATATATGTATATATCATATTAAGTCTATTGATTTTACGTACATTACATTTGTTATTCCACCACTGAAGTTTCTTAACAGACACAGTTTTATGGTTTTCTTATAATACCATTGTCTACTTTGGGTATTAAGGTATTTCTGATCTCTTATAAATATAATTGAAGTATTTATAAAAAGATAATTCATTAAGACTAAGTTTGAATTAGCCCATGTCCTCAAATTTAACATTTAAAAGGCAAACAATAGTAGGTCAATACCCAGCACCCACATTAAAAAAGTCAGGCATAGATACAAGGGTTTTAAATCTCAGTGCTACAGAACCTGAGACATGTGAATCCATAAAGATCTATATCCAGCCAATCTAGCATAAATGGCCATCACCAGGGCATTTGGGTGTTCCTTATAGACAAATAAGCTAGATGGTACTCAGAGAGCAACACCAATGGTTGCTATTTTTGTCTTCCACATGTACCTATTCAAATGTAGAATACACAATTCACATGTAGAGTACACATCCAGTACTGTAATTCACAAATTGGTAAATTAAAGCAAAATTTGGCAAACCACAGTTTCCTGGGGAAATCTGGACTGCTACATGTTTTCACAGTCTTTTTTACTTGTAGCACTTCTACCCAGAACATACTAATGATGCACTTTACCTCCTACAACTCTAGTTTGACTTTAATAAAATTTTATTAGAACAGAACTACAACTTATTATTTAATGTATTATGCTGTAGCATAGTAATAGATACACTTTGACACTAACCTTGGCTCTTCACATAAAAATAAGTGTTGGATAAAAATTATCTAATAATATCAAGGGGGATCCAAGATGGTGGCATTGAGAACACACTGTGTCTGATGAGCAGGACAGCAGTGATTGCACAGAGACCAACAGGCCAAACTATGGGACCTAAACCAAGAGTGATTGTGTTTCCCAGTTGAAAGGAAACCCTCCAGTGTGTGAAACAATCTGGTCCAATCTCAGTTCACCCCTGAAGAGTTTCTGGTCCCAGCAGGCTCTCCATTGCCACTCATATCCACAGATCTGTGTGCTATGATCACTGTCCTTGACAGAACTGTGGGCCCCTAAACATCAGATAAAGGGTTTCCCTGTCAGGATGAAACCCCACAGTGACAGAAACATTAGCTCTAACCTTAGCTCACCGGCCAACATCCTCTCTCCCCAAAAGTTCCTGGATTCCTACAGGCTCTTTAAGTCACCAGAACAGAGCCACTCACCAACAACCCCTGCATGCTCTACTCACCATCCCAGACTGAGATGTGGATCCCCAAACACCACAGACTAGGTCTCCATGTTGGGAGGAAACCCCACATTGAGGGAAACATCAGGTCTAACCTCAGGACACCCAGCTATTCCCTGGAAAATTCTTAGGTTCCCACAGGCTAGAGGGCTCTAGCCTTCAGCTACACATGTGTGCTGCATTCACCGGCCACTTATTACCTCTTGTGGGGCACAAAGCTCCAATCTCAAACCTAAAGATGTCTGGGACTCACAGGATCAGCTCTCAGATGCTGCTCCAAAGCTTAACATGAATCCTTAGCTAAACTGACAAACCTTGTAGCTCCCAGGTTCTTCAAGAGAGCTATGCCCAGCAAACACAGTATACAAACAGCAGCATCTCACTAAATTCAGAGCAAGAAAGCCATGGCCGGGGTAGCCTTCCCCAGGATTTTCCTGGTGAGAGGAGAGCCTGGGCTCCTAATAAGCTCATTTAGCATGCAGAAACAGGAAGATACAGCCAAAGATCCTGAGGCCCTTAGAGAGGAAATAATTAAATAACTGAAATAAATAAAAGAAAAAGAGGGACGTTCAAACAAATAGGTTAAGGAATTGAAAGGAAAGCAGGAAAATACAGACAGGTGAAGGAAATCAACAAAATGGTTCAAAATCTGAAGATAGAAATGGAAAAATTAAAGAAAATACAAACTGAGGAAAATACAGAGAGGGAGAACTTAGGGAAGAAAACAGGAACTACAGAGGTAAGGATATCCAAAACACTACAAGAGATAGAAGAAAGAATCTCAGGTGTGGAACATACAATGGAAGAAATTGCATATCTGTCAAAGAAAATGTTAAATCCATAAAAATCCCTGACACAAACCACCCAAGAATTCAAGGACAACATGAAAAGATGAAACCTAAAAATAAGAGAAATACAAGAAAAAGAAGATTCCTGTCTCCAAGGCCCAGAAAACATTTTCAACAAATTCATAGAAGAAAATTATCCCAATTTTAAGGAGAGGCCTATAAGCATATAAGAGGCCTAGAGAATATCTAATAGATTAGACCAGAAAAGAAAATCCTCCTACAACATAATAACCAAAACAGTAAATATACAGAACAAAGAAAAATAAGGAAAGCTGCAACAGAAAAAGGACAATTAACATTTAATGACTAACCCATCAGAATCATACCTGACTTCTCAGAGAAACTATGAAATATGAAACATGGAAGAGCCTAGATAGATATCATGCAGACCCTAAGAGAACACAGATGTCAACCCAGACATACCCAGCAATCTCTCAATCATCATAGAAGGAGAAAACAAGATATTCAATGAAAAAAAAAACAAATATAAACAATATCTACCCACAAACCCAAACATAAAGAAGATATTAAAAAAATACAACCCAAGAAAGCTTACTACATCCAGGAAAACAAAGGAAATAAATACCTCACAATGGCAAATCTAAAGATAGCAAGGCACACGCAAACACACTACCACAACAACCATCAAAATAAGAGGATCTAATAGTTACTGGTCATTAATCTCTCTCAACATCAATGGATTCAACTCCCCAGTAAAAAGACACAGAATAACATAATGGATGCGTACACAATACCCAACAATTTGTTTCATACAAGAAACACACCTAAGATACAAAGATAGACACTGCCTCAGAGTAAAGGGCCAGAAGAGGATTTTTCAAGCAAATGGACACAAAAAGCAAGCAGGAGTAGCCATTCTATTACCTAATAAAATAGACTTTCAACAAAAATTAATCAAAAGAGATTGGGAAGGTCACTTCATATCCACCAAAGGAATATTCCACCAAGAAGATATTTTAGTTCTGAACATCTATGCCCCCAATACAAGAGAAATAACATTTGTAACAAAAACATTAATGAAACTTAAACCACAACTAGATCTCCAAAATTAATAGTGGGAAACTACAACAGCCATCTCTCATTAAAGGACAGGTCAACAAACTAGAAATTAAAACAAACAAACAAAAAACAATGACACTAAAAGATGTCATGAATCAAATGGACCTAACAGACATCTACAGAATTTTTCACCCAAAGACGAAAAAGCTACCTTTTCCCCAGAAATTATCTTCTTTCTCATGGTATCTTCCCAGAAATAGAACCATATACTTGGTCACAAAGCAAATTTCAATACATACAAGAAGACTGAAATACTTTCTTGTGTATTATCAGATAACTATGGACTAAAGATTGACCTCAGCAACAACAGAAATAACAAAATGTCTATATACATGGAAACTGAACAACTCTTTACTCAGTGACAGCTGGGTCAAGGAAGAAATAAAGAAACAAATTAAAGTCTTCCTAGAATTTAATGAAAATGAAGGCACAACATAACCAAATGTACGGGACACAATGAAAGCAGTGCTAACAAGAAAGTTCATAGCACTAAATGCCTTCATAAAGTGTTTCAAAACATCTCATTCAAGCAACTTTGCTCACCTGAAAGCCCTAAAAAAAAAAAGAAGCAGACACATCAAAAAGGAATAGAGGGATAGAAATAATCAAACTCAGTCCTGAAATCAAAAAATTAAAAACCAATAGAGCAATTCAAAGAATCAATGAAGCCAAGAGCTGGTTCTTTGAGAAAACCAACAACATAGGCAAATCTTAAGCCAAACTAACTAAAAGACAGAGGGATACTATCCAAAATAACAAAATCAGAAATGAAAAAAAGGGACATAACAGACACTGAGGAAATCCAAATAATCATTAGGTCTCACTTCGAAAGCCTATGTGCCGCAAAATTGGAAAATCTAAATGAAATGGACAATTTTCTTGATTGATTCCCTTTACCAAAGCTGAATCAAGACCAGTTAAATAAATTAAATAGTCCTATATCCCCCAAGGAAATTGAAGCCATCATCAAAAGTCTCCCTTGCAAAAAAAGCCCAATGCCAGATGGTTTCAGTGCAGAATTCTACCAGACCTTGAAAGAGGAGTGAACACCAATACTTTTCAAATTGTTCCACAAAATAGAAACAGAAAGAACATTACCAAACTCATTCTGTGAATACATAGTCACCTTGATACCTAAACTTAACAAAATCCCAACAAATAAACATCAGACCAATCTCCCTTATGAACATTGATGCAAAAATGCTCAACAAAATACTGGCAAACTGAATCCAAGAACACATCAACTATATCATTCACTTTAACCAAGTAGGCTACATCCCGGGTATGCAGGGCTGGTTCAATGTACACAAGTACACCACTGTAATCCAGTACATTAAAAAAAAAAAACTAAAAAAAATGATCATCTTCATAGATGCTGAAAAACCATTTGATAAAATCCAATACTCATTCATATTTAAAGTCCTGGAGAGATCAGGGATATACCTAAACATAGTAAAAGCAATATGCAGTAAGCTAAGCAAACATCAAACTAGACAGAGAGAAACTTAAATCAATCCACATGTAATCAGGGACAAGTTAAGGATGCCCACTCTGATCATATATCTTCCACATAGTACTTGAAGACATTGCTAAAGCTATAAAACAACAGAAGGAGATCAAGGGGATTCAAATGGGAAAATAAATCGAAGTGTCACTATTTACAGATAATATGATACTATACAAGAGTGACCCCAAAAATTCTACTAGGGAACTCCTGCAGCTTAAAAACACATTAAGCAAAGTGTCTGGAAAAAATTAACTAAAAAAAAAAAAACAAAAAAAAAAAAACAACAACTTCAGTAGCCTTGTTATATACAAAAGACAACAAGCTTGAGAAAGAAATTACGGAAGTAACACCCTTCAAAATAGCCACAAGTAACATACAGTAACTTGGTTTGATTCTAACCAAGAAAGTGAAAGGCTTGTATGAAAAAAAGTTTAAGTCTCTGAAGAAAGAGATAAAAGAAGATATAAGAAGATGGAACGAACTTCCATGCTCAATAGAATTAACATAGTAAAAATGACCATCTTACCAAAGGCAGTCTACAGGTTCAATGCAATTCCCATCAAAATACCAACACAATTTTTATACACCTTAAAAGAAAAATTCTCATTTTCAGCTCAGGCTCTAACATCAACAGTTAATAAATGGGACCTGCTGAAAATAAAAATATTCTATAAAACAAAGCGCACTGTCAACAGATCAAAACAATAGCCTACAGATTGGGAAAGGATCTTCACCAGCCCTACATCTGACAGAGGGCTAATTCCAGAATATATAAAGAACTCAAGAAATTAGACACCAACAAATGAAATAATTTAATTAAAAAATGGGGCACGATCCAAGATGGCTGCCACGAGAGAACACTGTGTCTGAGGAGTAGGAGAGCAGAAACAACACAGCTACCAGGAGACTGAACTCTGGGACCTAAAACGCCAGCATCGTGAGTGCCAGGTGAGCGGAACTCCTACGGTGAGAAAATCAAGTGGGAAAACCCTAGGGACACCCAGTTATTACCTGGAGAAATTTCCCGGTGACCAGCGGTGCACAGCTCTGATCTAGACAAGTGGCCGCTCTGGGTGCCCGCACCCTCCATTGTAGACTGAATCACACAGTCTCGCGGGCAGTCTCGGGAGGAGCCAGGTGCCGTTTTCGCTGAACTGCGCCCTGCAAGCACACACTGCACCAGGGTTCTGCTTAAATCCACAGGTGTGCTGCGGGCTCAGACCGATCACCGGAACCACACCACACTGAGTGGATTGGGGGACCATTTTGACCAGTCCGCACACTGCGGGGGTGCGAGCCAAACGCTTCCGCCAGCAAAAACTCAGTCAGTGTGTGAGTCCGCCGGTGGATCAGGGAAGAACCTGAGTTCTGTCTCAACCCATGGCTGAGAGGATCCTGGGACAATCTTGACCAGACCACACACTGAGGTCAAAAGCTGCACGTATCCACCAGCAAAAACCCCAGTTCGGGTGTCTGTCCACAGGCCAGACAGAGACAGCCTCGGGCACCATTTCAGACAGCCCTGCATACAGCTGATGCACACCAACCCAAACCCACTGTGTGTGCCCCAAATATCATCTCAGACCATGGTGCACAGCCCCTGGCACAGAAGGAGGTGCCAAATCTCCATTCCAGGGGAGAGCCCTTAGCAGCAAGCCCAGGGCAGAGTGCACAGTCCCCAGCTGACATCTCAAACCTGGACACTCAGACTCTAGCACAGAGTGAGGAGTAAGGACTACAGACCAGAGGGGTGGCCAGCCTGCAGTGCTCACAGCTTCTAGCACACCACACGAAGCTGGGAACACAGAGCCCACAACAGAGATCAACTGAGACAAAACACACACCACAAACCACCAGAAATCCCTGATCTTCTGGAAGAATACGACTGACACAAGAGATTGACAGATTCAGACTGAAGTACAGCCTTAAAGCACAAACAGCTCCCTGATTATATATAAACAAATGCCCAGAAATCAGCGAAAGAACTCACCGAACAAAAATCAGGACACCATGGCCCAACCGGAAACACCCAAAAGCAGTGG
>CM053742.1:70885449-70901431 GCA_028658305.1 Pachyuromys duprasi
AAAAAAAAATAAATAAAAATAAAAAGTGGGGCACAGAGCTAAGCAGAGAACTCTCAACAGAGGAATATCGAATGGCTGAGAAACACTAAAAGAAATGCTCAAAATAAGTAGTCATCAGGGAAATACAAATCAAAACAACTCTGAGAGTCCATCTTACACCTAACAGAATGGCTAAGATCAAAATCTCAAGTGGCAGCACACACTGGAAAGGATGTGTAGAAAGAGGAACCCTCTTCCAATTCTGGTGGGAGTGCAAACTTGTATAACCACTTTGGAAATCAATCTGATAATTTCTCAGATCATTGGGAAAAGCACTGCCTCAAGATCCAACTATATCACTCGTGGTCATATAACCAAAATAAGCTCCACCATTCAATAAGGACATTTGTTCATCTATATACAGAAACTGTGGCACATTTACACAATGGAATACTACTAAGCAATTAAAAACAAAGAAATCAGGAATTTTGCAAGCAAATGGATGGAATTATATTAGCCTTATAATAAAGGATAGCCACATGAAAATGTACAGACCTAAAGAAGCTAAACACTAAAAAGGACCCTAGGGAGAATGCTTAAATACCATTCAGAATGGCAAACAGGAAAAATACCAGAAGCAGTGGAAGAGAAGAAACAGGACGGGATCCTACTTCAGAGGGTCCACCCAATAGGGTATCAAAGCAGATGTCCAAATTTTGGATAGAGTGCAGGGAGTCTTACGGAAGAAGAGGGGGTTGAGGATAGAGAGGGACATGGAGGGGACAGGAGTCCAACAAGAATATCAACAAAGATGAAGGATCTGAGCCCAGGAGTTACTGCAGACACTAATGCATCAACCGAGGACCATGCATGAAGGAAAACCTATACCCCCAGCTCAGATGTGGCTGATTGGCAGCTCAGTCTCCATGTAGATATATGTGTGAGGGGAGGAGAGACTGCATCTTTCATGAACTTGGTTGCTTGCTCTTTGATTGCTTGCCCCTGGTGTTGCAGCCTTGCCAGGCCACGGAGGAATAGGATCCAACCAGTCCCGAAGAGATTTGACAAACTTTGGGCATATGGCAATGGTGGAGAACTCCTCCTTTCAATGGACTAGGGGAAGGGAATGGGCAGAAGAGGCAGGGAGGGTGGGAATGGATGGAGTTGACAGTGCGCTCTTCAATAGGGATATATAACGAAAAAAGTGTGAAAAAAGTAAAATTAAATATATTCACCAATCCTAC
Organism: Pachyuromys duprasi; assembly: GCA_028658305.1. Taxonomy (NCBI): domain Eukaryota; kingdom Metazoa; phylum Chordata; class Mammalia; order Rodentia; family Muridae; genus Pachyuromys; species Pachyuromys duprasi. The sequence goes on from CM053742.1 coordinate 70,886,673, forward strand.
ATCTCACAGAGGGCTAATATCCAGAATATATAAAGAACTGAAGAACTTAAACACCAACAAACCAAGTAATCAAATTTAAAAATGGGGTAAAGAGATAAACAGAAAATTTACAACAGAGGAATTATAGAATGACAGAGAAGCACTTAAAGAAATGATCAACATTTTTAGTCATTCTGCAAATGTAAATTAAAACAACCCTGAGATTTCACCTGTTCAAATGAAGCCCATTGGCTGCTGAGTTTCCAAGTGGGTATCCTAGTAAGGGGTACAGGGGCTGTCTCTGACATGAATTCAGTGGCTGGCTCTTTGATCACCTCCCCTTCAGGGTGTAGCCATGCCAAGCCACAGAGGAAGATGATGCAGCCTGCCTAGAGGAGACCTCATAAGCTAGGGTCAGATAAAGAGAGGAGAAGGTCCTCCCTTATCAGGGGGCTAGGGAAAGGGCATACAGGAAGAAAAGGGAGGGTGGGTGAGACTGGGAGGAGATAAGGGAGGGGCTGCAGCTGTAATACAATGTGAATAAACTGTAATAAATAAATATATAACTAAAATAAAAATAAAATAAATAAACAAAAGAAAATATCAAATTTCCAGGTTTAGGCATTGCATGCAATTAGTTTGGACATTGGTTCTCTCTCTTGAAAGAAAAAGAAAGAGAGAGAGAGAGAGAGAGAGAGAGAGAGAGAGAGAGAGAGAGAGAGAGAGAGAGAAAGGAAGGAAGGAAGAGAGAAAGAGAAAAGGAAAACCAATAACAACAAATACCCTAAACATCCTGAAAAGTTGGAACATCTTCATAGATTTGGAAGTGAACTGGTGTTATATGTGTAAGCTACTACACTCCAAACTAGTGAAAGTGATAAGTAAATGTAGAAAATTGCAACTTACCAAAGCAGAAATCTATGAATAGAAATATCCATGGGAATCATTACCAAAGTACAAAATGCACTATAATTGATGAGTTCCTGTAGGTTGACTTTATAAATCTGAAAAATAAAACCTCCAAGAGGAATCAAACGTAAATGGCACTCAGAATAAAGTGAGTTTTACTATCTGAATGTGTACTAGGTTCTCATACTGAACACCAGAGAATTTGGAGGTGAGTAATGGGGAAATGGACTATGTAAAATTATCAGAGAATTTAACAGAAAATGCAAAGATGGCCTTCTGTTGAACTGTTTTAATGACCACAGCTTAACCTGTTATGGTGAGAATTAAATCCTAATATTTCTATGATAGGGAATATTCAACTCCAGATCATTGAACAACATTACTAGGGGAACTGTACACAGAATAAGAAAATACTAATGAGGTAAACAATGTGAGCTTTTTTTAATGTCATTTTATCTTTTCTGTGTATGTGTGTGTGTGTGTGTGTGTGATATACCTTGTGAGTAGGTTTTCTCCTGTCTCTTGTAGAATTGAGGGATAAAATTCAGATTGACAGACCTGCTTGTAAACTCCCTTACCCACTGAGACATTTTGCCAGCCCTAATGTGAGATTTTTTTTTTATTCAACACCTATTCTGAATCACAAAAACAGAAAAGAAAGAATGGAGGAGTAAGCACGTTGGGAAGATAATGACAACATTTTTGAAGATGAATGAAAGGCCTAGATCTATTAAATCGGTACACCTAATGGATGTAGGGAAGTAAAAATTTAAAAATCTTACTGAGTTCCAGGACTATAGATTCGTAAGAATGCTACTCAGACTTCATTTTCCTGCTAGTGAATTTGGCCCACAACTAGTAGATCCTGGAAAGGGAAGCTGGGGCCGGAATGGCAGCAGTGAGCACAGTAACCTGGAGACAGGAATGAGACAGCTCATTTCCTGCAGGGGAACAATGGCTATTTATACCTTTGTAAGGTGGGTAGAGGCTGTTGGGGTGAGTGTTACTCATCGGCTGGGGCCAGAGCACAGGGATAAGGGGTGGTGCCCTATTTGCTGAAGAAGAATTCCAGGAGATGCTGGACATAACCTTATAATAGAAGAGATAGTTTAACCTGGCTACCAGGCTACATGACCTTCTGGTGGGGGCAAAGGTGGGGGAACAAGACAAGATTACAGGTGCTGGAACATGCAGGCCAAGGACAGAGTGGGAGGAATCCTACTCCTGCTGATCTCAGGATGAGATTTTCAAGATTTTGACATGCCTTGACCTCACTCTTGCTCCAGGCTGACTTTTCCCAGTCCCAAGGCTTCCTGGTCTAACTGTAGAACATTTGCATCGCATGCACAAGACTCTGTCTTTGAGTACCAAAATTGCAAAATTACATAAATAAATTACGTTTGAATTAAGAATTTCTGAAATATAGTATAGTGAAAGTACAGACAACTGTCAAAACAGAAAAAGTCAAATAGATAATAATAAAAGAATTACCTAATACAGCACATTAAAATGGCTGCTGAATGTATATATAACCACAAGACAAAAGCAAAAAGGCAAACTAAATCTTCAACATACTTAAAGAAATTTACTGTCACTTGAACTTCTATTGCCAGTGAAAATACCTTTTAAGAATGTTAGAGAGTTGTTTCAATTGTGATATAAATATACAACCCCCAAAATTAGAAGACTAAAAAACCTGTCTTTTCTTTGTCTCTTTTATTCTCTGTGTGATATGCAGGCATAGCAAGCTAGTACTGTACTGACTTTACTACTGTAGTTGTGCATCGAAAGAACAGCAGGAACTGGACTATTAGGGAGGAAGAGCAAGGTGGAGCTAAGTAAATAAAAAATGAAACAGAATATAGTCACCGTACATATAAATAAGTTAATTAAGAAATGAGTAGAAATATAAGGAAAAATGCTATGAAATGCTGTCTACTGGGCATGGCATAGCTATTACACACATGATCTCATAACAGCTTGTTTACCTGTACAATACATTTACCTAATCAAGAGAGTTAATAATTTCAGCATGGAGGGACTCCTGATAACCCACCCATAGCTGAAGAACTTATGGGAATTGATGGCTGCTGAGGGAGGGGTAGCTATTTTTCTTTGTTATGAGGGTGAGAACTGGTAGGTTAACTGTACCTCAGTAAATGACCTCACATAATGTGAGCATATGTATGAGTTATATTTTTTTTAAAAAACTATGAATTTATTAAGTAAATAGGAGATATTTGAGTGGGTTGTAGGAAGTTTGAAGGAAGGAGTAGGAATGAGTAACATGAGGAGGAATTCCAGGTGCTGCTGGACATAGCATTATAAGGGAAGAGAAAGTTTATCCTGGTGACCAGGCTACATGACCTCCTGGTGAGAGTAATGGTTGGAGAACAGATCTACAGGTACTGGAACATGTAGCATATGACCAAAATGCAGCGTCTAAATATAAAAATATATTAAAATATAAAATATACTCTAAAGTCAATCAAATACATGAATCAAAACCTTATTAAGTACAAAATGAAGCTGACAAATGAAAAACTCCTAAGGAACACTTTAAAATACATTTCTCTTGATAACAGATATGTGAGGGAAAAAGAGCCCATATATATATGTGTGTGTATAATATATATGTATATGTTTTACATATATATATATGTAGGTGTATAATTTAAATAATGTAAATAACAAACATGGCTAACATATACACATAAAATAGCATACCTCTCAAAAGCCACATATGCATTTTCTCTAAATGGTACATATAGTTCTAAATATTGGCTTTGTATTAGGTCCTAAAGACAGTATCAAGGCTTTAAAAATTAAAATCATTTACAACATATTCTGTAAGCACAATAATTTTAAGCTAGAAATCAATAGTAAAATGTTAAACAAAAGTCCATATATTCCTGGAAATCAATAATCACATTTACAAATTACCTTATATCAAAGAAAAGAGCATTTAAGAAGGATATAGTTTTGGATGTGTATGTAGCTTAATGGAAGAATAGCTAGCATGTTAAAGATCCTGCATTTGATCTCCATCATCCATTCTCCCCCAAATGGAAACAAGTAATAAAAATATAGCTTTCTACATATCACAACTTGGTTTACACCTCAAGTATCACTTACAGAGAATTTTATGTCTCTAAGTATTAAAACATGGTTCATATACAGGAAAACTCATCATTAACAGTGTGTAGTTCCACAGTTTTTTGCCACAATAGACTTTTTTATCCAACATCAGAGTGGATAATGAAATTTTTCACGCTAACATTTTATAATTATAATTCTTCTCAAATCTAACCCTTACAAACATTGATCTGTTATCTATCTTTCTAATCTTTCCAATTGTGATATAAAATCATATATTACATTGCTTTTTGAATATGACTTCTTTTATTTAGCAAAATAAATTTAAGGCTCCATTTGTGCACTTAGTATACAAATATTTCATTGCTTTTTACTCCTGAATAGAACTGTGTTTAAGGAATGTTCCAAAGTAGAAGGGCGTCTAGGCTATGTACAGAGTTTAGTAATTATGAATCTGTATACCAGTTAGCATTTCTGCTAGCAAATGGTACTGAGTTCCAGGTGCTCTTTATCCTTGTCAATACTTGGAATTTTAATGTCAAGTTTTCGCCATTGTTTATTTTTATAAATGTTTATTTAATAAGTTTTAGTGGTACAGATTTCTAGTTAAATTGGAATATCTCTAATGACTCATGATGCTCAGCATCTTCCGTGTGCTTACTTGCCATGCCCTCAACTTTTTCAATGGCCTATTGAAATACTTTGTCTATTAGAAAAACAAAAACAAAAACAAAAAAAAACCTGTAGTCATTTCTTTGTTGTTGAGGTTCGGGTGTTTTTTTAAGGTTTATTTTCTTTTTATTTATGAGTTTTTGTGTCTGTTGTGTTTGAGTATGTGCGTGAACATATATGAATGTGCCCATGAAAGCCAAAAGAGGCTGTTGAAATCTGTGGAGTTACATCTAGCTGTGAGCCACCTGCTATGGGTTCTGAGAACCCTGCTCAGATTCTCCAGGTGATTTTAGCAGCTGAGCTATCTCTCTAGCCCCTAAAGAGTTTTTAAACACTATATTCTGGATACAAGGCTTCAATCAGATGTTCAATTTGAAAATATTCCTGACAGTATTTGTCTTATAATTTTATTTTCTTGACTTTGTCTTTAAAAGAGGAAAATATTTTTAATATTGATGAAATCCATTAAATTAAACAAACTTTGTTTTGGTGTCATACATAAGAAGTCTTTGCTTAACCCAATGTTATAAAAAAGTTCCTCTGTATCAATTCCTGAATTATGTACTTTTGTATTAAATTTATGTTGACAATTCATTATGAATTATTCTTTGTCTAGGATAAGATGTTTTGGTTTAAGTTCATCATTTATTGCCCAAGAAAATGAAATTATTATAGCACACTTTTGAAAGGACTTGCCTTTCCCCATTAAATTGCACTTACAATTTTGTCAAAAAAATATTGAACTCATGGTGGGAGTATGTCTCACTGCTAGAGTGCTTGTCTGACTTATACAATGCCCTCGTGAATTCATTCCCAAGTAGCTGAAAAGAATAGCCATATTTGTTTTATTGTATAGACGGATATTTTCTTCCAATTACCTGCTCAGATGTAACTCATGCTAGCTAGAAAAAGATACTGTTGTTAGAACAAAATGACAGCCTACAGACTGGGAAAGGATCTTCATCAACCCTATATCTGACAGAGGGCTGATATCCGGAATATATAAAGTACTAAAGAAGTTAAAAAAGCAATAAATCAAGCAATCCAATTAAAAAATAGAGTATGGAGCTAAACAGAATTCTTTGTAGAGGAATATAGAACGGCAGAGAAACACTTAAAGAAATGCTCGACATTCTTAGCCATCAGAGAGATGCAAATCAAAACAACCCTGAGATTTCACCTTACACCCATTAGAATGGCTAAGATCAAAAACTTAAGTGACAACACATGCTGGAGAGGTTATGGAGAAAGGGCAACCCTCCTCCACTGCTGGTGGGAATGTAAACCTGTGCAACCACATTGGAAATCAATCTGGCACTTTCTCAGACAATTAGAAATAGAGCTTTCCCATTTGTTCATCTATACGAGCATTGATCATACCAACCTGGGTCCTCCTTCTTGTATATCTTCCCTAGGTGTGTAAATTTCAGCATGACCATCCTATCCTATAGGTCTATATAAGTGAGTATATACCATATGTTTCTTTCTGCTTTTGGGATACCTCACTTAGGATTATCGTTTCCAGGTCCCACCGTTTGCCTGTGAATTTCATGATTTAGATGAACAAATAGGATGGACATTGAATGGAGGAGAAAACAAGCAACAGGACAGGAGCATACCAAAGAGGACCTATGAAAGAATCAATATAGCAATGTATCAAGCCAAATATTAAGACTCACAATCAAGCCTTTGGCAGAGGGTGGGAAGTAATAATAAAAATAGGGGAAATTAGTAAGACTTGGGGAGAACAAGAGCTCCACAAAGACCAAACTGAGCAGGGCACAGGGGTCTCATATGAGACAGTTTCTCCAACCAAGGACCATGTATGGATATGGCCTAGAACCCCTGCTCAGATGTGGCCCATGATAGCTCAGTGTCGAACTGAAGACCCTAGTAAGGGAAACAGGGACTGTTTCAGTCATGAACTTGATGGCTGACTATTTGACCCTCCCCCATACATGCCAGGGAGTAACAGCCTGGCTAGATCCCAGGGGAGGACATTGCAGCCAGCCCTGAGAAGACAAGATGAGCTGGGGTTGGATGGAAGGGGAGGCGGTCCTCCCCCATTGGTGGACTTAGAGGGGGCAGGGAGGAGATGAGGGAGGGATGGGGAGGGTGAGAGGGAATGAGGGAGGGGGCTACACCTGGGATTCAAAGTACCTAACCTGTGATTGATATAAAAATAATAAATTAAGAAAAAAAAAGAAACTTAAAAAATAAAAAAAGAAATAGAGCTTTCACCACATCCAGCTGTACCGCTCCTAGGCATTTCAAAAAGATGCTCAAGTACACAACTAGGTCATTTGTTCAACCATGTTTATAGCAGCTTTATTCGTAATAGCCAGAACCTGGAAACAACCCAGATGTCCATCAACAGAGGAATGGATACAGAAATTATAGTACTTTTACATAATGGAATACTGCTCAGCAATTAAAAACAAGGAAATCATGAAATTTTCAGGCAAATGGTGGGATCCAAAAAAGATCATTCTGAGTGAGGTATCCCAGAAGGAGAAAAAGATACACAGTATTTACTCGCTTATATGTGGGTACTAGACCTATGAGATAGGATAAACATGCTAAAATCTGTACACCTAAAGCAGATATACAAGAAACAGGACCCTGGGTAAGATGATCAACCCTCCCTTAGAAAGATAAATGGGATGGAGATTGGATGTAGGGGAAAAAAATGTAACAGGACAGGAGCCTACCACTGAGGGCCTCTGAAAGTCTCTACCTAGCAGTGTATCAAAGCAGATACTGAGACTCATAAACAAACCTTAGGCAGAGTACAGGGAATCATATGAAAGAAGGGGGAGTTAACATGACCTGGAGAGGACAGGAGCTCCACTAGGACCAAATATATCTGGTCACAGGGGTCTTCTTTGAGATTGATTCTCCAACCAGGGACCATTCATAGATATAACGTAGAACCCCTGCTCGGATGTAGCCCATGATAGCTCAGTATCCAAGTGGGTACTTTAGTAAGGGGAACATGAACCATTTCTGATGTGAACTCAATGGCCCTCTCTTTGACTTCCCCCACACGTACCACCACTGGAGGGAGGAGCAGCCTTGCTAGTCCACAGAGGAGGACTTTGCAGCCAGGCCTGAAGATACCTGATAAGCTAGGGTCAGGAAAGGGATGGAGGTCCTCCCCTATCAGTGGACCTGGAAAGGGGTAGGCAGAAGATGAGGGACAGAGGGTAGGATTAGAAGGGAATGAAGGAGCAGGATACAGCTGGGATATAAATTAATAAACTGTAATTAATATTAAAAAGTAAATTTTTTTAAAAAGAAAGTTTAAAATACTCAATAAAAAATCTTCCAGATTTATAAATATTAAATTTGTATTTATTAAATACTAACTAACTTAAAGAAATTGGCATCACATGTATTCCAAACCTTCTAATTCACAATATGATGTGTTTCTGTTTATCTATTTCAATTTTGTTTCTCTCATTAGAATTTTATAGTTTTAGTTATAAATATTTTATATGTATTTTGTTGGTATATATTTTAATTTTACATAGGGAGAATATTGTGAATGTTATTGTTGAATGATTTGTATTTCCAGTTGTTCAACTATGATTATTTCTTGTTTTCATCTACTCTCACACCACAATCAACACAGATAATATTTGTGACATCAAAGGTATAAACATTTTACCCCACTAGCAATCAAGGAATTGATTTTGCAGTGGATACTAACTAGGTGTTCTCTAATCCAATTTAATTCTGATACCACCTGGAGATGGTGTCATATCGTATTGGTTGAGGACTCAATCTTCAAGACTGTTGCTTCCTGCTTTTGATGCCAGTTACAAAGCCCAGGCTATTTTTACCTGTACTAATGACAGACCTGATATAAAATTGGAATTTCCACAATACACTCTTTGGGCTTAATTAATTGTTTGAAGCAGCTCATATAACAAGGAAACACAAACGTATATTATAAATGATATTGTAATGAATGCTTATAAAGATAAAAATAGGGGTAGGTCTGAAAGAAAGGTGATATGGCTTCCATACTCACCATGTGTGCCATGCCCCAAGAACCTCCCCATGTTCCCCTAGCAGCAATTTCACCAAACTTTCCACTTTGAGGTTTTATAGAGAGTACATTGCAGAGATGCATTTGCTAAGAGACTGGTTGGGGGGGACATAGAAAGTTGTCTACTGAGATTTGTCTTGGTCTCTCTCTGTATAGCATTGATCTGTTCATGTTAGGTTAGCTAAATTCTTTACAGTCAGCTCCAAAAGAAAAGAAATGGAAAAATGATTACAATTTCTGTGATCCATCTTATGAAGGAAGCTACAGGACAATAACTTTGCTCAAAACGTGTCTTATGTCACAATAATATGTAGACTCACAATTGGCTTTTGTAACTTCATTTTGTATCTTGAAGTCTTTCAAATTATTCATTATTCATAAGAAGATTTTGTTGCATCCCTGGGATTTTACGCCTGAACAATAATTTTATCTATAAATAAGGGTAGTTGAAAGCCATTTATTTCATTTTCATCTGCTTTTTATCATTTTATAGGATTTTAAGCATGATATTGAACAGAGGTGGTCAGAACAGATATCTTGTTCATTTCTTAATCTAAAAGAAAACATTCAGTCTTTCATCATTAGGTAGATATGATGTTCACCCTAGCTTTTTTTTCTTTTTGTGTGTGTGTGTGCACACACACATGTAGGCATAATTTATCAGAATGTGGAAGCTCAATGTTTCCTTAGTTTAAAGAAAATTATATTAGATATTGATATGATTTTGACAAATATATTTTTAGTTTTCATTGAATAAAAAGACTATACACTTCTTTCTTTTCAGTCACCAAATTATATTGATTTTTTAATGTATAGCCAGTATTTCATTTCTTAATGTCTTAGTTACTTTGTTATTACTGTGAAAAGACACCATGATTGAGGCAACTTATACAAAAAAACACTTAATTTGGGGCTTGCTTACAGTTTCTTAGGGTATTCCATGACCATCATGGTGGGGTATATGGCAGAAGACAGGCACTGGACCAGTAGTTGAGAGCTTCCGTATGATCCACAAGTAACAGAAAGAAACACAGAGATACTGGTCCTAGTGTGAGTCTTGGAAAACTCAACATCCACTTCTAATGGTATACCTCTTCCAACAAGTCCATATCTTTTCATCCTTCCTCAAGCAGTTTCACCAGCTGGGAGGCACTAAGCATGCATATATGTGAGTCTATAGGGACATTTCTTATTCAAACAATAACATATAAATTCCACGTGGTCGTAATACATTTTTTATGTGTGTTGCTGGATTTAATTTGCTCCTTTTTTGTTAGATTTGATTTTTGAGTTGTTTATCATTCTATAACTTTCTTGTATCATCTTTGTCTGGTGTTACTATTAAAATAATGTCTTGAAAAGGCATTCCCTCTTAGTTTTTTTTCTTTTACTGTTTTATTTTTATTTTATTTTATTTATTTACTTATTCATTACAATTTATTCACTTTGCATCCTCTCTGTAGCCCCTCCTTCATCTCCTCCTAGTTTGACCCACCCTCCCTCATCTCCCCTATGGCCTTTCTCTATTCCCCTGATAGGGGAGGACCTCCTCCCCTTCTATCTGACCCTAGCCTATGAGATATCATCAGGACTGGCTGCATCATCTTCCTCTGTTTCCTGGCAAGGCTGTACCCCCAGGGAGAGGTGACAAAAGAGCTTGCCACTGAATTCATGTCTGAGATAGACCCTGGCCCCCTTATTAGGGAACCCACTTGGAATCTGAACTGCCTACAGGCTTTTTCTGAGCAGGTGTTCTAAGTCCTCTCCATGCATGGTCCTTGGTTGGAGTATCTCTCTCTGCAGGACCTCCTGGTCCCAGGTGTTTTGGCTCTGTTTTTATCCTTCTGGAGTTCATGTCCCCTTCAGGTCTTTCTAACTCCCTCTTCATCCAAAGGTTTCCTACACTCTGCCCAAAGTTAAGGTGGGAGGCTCAGTGTCACCTTCAATATCCTGGTGGATAGAGTCTTTCAGAGGCCCACTGTGGAAGGCTCCTGTCCTGTTCCTTGTCTTCCCCTACTTCTGATGCCTATCCATCCTAGTTTATAAGAAAAATAATCTTCTGATAGGGGAGGACCTCCCCCCTTCCATCTGACCCTAGCTTATCATGTCTCTTCAGGGCTGGTTGCAATGTCCTCTTCTTGGATCTAGCTAGGCTGCTCCTCCCTCGGGGGTGGGGGGTGGTGGTGGAGTGGACTTTGAGGGGGGCAGGGAGAAGATGAGGGAGGGACTGGGAGAGTGGGAGGGAATGAGGGAGGGGCTATGGTTGGGATACAAAGTACATAACCTGTGATTAATAGAAAAATAAATAAATTACTTAAAAAATAATCTTCAAATATAAGGGCTAGGTTGCAGCTTAGTTACAGTAGAATGGTGGAGTAGAGTGACTTCCTACCAAATATAAATCTCTGGGTTCAATTGAAAGAAAGAAGAGAGGTCAGAGAGAAAAGTTGAGAGAGTAGAGGAAAAAAAGAGAGAGAGGAGGAAGAGGCAGATTTTTCTTGAATGTTTAGTGTAATTAGGATTTTTGTGAAAAGGTAATAACTGATTTAAAGCTCTCATTATACATTTCATTTTGGTTAATTTGTAGTAATGGGTAGTTTTTAAAGAACTGCTCAATTGAATTGTATGACGTATATGACTAGAGTTGTTCATAGAATACCTGATTATCAATTTAATTTCTGTGGAAAAAGTATTTACATGCCCATTTCATTCTCATTAGTGGTTTTGTTATTACTGTTGTGTGTGTGTATGTGTGTGTGTGTGTGACTAGAAGTTTCTAATTTGTATTGAATTCTTTTAAAAAATATTTGGCTGCATTCATATTTTCTATTTTCTTTTTCTAAAATTAAATTAAAATTATATATTTATTACAATTTATTCACTTTGTATCCCCATTGTAGTACCCACCCTTGTCTCGTCCTATTCCACCCTACCTGTTCTCCCACTATGCCCTTTCCCTAGTCCATTGATGGAAGAGAACTTCCTCCCCTTTTACATGACCCTAGATTGTCAGGTCTCATTAAGGCTGGCTGCATCATATTCCTCTGTGGCCTGGCAAGGCTGGACCCCCAGGGGGAGGTAATCAAAGAGCCAGCCACTGAGTTCATGTCAGAGACAGCCCCTGTAACACTTACTAGGGTAACCCCTTGCAAACTCAGTGTTCTTCTATTTCTCATCCCCCTACTATCTGTTTCAGTTACTTTTGAGTATATGTAGTTTTTTACTTCTTTTTTAATTAAAATTTTATTTTTATATTAGTTACAGTTTATTTACTTTATATTCCATTCCCTCCCAATCAGAGCCTCCATCCCTAATCTCCTCACTGCCCCTCTCTAAGTCCACTGATAGGGGAGGTCCTCTTCCCCTTCCATCTGACCCTAGCTTATCAGGTCTCATCAGGACTGACTGCAATGTTCTCTTCTATGGCCTAGCTAAGCTGCTGCTCCCTGGGGGGGGGGGAGATCAAAGAGCCAGCCTTTGAGTTCATGTCAGAAATAGTTCATGTTCCCCTTACTAGAGTACCCACTTGGATACTGACCTACCATGGGCTATATCCAAGCAGGGGTTCTAGGTTATATCCGTGAATGGTCCTTGGCTGGAGAATCAATCTCAAAGAAGACCCCTGTGACCAGATATATTTGGTCCTTGTGGAACTCCTGTCCTCTCCAGGTCATGTTAACTCCCCCTTCTTTCATATGATTCCCTGTACCCTGTCTAAGGTTTGTTTATGAGTCTCAGTATCTGCTTTGATACACTGCTAGGTAGATACTTTCAGAGGCCCTCAGTGGTAGGCTCCTGTCCTGTTACTTGTTTTTTCCTACATCCAATCTCCATCCCATTTGTCTTTCTAACTGAGGGTTTTTCATATTACCCTGGGACTTCCTTGTTTAGCTTCTTTAAGTGTACAGATTTTAGCATGTTTATCCTATCTTTTAAGTCTAGCATCCACTTATAGGTGAGTATATGCCCTGTGTGTGTTTCTGCTTCTGGGATACCTCACTCAGAATGATCTTTTTTGGATCCCACCATTTGCCTGCAAATTTCATGATTTCCTTGTTTTTAATTTCTGAGCAGTATTCCATTGTGTAAAAGTACCACAATTCCTGTATCCATTCCTCTGTTGAGGGATATCTGGGTTGTTTCCAGGTTCTGGCTATTACAAATAAAGCTGCTATAAACATGGTTGAACAAATGACCTAGTTGTGTACTTGAGCATCTTTTTGATATATGCCTATGAGTGGTACAGCTGGATCTGGAGGCTCTATTTCTAATTGTCTGAGAAAGTGCCAGATTGATTTCCAAAGTGATTGTACAGGCATTCCCACCAACAATGGAGGAGTATTCCCCTTTCTCTACAACCTCTCCAGCATGTGTCGTCATTTGAGTTTTTGATCTTAGCCATTCTTATGTGTGTAAATTGAAATCACAGGGTCTTTTTTTTTTTTATTTTCATCTCCCTGATGGCTAAGGACATTGAGCATTTCTTTAAGTGTTTCTCTCCTATTCTATATTTCTCTCATGAGAATTCTTTGTTTATGTCCCTACCCCATTTTTCAACTGGATTACTTGATTTGTTGTTGTTTTTAAACTTCTTGAGTTCTTTATATATTCTGTATATTGGCCCTCTGTCAGGCATAGGGTTGGTGAAGATGCTTTCTTGCTCTGTAGGCTGTTGTTTTGTTCTGATGACAGTGCCCTTTGCTTTTCAGATTTTCTGTTTCATGAGGTCCCATTTATTAATTATTGATCTTAGAGTCTGTGCTGTTAGTGTTCTGTTCAGGAAGTTGTCTCCTGTGCCAATGAGTTCTAGGTTCTTCCCCACTTTTTCTTCTAACCAATCTAGTGTGTTGGGTTTCATGTTGACATCTTTGATCGACTTGGACTTTAGTTTTGTGCAGGATGATAAATATGGATCTATTTTCATTTTTCTTCATGGAGACCTCCATTTGGACCAGCACCATTTGTTGAAGATGCTGTCTTTTTGTCTTTTTTATTTTCAAGCACATAATATACTACAAACTTCTTCTAAGCATTATTCTCATACAGAACTGGGTATATTAGAAATACGTTGTATTGATGTCTAGGAGTCAAGAAATGGCAGCTCTAAAAGAGCTTTTTTTCCTCAGTATATCTCAAGATTTTTAATAAATATTTAAACATTTAATTTAAAAATTCTGTTTTACTCTTAACATAATTTATGTATATTTGCCCTAAGTAGATTAAAAATGCATAAACATGGTAACACTGAAAATTTTGATGCATTTTATTTGTAAAAAATATTAAACAATAAAATATAATCTTTTATAAATTCTTAAAACTGAGGACTTCATTAATAAGTAACTAATTTCTATGAACTTCTATAACAAATAAAAATATAGTTTATTAAGATTTATGTTTTTAAATCCAGTATCATCTCTTCTTTTTTTAATACATGGTCTCTCCAGATGTTCCAGGGTGGCCTGGAACTCACAGATATCTGCCTGCCTCTGGCTCTGGGATTAAAGGTATGTACTACGTTTGGCTATCCAGCATCTGTTAATTCAAGACAGCATTTGTCTTTCAAAGTAAAGAATGAGACAAAAACTTTCAATCCTTAAAATCCTTTCCAGGGAAATGATTCAGGAGTGTTATGTAATACTTCCTATATATGATTCATTTCAAGTATGATAAGGGATTGGCATAAACTTGCATTATCTGAAGTATGCTCAGTATGAAAGTCAGAACTCTATAACTTTTGGGGGGGAATTTTTTTTAATTTATTTATTTTTATATCAATCACAGGTTAGGTACTTTGCATCCTAGGCGTAGCCTCCTCCCTCATTCCCTCCCACCCTCCCACTCCCTCCCTCATCTCCCTCCTCCCCGCCCCCTCCAAGTCCACCAACAGGGGAGGACCTCCTCCCCTTCCATCCAAACCCAGCTCATCCTGTCTCCTCAGGGCTGGCTGCAATGTCCTCCCCTGGGATCTAGCCAGTCTGTCACTCCCCGGCTTGTGTGGGGGAGGGTCAAAGAGTCAGCCATAGAGATCATGACTGAAACATTCCCTGTT
>CM053742.1:70901931-70925628 GCA_028658305.1 Pachyuromys duprasi
CCACCAGCAATGGAGGAGGGTTCCTCTTTCTCCACAACCTCTGCAGCATGCGTTGTCACGAGTTTTTGATCTTAGCCATTCTGGTGGGTGTAAGGTGACATCTCAGAGTCGTTTTGATTTGCATCTCCCTGATGGCTAAGGACGTTGAGCATTTCTTTAAGTGTTTTTCTGCATTCTATAATCCTCTACAGTCAGCTCTCTCTCTCTCTCTCTCTCTATATATATATATATATATATATAAAACAACAAAAAAAGAATGTTTCAGTAATTAACCCTGAACATTTCGAACTGGCCTTGTTTAAGACTTTACTATGCAAGCTACTATATGAAAATAAATAGAAAAATGTGGTAATTGTCTCTTTATGGCTGCTTGGCCAGTATTGTTCCACCTAAGCTAAAGCTTTCAACAGACTATAACTTGATCTTCTGAACCTACTGAACTATAGTCCACCCAGTTATAGGATCCTGGGAAATAACTCTTACAGATATTGGTGGTAGTTTCTGAAGGGTGAGGGTAGTAGCTGGCTTAAAGGCAACTGGGAATGGTCTTCAGCAAACTGATGGCCTTTGGTCAGAGGCAAATCTTGTCAAAAAGATACCAGCTCCTTCAATTAAAGATAAAAGAATGCCACCCATCGCTTACCCGACCATGGCTACTAGTCCGTTTCTTCATGTCAGGATGGCTCCTGTTGAAGCACAGCTAGAGATGGAATTCCAGGAATCTTCATTGCCTCTTATTTGAACCATAATACACTCAATCATGGAAAACAGTCCTCCCCAAACTGTAAAACTTTCTCCAAACTGTGGAGCCCTGGTTTTAATAGTTGTCAAAAAATCCCTTATAGTCTGTGGTTTACTCCCACTGGAGAATTTTGAAAACCTTTGAAGGCTTGAAAGATACTGCCACCCATGGTACCCAGGCTGCCAACGATAAAGGCACCATCCACCATTCGCCAGGGGCATAGCTCTATCACCTACTCCTCCATCTTGGTTTTAGCCCAGGCGAGCTTGATATATAATTTAACCTGAATTCACTTCCAATTAAACTGACCTGTTTATAAATGTTGCCATTCATTTTTATTTAAATTAAAATAAATATCTTTTTCTTCCTCATATCCTGAAACATTGCTCAGTTAAAAATTTCACAACAGCAGTTAAACAAGATCAGTGTTAAGTTCTGTCAGCAGTCTGGAATGGAGTTCTGCCAGTTCAAATGAATTGGGCTCAGTTAATAACACATAAATCCTTTTATATAATCATACAATAGTCCCATCTTCCTTGGAATTTACCTCCTTCAGACTAATGTTCTTTGACCTTTTATAACATTAACATTCTTCTTTTGTTCATAGAGAAGGCAGAAGCAAAAAGGTTTAAGGAACTTTCTGTTAACTCTATCTGTTGTTCTTCTATCATTAGCCCCAAGCTATGAGCCTGGGCTTGAGATAGATCTAAGCATCATCCTCATAAAATAGAAGGTGGAGTAAGGATTAGTAATACACATAAAAACTGCTGATGCTAATGAAATGTATTTGGTGACAACTTTATAATTACTTTTGCAGTTTAATTGTCTAATATAGTTCTATATGTCAATTTTGATACATTAATTGGTGCTTTATCCTAGCTTAACAGTTTCAGGTAGCTAATGTTTCCAAAAATTAGAAACCATATCTCATTTGGACATTTAATCTGATTTTCAAGTTGACTAATTTACAAAAATTACACTGAAATCTATGAACAATGTATTTTACAATCTTATACCTGGGTAGTATATTGCAACTAGCAAGCATTTTCATATTTGAGCCTAATGAGTTTGTGAGATAGATCTCATAGTGTTTAACACCCCCCCACACACACACACACACTCACTACCCCACATACCTGGTCTTCTTCCTATTCTCTTAGCATATAACTCCTAAGACAATTTGCCTTTTTTTGGCATGCCAATTAATTGATTAATTACTGGCAGCCCTTAGGTATCTACAACATGATCATTGGCTGTTGGAAACATTAAAGTATACAGCATTAAGGCTTTTAAGACAGTTTTGTAGGATTAAGTGTCAAAACTGAATTAAAGTAGAGGGCTCCCAAATAGGGTCCATGGAAGAAATAAGTGCTTGCTTAGTATGCAGGAGAGCCCCCCCCCCCGCACACACACACAACAGTTGGTGACATGAGTGTTCTGAGTTGTGACTGTAAGAGACTCTGAGTTTTGTTTATCCTATATCTTCTATAGCTCTAATCAGTTCTTTTTAAAATGACCCTCAAAACAGCTCAGCCAAATATAAATTACTATTTCTTTAATGTATTTAGCTGATGTTTCAATGCTTATGTCTATCATTAATGAGTTTCATTTTCTACTTTACTTGTGTATGTACTCTCTTGAATTTTTACCTTTTTTTTTTTTTTAGATTCACAACATTTTATTTACTATGTATGAGTCTTTTGCCTGCATGTAGTATGTGTACCATGTTCAAGGCTGGTATCCTCAGAGGTTTGAAGAGGGCATCAGTTACCCTATACTTGTAGTGACAGATAGTTGTGAGCCACCATGTGGTTGCTGGGAATTGAATCCTCTGTAAGAGGAGGAAATGTTCTTAACTGCCAAGCCATTACCCCAACCACATCATTTGCACTTTTAAAGAATGAATTGGTTTTTTGGGTTTTGTTTTCAGACACAAGAGTCTATTGTTCACAACATATCATGCTCAATGAACTTTATGCTGCTGTTGTTTCTCTTGTCTCCACTTTGTCTCACAATTGAGAGGCAGAAGGACTTTTGTCTATGTAGGTCTGGGATGAAGCAGTTTTGTTTTTTTTTAATGTAATTTATTTATTTTTATATTAATCACAGGTTAGGTACTTTGTATCTCAGCCATAGCCCCCTCCATTATTCCCTCCCACTTTCCCCATCCCTCCTCATCTCCTTCCTGGCCCCCTCCAAGTCCACTAATGGGGGAGGACCTCTTCCCCTTCCATCCGACTCTAGTCTATCTTGTCTCTTCAGGGCTGGCTTCAATGTCCTCTTCTGGGATCTAGCTAGGCTATTACTCCCAGGCATGTGTGTGTGTGGGGGGGGAGAGTCAAAGAGCCAGCCAATGAGTTCATGACAGAAATAGTCCCTGTTCCCCTTACTAGGGTCTCCAGTTGGATACTAGAGCTACCATGGGCCACATCTGAGCAGGGTTCTAGGTTATATCCATACACGGTCCTTGGTTGGAGAAACCGTCTTGTAAAAGACCCCTGTGCCCTGATCTGATTGTTTTTATAGCTAGGAACAGTGAATAAAATTTTTAGCTCTTTTAAAGACTGTTAGAAATATAATGCAAAATTCTCTGAACAAGTCTCATGATAAAAATAAGTAATGAACACTTATTATGCCATATACCAAAGGTAGAAGAAGAAAGCTTGGAAAAGACCATGTCAAATCCACTGGATTTTGAAATGTGAAATGCTACAGGTACTATTATTATAATAGATAAGTGCCTTGATATTTATTTATAAATAAAATAATTGAGAATGAAGATTATTAATTCACAAAGGAGTTCCCAGAGAAGGAATTGACTCTTTCTTGAGAATTATTGATTAAATTCTTGGATTTGAACAAGGATGCTTGGTGTCTGCTCTGTAGTTAGATGTGATCTCTCTGCCAGGTCTTACTTAAGCTCATTTTTTAATTCTTGAGCTTTAAACTATACTCCTTATACCCAGGGATGGGAAACACTGATGTAAGCCACATAAAGGCTGAGAAAGCATATCAATTTCACACATTAATTTCAGCCCAACTTCATCAAAGTTGACAGACTCTATTTCTAAGAAATGTAGAGGGCAGACACAGTCAGCACTTTATGGGGACAATGTTTTTCATTCTTCACTTGAATTTCTTCTTTACATACAAGGTTACTTCCTGACTGGCATCAGATACTAACAGCAGTGTGTCTGTATGTTAAATTTAGATTTCAGTCATTGTGAACTAGATGACACCATTTATATCCAGTCCCCATTCACACAAAATCTATACAAAATGAAATAGCCAATGTTAGTAATGAGTTACTGATCTAATATTATACCTGGGTACTTGGTAGGTCATGTGTTTCTAATTAATTTGTCATAAATTGTTTTGTTATTTTGGGCTTTTTGAGACAAGGTTTTAATCTGTAGCCCATAATGGACTGAAATTCATTGTTTAACTCAGACTAACTCCAAATTCATGGCAATCCTTCTGTCTCAGCCTCACAAGTACTGATATTATGGTCATGTACCACCATGGCTAGCAAATTTACAGTGATTTTGTGGAACAACATCTAATTGAACGCGTGTATGAAAGTTGCTCATATAGCAAGAAAGGTGTAAAAAGAACAAGTTATTTTAAAGCATTTTAAAGGTTCATTTTCAGGTGTTTTATATATACCTTCCATCCATAACAATTCAGATTACTTGTAAAGTCACTTGGAACTTGTCATTTCAAATGGGCCTTTTTTTTCCCTGTCACCTAGGAGATTTCTTAGATGGCTGTATGCTGAACAAGTAAAAATTGATTTAGCACTATAATGTGGTTCATAAAAGCTTAGACTCTGATGTGAATCTCCCTGTATTCAATTGCCAGATCCATATTTCATACTTCTTTAACTATTGGAAAAAATTTCAACTTCTCTATATGTGTGTCTCAGTTTCTCACCAGTAAATCCTTACAAAGTGTGAGAAAGTAACTTTCATGTAAACTGTCTTGAATGTGATCTGGCACACTGTAAGTGACTAGTCATTTATTGCGTTTTGTTTACTTATCACACAAAAATGGCAACCCAGATAAAAGACATTATCTTCTCTGAAATAGTGAGGTCCATATACACTTAAGGAAGACAAAGTTTTTTGAAATACTACTCAGGTGGTATTTTGCAGTTGAGTTGTGCTGGAGTAACTTTCAAAGTATTACCTGGAAAGTAAATATTATTATGATTGGATTTGCAAGTAGTTGTAAATAAGTGCTGAACACATTTAAATCTCTCTTTTTTTTCTCAAAAGGTGTCAGGAAAGCTTATAGTTCCTTTAACAACGGGAAATTAAACAAACAAAGCAGTGGAACTCCATGTTTCCCAAGGCACAAAAAGTCAGGACAAATGAATTTGTAAAACTGCAAATTATTAAAAGCAAAATACAAAACTAAAAGCGTTGTGGAATGGTACCATTTTCCTCAACCATTCCCACGGCACATCTCCAAATTCTAATGAGAAATTCAGCCTCAGCCATTTGGATAAATCTCTGTCAATGTTCAAAACACCATAGTATGAACTGGAGCCAGATAAACAGGTTCTCATATTAGAGAAAATTTCTTGGAGTCCCCACTGCAATCTGCTTTATCTGAATTATCATGGGGCTTTGTGAAGCATGCAAATTTATCTCTGAAAATTAGTTTGTGCCTAGGCCAATACCCTTTAATTTGGTCTGAGATTATGGAATGAGTACATAGGCTTGAAACAACCTTTGCTAAATTTACAAGCCATGGGAAAGTCGCTTTGTTTTCTCTAACAGGGTTTTGAGATTGGTATCTTTGTCTTCAAATTTCCAATCTGAGGAACTTGCTCTTGCCCTGAACTTCTGTTTCTGTTTTTTATAGGCTCCATTACCTACTGGGAAGTCTTGTTGCTATCTCTGTGGCAAGGCAGGGCCTCTCTTGGCATGCAAACCTGCCTGGTGAATCCTCCCTTCGTGGGCGTGTCAGTACCATTTCCTGGAGCAATCTCCCAGGGTGGCTCCACTTTTCATTTGAGCTCAAATATTTCCCTGTCTACTCTGCAGCTGCCAGACCTGCTCCTGCTGCCGCTCAGGTAACTCATCTTTTACTAGCACCACCAGGGATAAAAGGTGGTTGATAAAGGCCTTCTTTGCGTGTCCCTGCTTGCCTGCCTGCCCTCTTATCATCTTTTCATGTCTATTCCTCAGGAAGAAAACCCTTTCCACTGAGAAGATGATGAGCTCAAGCTATTGGAGTGAGAACAGCAGCAGCAGCTGTGGGACCCAGCAACCCGTAGAGGTCCTGCAGTGCCAGCCTCAGCATTACCACTGTTACCATCAGCAGCCTCCAGAAAAAAATGTAGTGTATGAGCGAGTGAGGACCTACAGTGGGCCTATGAACAAGGTGGTGCAGGCCTTAGACCCCCTCGGCTCACGGGAAGTACTCTCCCCCCTCAAAACCGCCTCCTCCTACCAAAATTTGGTTTGGAGCAACCACTCTCAGGTAAAAAAAGACAGCTGTTTGAGATCTTCAGGAAAAAGAAAAACAAATTTTAACTCTCACTTTTCTTTCGCTTCATTTGTTGTAATCTACAGGATAGCTGTTGGTGGACTGCAGTTATGTATGTGTTGGACACTCGCCCAAATTCTGTCTTTTAACTATTATTTTTTTTTCATTTACAAGTGCCTGTGCTTAGTTTGTTGGTTGGTTGGTTGCCATTCCAGTGAATTACATAATCTAACCAGAGCATAGGAAAGAACATTTTAAACATTAAAGTTAATAGAAAAATGTTTTCTCGATGGCAAACCATTTTGCCTTTAACGACAAAAGTAGTCAGAAACTTGAATGCAATAGGTTTATTTTTAAAGCAGTTCCCCACCGATTTACTTCATATCAGGAGCAAACAGGTGTTTTGTGCCAAATAGAATGATATAAAGACAATAGCATATATGGAGTGACATGTAGTTATTTGTGTTCATCTAATAGTATGTTGATCATAGATAAGTTACAGGCACACGTCTTAGAATTTTCTTATGTGTCAAAATGACACATTGATTCTAATACATACTAGCTGAATAATTTATGGAATGTTGGGAGAAGACAGGTTATAAGATTTGAAAAGCAAGAAAGAGGTAAACAAGTATTATATGAAAGCTCCAAGTGATAGATTTCTAAGACGCTCTTAAAAATGTAAGAAATTGTTTCTAAGGTTTTTTTTTTTCCTTTATCCATCCATATGCATGGTAATAGTCTTGCAAGTACATGAAAAATAACATGGAAAGACAATTAAAATGACAGTTTAATGTCTGCTTTGATTCTCCAACTCTTTTTATATTAAATGTACACACCTTTAAGCTTTCTGTGAGCTTCTATCCAAACTGAAATTGTATTTCAAGATATTTATACTGTAAAGACCTCATAAAGGAATGATTGGGTCTTATCCTACTTACATCATTGTATCAACCAGAAAGAGTACAGGTTCTTTTTCCAAAGCCCAAAACTCAAATAGAATATAAAGCAGCATTCTTAAAATGTACAGTGAAAGTTTTTTAAAAGGATTTCTTCAAAGATACCAAACTATTGGCACAATAACTTTACTACTGTTTTATTTAACACTTAGTTTAAAAATCAGTGAAAAATACAAAACATATAGAGGATTTAATATTAGTAATTCTCTTTTTTCTATTTTCATTTTATTGAAAACAGATTTTTTTCATAGAATATACAATGTTTAGTTCCCCCATGTACAGCTCCTCCTAGAACTTCACCACTTCTCCCATACAAATCCACACCCTTTCTGTGTGTAGCTAGGAAAATCTTCATCTGTATTGAGTTCAGGGGGGTAGAAAACTATGAAGGTTAAAAAAAATAGGCTATATAATTGATAATAGTGATGCAAATTTACATTCCAATATTCAACATTAGCATGTTAATGAACAACAAAGTTGATATCATCTTAGATTCTTAATATATTCTAAGCAATGGTTTAAAACAACAATTACTATTATCATAGGAATGCTGAATTCATCCTACTTTTCAGGTATTTCACCCCCACAGCCTTTATTCATGTGATTATGCTAGTAAAAGAATAATAGATACACATATAAGAACAAATTTATAAAAATATTGAATATAGGGCAATTTTGAGAATTGTGCTTTATTACTCTTTGGTTTAACATGCCTTCTTAATAATAATGTCAGAGCCAAACTGAGATGGTTAAGCTTTTCATAAAACTGTCTTTTTTTTTTAATTGCTGAGTAGTAGTCCATTGTGTAAATGTACCACAATTTCTGTATCCATTCCTCAGTTAAGAGACATTTGTGTTGTTTCCAGCTTCTGGCTATTACGAATAAAGCTGCTATGAACATAGTTAAGCAAATGTCCTTATTGTATGGTTGAGCATCTTTCTGATATATGCCCAGGAGTGGTATCATGGTATTCCTAATTTTCTGAGGAAGGCCCATATTGATTTCCAAAGTGGTTGTACAAGTTTACATTCCCACCAGCAATGGGATAGGGTTCCCCTTTCTCCACAACCTCTCCAGCATGGATTGTCACTTGAGTTTTTCTTCTTAGCCATTCTGATGGGTGTAAGGAGAGATCTCAGGGTGTTTTTGTTTTGATGTCCCTGATGACTAAGGACAGGACATTGAGCATTTCTTTAAGTGTTTCTCTGCCGTTAGACATTTCTCTATTGAGAATTCTCTGTTTAGGTCTGTATCCCACTTCTTGATTGGATTACTTGGTTTGTTAGTGTTTAATTTCTCGAGTTATTTATTTGTTCTGGATATTATTCCTCTGTCAGATGTAGGGCTGGTAAAGACCTTTGCCCAGTCTATAGGCTGTCATTTTGTCCTGTTGACAGTGTCCTTTGCTTTATAGAAGCTTATCAGTTTCATGAGGTCCCATTTATCACTTGTTGACCACAGAGCCAGTGCTGTTGGTGTTTTGTTCAGGAAATTGTCTCCTGTGCCAGACAGCTCTGGACTCTTCCCCAATTTTTCTTCTAAGAGATTTGGTGTGTCTGGTTTTATGTTGAGGTCTTTGATCCACTTGGACTTTACTTTTGTGCAGAGTGATAAAAATGGATCTATTTGCATTTTTCTACATGTAGACATCCAGTTAAACAAGCACCATTTGTTGAAGATGCTGTCTTTTTTTCCATTGTATAATTTTGGCTTCTTTGTCAGAAATTAATTATCCATAGGTGTGTGCATTTACAACTCGATTCCATTTATCTACCATTCTGTTTCTATGCCAGTACCATTCTGTTTTTGTTGTTGTTGTTTTTGTTTGTTTGTTTTTACTGTTTCTCTCTAGTACAGCTTGAGATCAGAGACAGAGATATCTCCAGAAGATCTTTTATTGTACAGTGTTATTTTAGGTATTTTAGGTTTTTGTTTTGTTTTATTTTGGTTTTCTTTTACCATATGAAATTAAGAATTGTTCTTTCAAAGTATATAAAAGAAATGTGTTGGTATTTTGATGGGAATTGCATTGAATTTATAGATTTCTCTTGGTAGGATGGCCATTTTTACTATGTTAATCCTATGGATCCATGAGCACGAAATCTTTCCAACTTCTGATTTCTTCTTCAATTTCTTTCTTCAGAGATTTGAAGTGTTTTCATACAGGCCTTCTCTTGCTTGATAGAGTCACACCAAAGTACTTTATGTTATTTGTGGCTGTTTTAAAAGGTGTTGTTTCCCTAATTTCTTTCTCAGCCCGTGTGTCTTTTATATATCTATAAGACTCTTTCAATCCAGAAACTTTGTTTCCTATAGAGAAACTATATGCCCTTATGGAATGAAAGTGTGACCGTAGTAGCTAAGAAAATACATTAGATTTGAGCTCATTGTGAAGTGTGCAGTTTTTTATGACTAGAAAGAAATAAAAATAATGGATGAGTGAACATGAGGATGATGAGATTCAAGCTATGTGATAGAAGGTAATAAGAGGCCTTATTCTCATGGTAGAAAAGAGAAACTTTGACTATAAAATTTCAGATGGCTTTGAATGTGAATTCCACTAAACAGGACTACAACAAAAAAGCATTTAAAGATAGAAACCATAGTGACAAAGAATAGGAAGCTCTTCTGTTTAGTTTCTCTTTCTCCTATATGTCGGTGCGATGATATTGTGGCACTATGTAAAACAGTCTTAGATATGATCTCATTACCTTCATGCCGACAAAAGGCTACACTATAATGGTACCTTTATTACATACCATCCAGGCATAAGGCAGTAGAAATTACTCAAAACATCTTTTACAATTTAAACAAAATTTCTTTTTGATATGTTGTGTTTTAGAGAAGAGGATATATGGTAATTCTGCTGATGTCAGAGTTTACTACAGGGGAAGCCAAGATAATGAGGAGTAGCATTCAATTTCTGCTCATGATGAATTTAATTAGACTTTTACTTGGTTTTGATGAATGTGTGTTTTTTAGAGAACTCAATATTAAAATAACTCTTGCCAGTAATAAAATATATTCCCTTTGAAAAACAATTCGTGCTACACTGCTTTTTTATTTTCACAATATTAATCTTAATTTTAAACTTAACTAAGCGCCATTCATGATTACTTAGTATTTTCTATCTCTGGTATTTTAGAATGTGTTTTCAACTATTCTTGTGCTCTGAAATTATGTTTACAGATATAAACATGTTTATATTTCTCTCTATATGATACATAATGTTGCTTTCATTTCACACCAGTAATTAATAAGACATTTATGATTTGGGGGGGTATTATTTTATGTGATTAATAGGGTATTTCTCAAAAAAATTAAATGTAGATAACACATACTCCTAATTTATCTGAATTAGTAATAAAATTTAAATTACTAAGCTTACCCACAGAAACAAGCATAAGCATGCAAAGCCAGAAACACTTTTCCAAAGCTAATAAGTGTCTTTATTAGCTTTTTTTCTAACCTAAAACATCTTTTTCTTTCTTTTCTCTTTTTCTGTTTTTTTATTACAATTTATTCACTTTGTATCCCAGCTGTAGACCCCCTTCCCCACCCCCTCCCAACCTCACCCTTCCTCCCTCTTCTCCTCCCCTGTCCCTTCCCTAGGCCACAGATAGGGAGGTTCTCTTCCCCTTCCATCTGAGCCTAGTCTATCAGGTCTCATCAGGACTGTCTGCATTGTCTTCCTCTGTGGCCTGGTAAGGCTTCACCCCCCTCAGGGGGGGGAGATTAAAGAGCCAGCCCCTGATTTTATGTTAGAGACAACCTCTGTTCCCATAACTAGGGAACCCACTTAGACACTGAGCTGCCTGAGCTGCCGTGGGCTGCATCTGTGCAAGGGTTCTAGGTTATTGCCATGCATGGTTCTTGATAAGGGTATCAGTCTCAGAGAAGACCTCTGGGCCCAGAATTTTTGGTTCTGTTGCTCTCCTTGTGGAACTCCAGTCCCCTCCAGGTCTTTCTATCTCCCCCTTCTTTCAAAAGATTCCCACTTTTAAGGTCTTACAAATATATGAATAATGTTCTAGAAGCTACTTAAAGACAAAGAAAACAATAACAATAAAACTCTTTAAAATTCAATCCTTAACACTTAAATATTAAATAACCATAATTAACTCAAATTGCATAGTGCCTTAAATGAACAATACTGGTGTGAATTATTCATTGGACTTATATATTTTTTCCTTTGGCTAATTCAAGTATTCATGAAGATCAAGATATTTTCCATGAATAATGATAAACTGTTTTGAGAAAGAAAATACATCAAAATTAACTATGTCAAATTCTAGTCATTCAGTGAACGGATAATTCTTAAGTGCCTATTTTTAGAGAAAATGCTGTGGTTAGAATAAATACCACTTGCTTACCCAACGAAAGTCCACTTGGAGGATAAACACACAGAAACACACAGAGCCTGGGCTGTCAATGGCCCATATGCCTATCTACATTTAAAAATATTAGCTTTCTTCTCTCTTTCTCTCTCTCTCTCTCTCTCTCTCTCTCTCTCTCTCTCTCTCGTTGTCTCTCTTTCTTTTTTATTATTTATTACAACTTAGTCACATTGGATCCTGGTTATAGCTCTCTCCCTCATCTCCTCTTGGTCCCACCCTTCCTCCCTCTTCTCCCTCTCTATATCCTTCCCCTAGTATTCTGAAAGGGGGATTACTCCTCCCCTAAAATCTGACCCTAGCCTATCAGGTCTCATCAGGACTGTCTGCATCCTCTTCCTCTGTAGCCCCCTTGCATGATCTCTTGATTAGCATTTCGGTGTGGTCAGGACCTGACATGAGGCCTTTATTAAATAAAATATTAGATTTAATGTATGGCTTAAAAAGTTTGCCATTATTTTTTTTAATTTGAAGACTTGCATAAAAAAATTTAACCTCAGAGTAGCCTAGAAGGAAATGTGTATTTGTAAATGGACTTAACTGTTCCCCCCCACACCCTTTGGGCATAAGTGTGTTTACATTTTATTTTTCTTTGTCTTTGTTTGCAAAGACTGTGAATGCCTTCCCTTCTGTGATAACATTCTATTTACTACCAGAAAATTTCCCTGTTCTGTGTGGAGGGGTGTGTCACTTTGAGAAATTGCTGTTCAAGGGTGTGGTCAGAAAAGGGAGTGACTGTTCAGGGAAGTAGGTTGCCTGAATGAAGAATGAGGTCATGGGATAAAGGGGCTGGTGTTTTCAGAGTTGGTCATCCCCTTTGTGCTTACAATTAAATGAAGCTTTGCATATTGTTAGTGCACCTAATTGCTGGGTGAAAATGTTCATGGCATTTGTCTCTTGTTAAGGAAGGTCTGATAAGTTTCTGGGCCAGTTTTCAGGCAGGTACATTCACAAGCTGTCCTTGTGATGCAGTGATGTGCAGGGAATATAGCCAGTGGAAGAAGAAAAGAAACATTCTATCAACTGTTCTTTCCTTGCACTCATGGTATAACAACTTGGATATTTGTCATACTCTTAAGCTTCACTTAATAGTTAAAGCCTTTCTAAATATACATATACATATATATATTAAACTGACCTGTCACATCAGAAGCTCTATCCCAGTAGAAGCTTGCCTTTATTTTTTGGAGCATATATCCTAGTAAAAGCTAAGGGCAGGGGAAACCATGATGTCCTAATTTTATGGCTGAGATAAGAAACTCAAGTGACAAACCATGCTGGAGAGGCTGTAGAGAAAGGGGATCCCTCTTCCATTGCAGGTGGGGATGTAAACTGGTATAGCCACTTTGGAAATCACTCTGGCACTTTCTCAGACAATTAGGAATAGTGCTACCTCAAGATCCAGCTATACCACTCCTAAGCAAATATTCAAAATATGCTCAAGAATATTTGCTCCACCATGTTCATCACAGCTTTAAACCAGAATCTGGAAACAACCCAGATGTCCCTCAACTGAGGAATGGATACAGAAATTGTGATACATTTACACAATGGAATACAACTCAGCAATTAAAAACAAGGAAATCATGAAATTTGCAGGCAAATGAGTAGAAAAGATCATCCTGAGTGAGGAATCCCAGAAGCAGAAAGACACACACATGGTATATACTTACTTATAAGTGGATATTAGACATATATAGGATACACATACTAAAATCTTTACACCTAAAGAAGCTAAGCAAAACAGACTCTGGGCAAGATGATCAATTCTCACTCAAAAAGGCAAACAGGACAGACATCTAAAGAGGGAGAAACAGGGAACAGGATAGGAGCCTACCTCACAGGGCCTCTGAAAGACTCTACCAAGCAAGGTATCAAAGCAGATACTGAGACTCATAGCCAAACACTGGGCAGAGTGCAGGGAATCTTTTGTAAGAAGGAGGAGATAGTGAGACCTGAAGGGGACAGGAGCTCCACAAGGAGAGCAAAAGAACCAAAAATTCTGAGCCCAGGGGTCTTTTCAGAGACTGATACTCCAACCAAATACTATGCATGGAGATAACCTAGAACCCCTGCACAGATTTAGCCCCTGGCAGCTCAGTTTCCAAGTGGATTGCCTAGTGAGGGGAACAGGGGTTGTCTCTGAGAGCAACTCAAAAGGCTGGCTCTTTTACCACCTCCTCCTGAGATGGGAGCAGCTTTACCAGGCCACAGAGAAAAACAATGTAGCCATACCTGATGAAATCTGATAGGCTAAAGTCAGATGGAAAGGGAGGAGGTCCTCCCCCATCAAAGGACTTTTGGAGAGAGGGGCATAAGAGAAGATGAGTGAGGGAGTGTGGGATTGGGAGGGGATGACGGAGGGGGCTACAGCTGGGATACAAAGTGAGTAAACTGTAATTAATAAAAATAAATATT
Source organism: Pachyuromys duprasi (assembly GCA_028658305.1). Taxonomy (NCBI): domain Eukaryota; kingdom Metazoa; phylum Chordata; class Mammalia; order Rodentia; family Muridae; genus Pachyuromys; species Pachyuromys duprasi. The sequence goes on from CM053742.1 coordinate 70,915,942, forward strand.
TTTTAAAAGGTAAAGGTAGAAATCATGCACTGAAAAGAAAAATATATGTTTTGTTCATGCCCATTTAATAGTTTTCTTAAACAAAAAGTAAGGGGAGAATAAGAATCCGGAATAATCATCTCAAGTGAAGAATTTGGGCTTGAGAGAGGAAAGGAACGGAACTTCCTGTTGTTGTTTGTCATAACAAAATCATAGACAGTTATTCTAAATGAATGAAGTGTTTGTCTCATCTAAAAGAAAGGTGGTCATTATTTACATGTTCCTATTTTACAAGGCATTGAAAAACTGCTCAAAAGTAACCTAAGGCAGGTATTTGATAATGCTACTGATTTTGAAAGGTTCTAAGAAAAATGTTATCCAGGGACTTTATTCAAATGGTAATTTATCTTGGGAAATTTTATCAGGATAAATGTCTGGTAGTTTTTAAAATATTATGCTTTCTGATTCTATGCTTTTATGTGATGTGTGTGTTTGTTTCTAATGTTTTTATAAATTTTTGTTTATTACTATTTTTAATTAATATATTTCTGTTTTTTTCTTTTTTAATTATTTTTTCTTTTTTATATTACAGTTTATTAACTTTGTCACCCAGATGTAGCACCCTCTCTCATTCCCTCTCAATCACACCCTCCCTCCCTTATTTCCTCCCTGCCCCTCTCTAAGTCCACTGATAGAGAAGGTCCTCCTCCCCTTCCTTCTGACACTAGCTTATCAGGTCTATTTTTCTAAAGAGAGAAAAACAAGGACTGAAATTGTGTGGATGGGGAGTTGGAGAGGATCTGGGTGTGGTTTGTGGAGGTGGAAACTGTGATCCAAATATATTGTTTGAAAAAATTATTTTCATTTAGAAAGAAATATAAAATGCAAAAAACCCTGCTTCTTTGAATCTACTGAGTCTATACCCATTCTGACTCATTATTATTATTTTCAGTAATTCTTGTAGTTATTGTGACTAACAAGAGGATTCATAACACTCCCATGTTGTTCAATGGGAAACATTATATATTAGTCTTTAAATAAAGGTTTAATATTCAAATGAAAATTATGATGAAATTTTGTGTTCATTGCAGTAGTCTTCCAAATATATAGAGAAAAAAGTCCTCACTGTGCATATACTATTCTCCACTACCTAATTCACTCATTTTTTCTCTGTTGCTTGAATATCTGGAGTACTTTTGCCAGAACCATCAAGAGGTAAGTGAAAGCCAGCAAGAGATATTTGAAGAGGTTCAGATTTTGTGGTCTAAACATTGAAAATTCCTATAAGACTGCTCTCTACGGAATGTCGTAGGCAGAGATGTAGGAACTCAACGTTTGGGATTTAAATGCTCAGATACTAAATGTTCAGGTGCACCAGGATAAAACAATACTCTGAAACAACATAGTTTAGATTTTCAACTTGAGTTTATTTCTTGCAACTTGAGCTCATTAGCTGTATATGTCATTCTCCTCATCTATAAAGTAGGACAACAATAACAAGGAACTTACAAGCTATTATTATAGTCAAATGGGATTACATATAGTAGAAAACACATAGTACAGTGTCTGACACATAGGTAATTGCTATATATTATATTACCTTTAATAAGTCACTTGACTTGTTAGAACTTCTATTTGTTTATTTGGAAAGAAAAAATAAATGGCTTTCTTCAGACTATAGTGATTATTGAATGAGGTAAATGAGAAGGTATCCAGTAAATGAAGTTCTATTGCATTTCCATTTTTACAGTTCTGTAAAGTACAGAGATGTACCTTTGGAATTCCATATAGCTAATGTGTAAACAAATTAGGATTTAAACGTAGCAGTTTGTTGCAGGCCTATACCTAAAACCATTATGTAATATTCTTAGCATGTACATTTGACTCATTTACATTACAAAATCTGTGCTAGCTGATTCATTGCTGTATTTCATCACTATTTTCTTTTTTATGTACCCATTATAAACCACATAAAATAATGTAAGTAAACATAAATAAAAATATGTTATGGACATGGTATAATCTCCTCATTCAGGAGAATGAGGCAGGAGGACCACAATGAATTTGAGTCCAGCCTTAGCTACATAATGAATCTGAGGCTATATCATAGGCTTCCCAAGAAAATGCAGCATGAATAACATTCTGACTGAAATGTGTTTTTTCTCAGGAACAAAAAAAAATTGTTGCTGTTCAGAATTAATTTAAAAATACTTTCCATTAATTGTATTAATCATTTTTCATCAAAATACATGATGATGCAAGAAATTATTTTTTAGTTATTTCAAAAGTCCAAATGCTCTGGGATAACTTTGAAGGAAATACTGAAAGAATATGACTCCCACCCCCTTTGTGTAAAATTTATGACCTAAATGACACAAAATATCTTTGATGATGTGAAAGGACCATTTGGGAACCTCCCATCCTACTTTTTAGTCTATTCCTCGTTTGCTACATCTTTCCATATGCTGTTCCAGTTATCCATATAAATGCATCTTCAACAAATTCAGCTCACCACTCTTCACACTTTCACCTTTATTATTTCTATTCCAAGCTCTGTAAATAACTGATCATGACTCAGATCCTACTTATCGCCCAAAGTTTTATTTTTTTCTTTAAGTCAACTGTAAGTTTTTCCTCATGTCATATATTTTCACCCACAACCACTCTAGATACAGTCTGCTTTTACAACTCATATTAGTTTGCTTTAAGTAGAGGGGACACACATAACACTGAGAAGTATAATACTTGTGTGGTCTCTTACTCCACCCAGGTTTTATACTTCTTAAAGATTGACTTATTTCTAAAATTGACCTCAATGACAAAATGCAAGTAAATGTTCTTGAAAATAGAATATGTAAGCCTTTTCTTTTTCTTTATCCTGCTTTTCTGCTGGTTCTTTCCTCCCTTCCTCTTCCATTCTTTAGGTTTTTCTCTCTTTTCTATGATTATGGCTTCCCTGAATTCCTGAATGTGGTTTTTGTAAAGATATAGTTCTTAACTGTAACTATTTCAGACTGTCACTCTTCCATGATCTCACTTTGAAATTAAACTAGAAAGGCACACATTGCTTCTTTTAAAATGTGTGACCAGAACATAAAATAAATGTAATAAGCATAAGGAAGTTATTCAATGAGTCAATTAGTTTGCTTTCCAGGTGTTAGATCTTATTAAACATCTGAAATTGACTTGTTTGTATTTTGTCTGTACTTTTGACAGATAAATATTTGTCACAATTATTATGGCATATGATGTTAAAGGGCAGGTATTTTGATTGGTCATCATATCAGTTTCCTGAGCTGTTGCTGCCTGAAGCTTTAAATTAGTTTGCTTTTTATATATATTCCATGTACTTGCCCTCATGATGAAATCTGTCTAAGCGAAGTTATTTTGTTTATTATATTTTATTCTATAATCCGCTAACAGTTTGACATACTAGTTGTTTGACCAGAGATTTTCTTGTAAAACTATTATAACTCTTCCCTACTCATCTACATACCAAACTATCTGGAGCTTTCTAAACAGCAATTTTTGGTTCAAATAGAGCATTTGCTTGCCAATTTATCTTCTTAGACAAACTTTAGCCTGAATGTTATTGTGGCTTGATTATTAAATGGCAGCCACAAGCTCATGTTTTAAACACCTATTCCTGAGTTTGTAGCACTATTTTTGGAGAGTCTAGAAACTTTAAGGGAAATATGACCTTCTTAAAAGAATAAGGTCACTTTGGATATGTCCTTTAGTGTATATTATCCCTGGACACACACACACACACTTATCCAATGTATATATCCTGGAATGTTATCTCTCTGCTTCTTGCTCTACCATGGTGTGATCATTTTTTATCCACCGTAGGCTCCTGCCACCTTTTTCTTCTTAATCACCCAAGGCCAAACATTGTAAGCTTTCTGAAATAGTGAGCTAAAATAAATGATTTTTACTTTAGCTTGTTTTTCTACTTGATCAAACAACAGAAAAAAATGACTGGTTCAGATGTAAAAATTATTTTAAATTTTTTGTTATTGTTATTTTAAATTCCTCAGAAACGTATTTACCTAATTTTTTCCAGAAAAATACTTTCAGTTTTCAACAAATCTCATTCTTCTCCCCATTAAATGTTTACTGACATTCAGTCTATAAATTTCTTTGTTTGACTTTCAGATCTACTTGTGATCTGATTCTTATGGACACTATTTTGTTCAAACCCTATTCTACTGCCCTGTGCTACAGACCAAATACAAGCCAGCATTTTCTAAATAAGCCCCCAGGTTTTTTTTTTTTTTACAGTTTATTCACTTTGTATCTCCCCTCTAATTCCTTCCCAATCCCACCTGCTCTCCCTTTTCACCACCAGTATCGCTCCCCCAGTCCACTGATAAGGGAGATCCTCCTCCCCTTCCCTCTGATCCTAGTCTACCAAGTCTCATCAAGAGTGGCTGCACTGTCTTCCTCTGTGGCCTGGAAAGGCTGCTCCCCCCTCATGGGGAGGTGATCAAAGAGCAGGCCAATCAGTTCATGTTAGAGACAATCCCTGCCACCATTACTATGGACCTCACTTGGACACTGAACTGCCAGAGGCTACCTCTGTGCAAGGGTTCCAGGCCATCTCCATGAGTGGTCCTTGGCTGGAGTATCAGTCTCAGAAAAGACCCCTGTGCCAGGCTTTTTGGAACTGTTGCTGTCCTTGTGGAGCTCCTGTTCTCTTCAGGTCTTACTCTCTCCCACTTCTTTCATAAGATTCCCTGTACTCTGCCCAAAGTTTGGTTATGAGTTTCAGCATCTGCCTCTGTACCCTGCAGGGTAGAGTCTTTCAGAGGCCCTCTGTGGTAGGCTCCTGTCCTCTTCCCTGTTTTCTCCCTCCTCAGATGTCCATCCTCTTTTCCTTTCTGAATGGGGATTGGGCATCTTAGCCAGAGTCCTCCATCTTGACTAGCTCCCTTAGGTGTACATATTTTAGTATGCTTATCCTATATTGTATGTCTAATGTCAAGGAGTATATACCATGTGAGTCTTTCTGATTCTGGGATAACTCAATCAGGATGATCTTTTCCAGTTCCTACCATTTACCTGCAGATTTTATGATTTCCTTGTTTTTTATTGCTGAGTAATATTCCATTGTGTAGATGTACCACAATTTCTGTATCCATTACTCAACTGAGGGTTATCTGGGCTGTTTCCAGCTTTTGGCTATTACAAATAAAGCTGCTATTACAAATAAAGCTGCGACAATCATGGCTGAGCAAATGTCCTTGTTGTACACTTGAGCATCTTTTGGATATATGCCTAGGAGTGGTATAGCTGGGTATTGAGGAAGTGCTATTCCTAATTTTCTGAGAAAGCACCAGACTGATTTCCAAAGTGGTTGTATGAGTTTACATTCCCACCAGAAGTGGAGTAGGGTTCCACTTTCTCCACATCCTCTCTAGCATGTTGTCACTTGAGTTTTTCATCTAAGCCATTCTGATGGGTGTAAGGTGAAATCTCAGGGTCGTTTTGATTTGCATTTCCCTGATGACTAATGACGTTGAGCATTTCTTTAAGTGTTTTTCTACCATTCAATATTCCTCTATTGAGAATTCTCTATTTAACTCTGTTCCCCATTTTTTAATTGGATTACTTGTTTTCTTGTTTAACTTCTTGAGTTCTTTATATATACTGGATATTAGGCCTCTATCATATAGAGGGTTGGTGAAGATCCTTTCCGAATCTGAAGGCAGTCTTTTTGTTTTGCAGATAGTGTCCTTTATTTTACAGAAGCTTTTCAGTTCCATGAGGTCCCATTTATTGATTGTTGCTCTTATAGCCTGTGCTGTTGGTGTTCTGTTCAGGAAGTTGTCTCCTGTGCCAATGAGTTCTAGGCTCTTCGCCAATTTTTATTTCTAACCAATTTAGTGTGTCTGGTTTGATGTTGAGGTCTTTTATCCACATGGACTTTAGTTTTCTGCAGGGTGATAAGTATGGATCTATTTGCATTTTTCTACATGTAGACATCCAGTTAGACCAGCACCATTTATTGAAGATGCTACCTTTTTCCATTGTATGGTTTTGGCATCTTTGTCAAAAATAAGGTGTTCATAAGTGTGTGGGTTCATTTCTGGGTCTTCTTTCTAACTCCATTGATTCACCATTCTTTTTTTTTTTGCCAGTACTATGCAGTTTTTATTACTGTTGCTCTATAGCACAGCTTGAGATAAGAGATGGAGATACATCCAGAAGATCTTTTATTGTAGAGGATTGTTTTAGCAATTCTGGGTTTCTTGTTATTCCATACGAAGTTGAGAATTTTTCTTTCAAGGACTGTAAAGAACTGTGTTGGTAATTTGATGGGAATTGCATTGAATCTGTAGATTGCTTTTGGTAAGATGGCCATTTTTACTATGTTAATCCTTCCAAGCCATGAGCAGGGGAGATCTCACTATCTTCTGATATCTTCTTCTATTTCTTTCTTCAGAGACTTGAATATTTTTTCATACAAGTCTTTGACTTCCTTGGTTAGGGTCACACCAAGGTACTTTATGTCCTTCGTGGCTATTGTGAAAGGTGTTCTGTCCTCAATTTCTTTCTCAGCCATTTTGTCTTTTGTATATACTAGGGCTACTTATTGTTTTGAGTTAATTTTTATCTAGCCATTTTGCTGAAGGTGTTTATCAGCTCTAGGAGTTCCCTGGTAGAATTTTTGGGGTCATTCAATTATATAATCATATCATCTGCAAATATTGATACTTTGACTTCTTCTTTTTCAATTTGTATTCCCTTGATCTCCTTTATTGTCTTATTACTCCAGCAAGGATTTCAAGAACTATGTTTAAGAGAAATGGAAAGAGTGGGCAGCCTTGCCTTGTCCCTAATTTCAGTGGGATTGCTTTAAGTTTCTCTCCGTTTAATTTGGTGTTGGCTATAGGGTTTCTGAATATTGCATTTTCTATGTTTAGATATGTGCCTTGTATCCGTGATCTCTCTAATACTTTAAACATGAATGGATATTGGATTTTCAGTATCTAAGGAGATTCTCATGTGTTTTTTTTTCTTTTAGTTTGTTTATATGGTGGATCACATTGATAGATTTCCATATATTGAACCACTCCTGCCTACCTGGGATGAAGCCAACATGGTCATAATGGATGATATGTTTGATATGTTCTTGTATTTGGTTTGCAAGTATTTTGTTGAGTATTTTTGCATCAATGTTCATAAGAGAGATTGGCCTGAAATTCTCTTCCTTTGTTGGGTCTTTGTGAGGTTTAGTTACCAAGGTGACTGTGGCTTCATAGAATGAGTTTGGTAGTTTTCCTTCTGTTTTTATTTTGTGGAATAGTTTGAAGAGTATTGGAGCTCTTCTTTGAAGTTCTGGTAGAATTCTGTGCTCAAACAATCTGGCCTTGAAGCGCCCAGTTTTTAGACCTCTCACCAATCTAAACATGACAAAATTACAGTGAAATGTATTACCCCCTTCATGTGTTTCCTTATGATTCTTCTTTAATTATCCAAGTTTAACTTTACCTCTTTTTAATAATGAGTTTGATTATTTATTTACATATTTAGTATTTATTTAGAGATGGATTTCTTTTTTAAATATTTTATTTGTTACAATTTATTTACTTTGTATCCTAGCTGTAGCCCCCTCCCTCATCCTCTCCCAACTCAGCCCTCCCTCCCTCCTCTTCTCCCATGTCCCTTCCCCACTCCACTGTTAGGAGAGGTCCTCCTCCCCTTCCATCTGACCTTAGTCTATCACATCTCATCAGGATTGTCTGCATTGTCTTCCTCTGTGGCCTGGTAAGGCTGCTCTACCTCTGGGGAGGTGATCAAAGAGCCAACCACTGAGTTTATGTCAGAGACAGCCCCTGTTCCCCTTATTAGTAATCCCGCTTTGTCACTGAGCTACCACGGACTACATCTGTGCAGGGGTTCTAGGTTATCTCCATGAATGGTCCTTGGTTGGAGCATCAGTCTAGAAAAGACCAATGGGCCCAGATTTTTTTGCTTCGTTGCTCTCCTTGTGGTGTTCCAGTCCCCTCCTGGTCTTTCTATCCCTCCTTCTTTCATAAGATTACCTGCACTCTGCCCGAAGTTTGGCTATGAGTCTTAGGATCTGCTTTAATACGCTGCTGGGTAACACTTGAAGTTCCTGTAGTAAACTCGTTTTATCTCTTGCTTCACACCTATTTGCAAATTTTTATTGTCTATCCAATTATAAATTTGACAAGAATGGAGATTATATTCTACTAATTCTTATACCTCTCTGTTACATAATAAGTAGTAGCCATTACACATATAAAGAAGACTGGAGGGCTTGCCTAGCATGCATGACTCCCTGGGTATGATATCCAGCACCCACCTAAACTGCTTAGGTCTACATATACATTTGGGAACTAGAAGTTCAATTATCCCTGGCTTAATATCAAGTTCAAGACCAGCTTGGGTTATTTGAGACTGTGATTCCTGAAAAAAATAATAAATCCAATATTCCAACAGCCCAAGATAACTTGCCCATGTTAGCACAGCTATTTTAATAAATCATGACTCACTGAATTTAGAAACTTATGGTAGATATTTTCCTCATAGCATTTTGTCTACTTTAGTTAATCTTAATTAAATAAGTATAAACATATATATATATATTTATTATGATGATTTATGTGGTGACTATGCTACCCTAGGACAGCATAAAATATCTATTAGAAGACAAAAATTCATCTATTCTCATTTTTAATTCCATTCCTCAAATAATTCTTGAATACCGAACATAGCCTTCATTTTGGAGGCTTCCTATATGTGTTCCTATATGTATTCTCTTTCTATTTCTATTGCACTGTGATACTGAAAAACACTGACATTAGAGTAAATAACTGAGAAACTTGGACCATTTATATATCAAGAGATTTAACTGAAAAAAAGCTATTTTAACAGTTGAAAATGAACACATTTTTGTGAATAGTGAATTCTTTACTAGAGACCAAAGTGCCTAGCTCTGGTATAGTATGTGGTAAAATGAAAACAAAAGGGCCGAGAAAGAAATTAGGGAAACAATACCCTTCACAATAGCCACTAATAACATAAAGTACCTTGAGGTGATTCTAACCAAGCAAGTGAAAGACTTGTTTGAAAAAAACCTTCAAGTCTCTGAAGAAAGAAATTGAAGATTTCTGAAGATGCAAAGACCTCCCATGTTCATGGATTGGTAGGATTAACATAGTGAAAATGGCCATTCTGCCAAAAGCAATCTACAGATTCAATGCAATCCCCATCAAAATACCAACACAATTCTTTACAGACCTTGAAAGAAAAATTCTCAACTTCATATGGAGAAACAAAAAACCCAGAATTTCCAAAATGGTCTTGTATAATAACAGATCATCTGGAGGTATCTCCATCCCTGACCTCAAGATGTACTACAGAGAAATAGTAATAAAAACTTTATGGTATTAGCATAGAAACAGAATAGTGGATCAATGGAACCGAATAGAAGACCCAGAAATAAACCCACATGCCTATGGAAACTTGATTTTTGACAAAGAGGCCAAAACCATTCAATGGAAAAAAGACAGAATCTTCAACAGTTGGTGCTGGGCCAACTGGATTTCTATATGCAGAAAAATGAAAATAGATCCATATTTATCACCTTGCACAAAGCTAATGTCCAAGTGGATCTAAGACCTCAACATAAAACCAGACACACTAAACCGGTTAGAAGAAAAAGTAGGGAAGACC
>CM053742.1:70926128-70946763 GCA_028658305.1 Pachyuromys duprasi
AGAGGCCTTCTGTGGCAAGCTCTTATCGAATGTCAGATAAACACTTAAAGAAATTTTCAGTGCCCCTGGTCATCAGGGAAATATGAATAAAAATCACCCTGAGATTTCAACTTACACCCATCAGAATGGCTAAGCTGAGTGAGGTATCCCAGAAGGGAAAAGACACACATGGTATATACTCACTTATTTAGACCTATAAAATATGTTGACCTGGAGAGGTCAGGAGCTCCACACGAACCAAATAGATCAGGACACAGGGGTCTTTTATGAGACTGTCTCTCCAACCAAGGACCATGTATGGTTATAACCTAGAACTCCTGCTTGTATGTAGCAAATGGTAGCTCAATTCTTAAGTGGGTATTCTAATAAGGGGAACAGAAACTTTTGGACATGAACTCAATGACTGGCACTTTGACCTCCCTGTCCCCCGAGGGAGGAGCAGCCCTGCTAGGCCACAGAGAAGGACTTTGCAGCCAGTCCTGAAGATACCGGATAAACCAGGGTCAGATGAAATGGGAGGAGGTCCTCCCCTATCAGTGGACTTGGAAAGTGGCAGGGAGTAGATGAAGGGGGGAAGGTGAGATTGGGAGGGAATGAGGGAGCAGGGTACAGCTGGGATACAGAGTTAATAAAATGCAACTACTAATAAAAATAAAATTAAAATTAAAAAAAGAGGCCATCAGATTTGACTTTGGAAATAAAGTAAAAAAATAAAAAACCTCAAGTCACAACACATGCTGGAGAGATGCGGAGAAAGAGGAACCCTCCTCCATTGCTGGTTCAAATATAAACTTGTACAACCACTTTGGAGGTAAATTTCATGCTTTCTCAGAAACTTCGTAACAGTGCTACCTCAAGATCCAGCGATACCACTCCCAGGCTTCTATCCAAAATATGCTTAACTATACAACAAGGAAATTTCTCAACCATGTTTGTAGCAACTCTATTTGTAATAGCCAGAATCTGGAAACAACCTAGATGTCCTTCAACTGAGTAATGGATGCAGAAATTGTGGCACATTTATGCAATAAAAACAACAACAACAACAACAACAACAAGGAAATCATGAAATTTGCAGGCAAATGGATAGAATTAGAAAAGATCATCCTGAGTGTGGTAACCCAGAAGCAGAAAGACACACATGGTATATACTCACTTATAAGTGGCTATTAGACATATAATATAGGATAAACATACTACAATCTATACCCCTAAAGAAGCTAAACAAGACGGAGTACCCTAGGGAAGATGCTCAATCCTCATTCAGAAGTGCAAAATGAATAGACAGCGGAAGCGAGAGAAGACAGAATATAACCTTTTAAGATGAGGTCAACTCAATTAATCTACATATACTAGGAATATATGAGGTTAGCATAACATTTGAGCCTACTCCAAACAAAACAAAACAATCAAAATTCTAGTTTGATAATAGAATTTCTAGCAACAAACTGAGTATTTGGACAGAGAGGTAGAGAGAGCATTTGTGGAGCCAAATTAAGAAGGCAAATCTTATGAGATTGTTAGTGGTCATACCAGTCTGAAATATGCTCCTCTTGGAACTGTAAAAACTGGGAAGAATACAGTTACTGTGTTGTCAAGGGCAACAGACTGACCTTTATTTTTGTCTAATTGCTTCCTCTGTACTCAGTAGAAGAACGAGGTATGAACACATATGGTGAACATGTCAGACAGACAGAGAAACAATTGTTTATTTTCTGATAGGAAGACAGAAATATTTTAAGATAATAGATGGACTGGGATCAGAGGGAAGGAAAGGAGGACCTCTCCTATTGGTGGTCTTGGGGAGGTACACAGGTGTAAAGAGGGGAGGAAAGGAGGAGTTGGGATGGTAAGAGGGAGGGAACTACAGGGGTATATAAGATGAATAAAGTGTACTTAATAAAGAATTTAATAAAAAAATAAAAGTCATAAAAAAGAAAAGAAAAAAAATCTTTAAAAGAAGAGAGTTTTATACATTAGTCCCTACCTTTATTCTTTATGTAATTGCTTATGAGCAAAATGTTGCCTATATTGATAAATGGGTCATGGTAAAAAGCCTCTTGCATACATTTATAAAAATACACAAGCAACCATGGAAAAAGAACTTCAGGTTCTCATTTCTAAGGCATGACTAATACATGTACAATAGTTTGCATATATGTAAGTGGTATTTGCTGTATTGAGCCAAATAGATATCTTGGGATACAATCTGTAGAAAATGAAATATTAATAAAATTCATAAAAAATCTATGGTAAATGAAATATTAATAAAACACAACTAAAACAAAAAAGGGGAGTTTTTTTCAGAAAAGCTGAGTCATAGTTTATAGGTAAGATAATATACTGGAATATTTGAATACACCTCTAGCCCATAGAAAAGTAGCTATGTGTTCTTAATTAATAATTTCATCTGAAATTTCATGTGGTTAATTTTCAAATTTTATAATATAGATAAGTAGTAACATATCTGACACATGATAGTCACTCAATAATTATGCTATTGAGAGGATGAGAAATATGTAAACTTGTACAAAGTAAAGGAATGCATGAAGTAGTTCTTTGGGTCATGGTAAAGGAGAATTTTTAAGGTAATACAAGAAGGTATTCATTAGGTATAATGATCAAAATCTAGCAAGAGAAAACTCACATTATTTGTACACACAAAAAGGTAAATGTATATATTTAATTGTATTATATATAGTTGCATGTCATTTTTCATACAGGGTTTTCTATTCATAAATATAGAGTCTCTATAGTTTATACTACACACAGTGAGTTATATGTGAGTTATATGTATAAAATATGGTGCTTACAGATAAAAAATTATAAATTGAGAACACATCAGTGACTTACACATAGTGATATATTGGGAGTAAACATAATTTCTCTTATAAATGTAATATGCTAAAAACAACTCATAAAACCCAAATATTTTTAATTGATACATAGAATTACATGTATTTATGAGGTGCCAAGTGGTGTTTATATTCATGTGTAAACAGTGAAGTTTTCAAATTAAACATTTCTATTATAGCAAACATATTTTCTTTATGAGGAAAACACTCAAATTCATTCTAGATTTGGAATTTAAAGTTCTTTATCATTATCTATAGTCAGCACTCTGTGATAGCACACTAGAATTTGCCCTTATCCAGCCAGAGTTTAGTATACATTGAATGGCATTTCCACCTTGAACCCTCTCCTTTATTGAACTTTTGACAATGACCATCCTACTCTCACTTTCTATAAAATTATTTAAGACTTCAAAGTAAGTCATGTGATAATTGCTTTATGTGCCTGTGCAATTTTACAGAATAGAGTCAAATCTAGTTATGTTGTTGAAAATGACAAAATTTAATTCTTTTTTATGCTGGTAGATTATCAGGTTGTTTCTGTTCCTTACTATCATGAACATGGCAGTGAAGGAGTGCCTTTTACATATTAATTTGATTTTATTTGACTGTATACCTAATAGTTGGATATTTGGATCACATGGTGGTTACAGTTTTTGTTTCAAAACTCTTCCATATTGTTTCCCATAATGACTAGTGTAAATTACCGTAATATTCAGTTTTTTCTTCCTTACATCTGCACCAGCATTTGCTATCTTTTGTCTTTTTAACATGCCATTTGTTTTATTTAGTTTCTCTCCCAAGTAGTAGTTTTTTATATCAAAGTACATTACAAAAGAAGATATTCATAATTATTAATTTATCTTAAAGTAATGAGATCTTTGATGATTTTTGTAATGTACATTAACTCTTCTTCATTTACTTAGTTTTGAGATTTTTGAGATATAGTCTTGCTATTTAGCCCCAGCTGCCAAGATAAGATATGTAGCCCAGGATGGCCTCAGAATGAAGGAGGTCCTCTAGCCTTAGCCTCTTGGAGGCAGGGATCACAGGTGTGAAGCTACCACAATCATCATGACTAACTTTTGAAATTAAACATTTGCTCAGATTTCTCATATAATCATTCTATTTCATCGTTAAGAGTACTGGTGTTCTGCTATGAACCTAAACATGCTCTTTCAAAAAGGCTATTTTAAGGGCGAGAGAAATGACTCAATGATGAGGACCACATACTGCTCTTTGATAATGACCCATGTTTCATTCCCAAAATGATGCTGAACAACCCACAACTGTGTGTAACACGAGTTCCAGGATGTCTAACTCACTCTGGACTATGTGGGCACAAAAAACATGTGATGTATATGAACTCATGGAGACACACCACTCCAACAAAGGACTATTCATGGAGATAACCTAGAACCCCTTCACAGATGTAGCCCATGGCAGCTCAGTATCCAAGTAGGTGTCATAGTAAGGGGAACAGGGACTGTCTCTGACATGGACTCAGTAGCTGGCCCTTTGATCACCTCCTCCTGAGGAGGAAGCAGCCTTGCCAGGCCACAGAGGAAGACAATGTAGCCAGTCCTGAGGATACCTGATTGGCTAGGCTCAGATGAAAGGGGAGGAGGACCTTCCCTATAAGTGGACTTGGGGAGAGGCATGGGAGAAGAAGAGGGAGGGAGGGCAGGATTGGGAGGGGATGAGAGAGGGGGCTACAGCTGGGATACAAAGTGAATAATTTATAATAAATAAAAATAAATTTAAAAAATTAAAAAAATAAATCTTTAAATGCCTATTTTAAATTATAAAATTGTAATAAAATATTTGACAACTGCAACATAAAGACAAAAAAATACATCTGTAGTACCTTCCTCCAATTCTCTCCAAATGCTCTAATAAGCAGTGATATAGGTCTGTATTCTTGCGGCTTAGGTCAGCAAGTAACTCTCCAAAATATTTAGGGTCCAATTTCTCTGGGCCATCATTTTGAATTATCACCTGAAACAAATATCAAGTACAATTATAAGCAATATTGTTTTTGTAAGTTCATAGGCATATTGACATGAAATTTTAAAGAATGAAAAAAATTATTAATATCATCACATGAATCAAGTCACTGAATTGTCTGTGCATCAGATATATATATATATATCAGTTAGGGAGGAGTTGCAAGGAAAGAAATCAACTTTGAGCTATTTTAAATTCCATTTTGTTAAATTCTAAGTGATATAGTGAATGAAAAGCTTGAGCAATATTGTTTTTTCTTTCTATTATTGAAAACATGTGTTTTTTTTAATACACTATATTTGGATCAAGGTTACCCTTTCCATAGCTCTTCTGAGATTCCTCCCAACTTCCCTCCCATTGGAATCCACATACTTTCTGTCTTTCTCTCCTTAAGAAACAAAAATGCATCTTAATAATAATAATTATTAATTAAAACAAATAAAATTTTAACAACTTAACTGGAATAGGACAAAACAAACAGAACAAAAAGAATAAAAGAAAAAACATGAGATATGCATGTAGAGAGAACTTGTTTGAATACATAGAAATCTCCTAAAAACAGAAGAAAAAGAAGAGGACGGGCAGTAGGAGGAGGAAGAAGAAGAAATAAAAGAAATGCCCTGTCAAAAACTTATGAGACAAAGAACCTTCAAAGATGCCACTGAGTTCATTTTATATTGACCATCTATTGCTGGGCCTGCACCTTTGCGACTCCCTAAGATACCATTGGAGTGGCTATCAATTGGAAATAGCATCTGGGTTAGTGATGGGGGCTTTTGTCCATGTTTTCTCTCAGTGCTGGGATCCCATCTGACATAGACCTATGCAGGGCCTGTGCATGCTGTCACGTTCTCTGTGAGTTCATATGTGTGATGGTACAGCTGTGTTTAGAGTTATTTTTAAATTTTATTTTATTTGTACATTTATTTGTTACAACTTATTTATTACAATTTATTTATTTTACTTTGTATCGCCACTGCAGACTCTCCCTTGTCTTCTCCCAGTTCTACCAACCCTCCCTCTTCTCCCCCTATGCCCTTTCCCTAGTCCTCTGATAGGGGAGGACCTCCTCCCCTTCTATCTGACCCTAACTTATTGGGTCTCATCAAGGCTGGCTTCATCATTTTCCTCTGTGGCCTAGCAAGGCTGCACCCCCTAGGGAAAGGTGATCAAAAAGCCAGCCAATGAGTTCATGTAGGAAACAGTCCCTGTACCCCTTACTAGGGTGCCCACTTAGAAATTGAGCACCCAATGGGCTTCCTTTTAACAGGGGGTCTAGGTCCTGTCCATGCATGGTCCTTAGTTGGCATATTGGTCTCTGCAGGCCTCCCTGGATCCAGGTATTTTGGCTCTTTGTTCTACTTGTGGAGTTCCTGTCCCCTTCAGGTCTTTCTATCTCTCTCTTCTTCCATAAGGATCTCAGCATTCTGCCCAAAGTTAGGCTGTGAGTCTCAGTATCTCTTTCGATATACTGGCAGGTAGAGTCTTTCAGAGGTCCTCTGTGGAAAACTCCTGCCCTGTTCCTTGTCTTCCGCTACTTCTGATGTCTATCCTGTTTGCCCTTCTGGATAAGGATTAAGAATCTCTCCTAGAGTCCTCCTTGTTGTTTGGCTTCTTTAGGACCATAGATTTTAGTATGTTTATCCTATGTTACATGGCTAATACCAACTTATAAAAGAGTATATATCATATGTGTCTTTCTGCTTCTGGATTACCTCACTCAAGGTGATCTTTCCTATTTCCCACCATTTGCTTGTAAATTTCATGATTTCCTTGTTTTTAATTGCTGAGTAGGATTTCATTGTTTAAATGTGCCACAATTTCTGTATCCATTCCTCCATTGAGGGACATCTGGGTTGTTTCCAGATTCAAGCTATTATGAACAAATCTTCTATGAACATGGTTGAACAAATGTTCTTGTTGTATACTTGAGCATATTTTGGATAAAAGCCTAGGAGTGGTATAGCTGTATCTTGAGGAAGCACTATTCCCAATTGTCTGAGAAAGTGCCAGATTGATTTACAAAGTGATTGTACAAGTTTACATTCCTACCAACAATAGAGGAGGGCTCCCCTTTCTCTGAATCTCTTCTAGTACACATCATCCCTTGACTTTTTTATCTTAGCCATTTTTATACAGTATTCTGTCTACATGTGTGTCTGCATGCCAGAACATGGCACCAGATCTCACTATAGATGGTTGTGAGCCACTAAGTAGTTACTAGGGATTGAACTCAGGACCTTTAGAATAATAGCCTGTGTTCTTACCCTCTGAGCCATCTCTCCAGCCCCATCAACAAATTTCTTAATTTTATAATTTGTGTGTGTGTGTGTGTGTGTGTGTGTGTGTGTGTGTGTGCGTGTGTGTGGTGGGTTCTGCTCGTGACTTTGGAGGCCCAATGACATTATCAAATATATTGAGCTAGAATTACAGGCATCTGTGACATATCAGCCTACAAAATTTCTTTCTTATCTGCTTACTGTGGGTAAACAAAATGTGAATTATTTTAAATATGCTTATGATAAAAGAATTATTATCACTTTGATGAAAGGCTACTTGATTTATTACTGTATATTAAAGTTAGACTAAGAAAAACTATTCAATTCAACGTCCCTTATGTGTTTTTGGTCTAATTCTTCACTTTTTATTTGGATTTAATATCTAGTCAATCAGACATGGAAGAAAGTAGTTCAGGGACAACTGAAAAAATTTATAGACCTAAGAGATATTTAAACTCTTTCACACAAATTACTATGACTACTGTCATAATGCAGACATACTTTATTGGCTTCATTTCTTTGCTGTTAATCTTTCTAATAGTGTTGGCTATATTGTCTATCATCCAAAGACTCACTGTGCAGAGAGCAATACCTTAGGTCATACTCTATACTGTATTAATATTGAACATGGAATGAAGAGATAAATAGTTTAGGTTTGACTGATATTTCCATTTCAATCTCTCTGCTGAACGCCTTAAAAGTCTGAGCATATAAGACAAATGGAAGTATCAGAATGCAAGTAAAAATGGGTACTCATAATTATATCTGTAATACAAAATTTAGTTTGTGTATTATGGATCAGCAAAAAAATAAATTCCGGATACATATCACAGTATAATTTATATAGTTTTGTACAGAAATATATATTAATTGTCTATAGTTCTTCTTTGGAATCCTTCCTACTCATGTGAACTCTGTTTTTCCTTAACAAATATAACTTTGATTTCCTTAAAAAGCAATGTAGATTCTTATTTTAAAAAGCCTGAATAAGGTGGCTGGGCAGATGACCTGGATGTGTGAAATTCAAAATCAGCATGACTCTTCAAAAAGGAACAAAAATAATCAAGGCCACTAAGATGTTTCAGTGGGTAAAGGCACTTGCCTACAAACCCAATGGCCTGAGTTCAGTACCCAGGATCCAATGGTAGAAGACAAGAATGGGCTCTAACACTTGTCCTCTGACCTCCACACGTGGCTCTGTGGCATGTGTATGCCCTCCCTCTATGTATAAGTAAATAAATAAATACATGTTCAAAAAATTCTGGGTAAATACTCTACAAATGTTAATTATCTTGACTATATACCTTATGGAGTTGCTTCCCTAGAGAAGTAAAGGTTGTCTGTTAAACAGTTTAAAGCCTTT
The DNA here is from genome assembly GCA_028658305.1 of Pachyuromys duprasi. NCBI lineage: Eukaryota > Metazoa > Chordata > Mammalia > Rodentia > Muridae > Pachyuromys > Pachyuromys duprasi. Next base: position 70,934,630 of record CM053742.1, read on the forward strand.
TATATGAAGTCATGAAGTAGATGAGTTAACATGTAATGTTAATAGTATGTTTATATGTCATATAAATTACTTGTATACATAGATCTATATAGATAACATTTTATAGAAAACCTTTAAATGCTTATATAAACATTTCTCTATTTCCCCAAATGTTCTTTGCTTTACCAATAGTGGAATTCACTGTTCTGCATCTACAAACATATCTCAAAAATGGCTTTATCCGTTGGTGCATAAGTCTCTGCAGGACCCCCTGGGCACAGATCTTTTAGTTTTGTTGGTTTCCTTGTGGGGCTCCTTTCCCCTCCATGTCCTTCTAATCCCAACCCTCTTTTCCTTCTATGACTCTCTGCACTCTGACCAAAGGTTGGCCCTGAGTCTCAGCATCTGCTTCAATCCCCTGTTGGGTGAACCCTTTAAGAGGACCCTCAACAGTAGACGCCCATCTTGTTTGCCCTCTTCCACCACTTCTATTGTTTATCCTGTTTGCCATTCTGAATGAGATTTAAACATCCTTCCTAGAGTCTTCCTTAGTATTTAGCTTTTTAGATCTGTAGATTGTTGTCCTATATTATAGGGCTAATATTCACTTATTAGTGAATGTATACCATGCATGCCTTTCTGTTTCTGGGTTACCTTGCTTAGGATGATCTCTTGTAGTTTTCACCATTTGCCTGCAAATTTCATGATTTCCTTGTTTTTAATACCTGAGTGGTATTCCAGAGAGGACCTTGAATTCCCTGCTCAGATGTGGCTGATTGGCAGCTCAGTCTCCATGTGGATCTCTGAGTGAGGGGATCCAGGGCAGCCTCTATCATGAACTCAGTTGACTGCTCTCTGATCACTTGCCCCTGATAATGCAGCCTTGCCAGGGCATTGAGGAAGAGGATCCAAGTAGTCTTTTTTAATTTATTTTTATTTTTTGCAATTTATTATAATTCGTTCAATTTTTATCCCATCTATGTTCCCCTCCCTCATCTCCTCCCAATCTCATCCTGTCTCCTTCTCCCCCTATGCCCCTCCTCTAGTCCACTGATAGGTGAGGTCTTCCTCCCCTCCTATTTGACCCTAGCTTATCAGGCCTCATTAGGACTGGTTGTCTTGTCTTATTCTCCATGATTTTAGTCATTATGGTTAGTTTTTAACCAGATTGGAGAAAATCATAGGAAAACTATTATCACTTGTGCAGCAGATGTTTACAGAACTCCAAAGACTTTACAACATAAATTAGTCACTCAAGATTGTATTCAGGGAGGTTTCTTCTAAGCAACTAAGTTTTGGTTTCTATTTTGCTATAATACACAATAAATTATAAGTATAGTATGACTTGAATTAGTATAATATATTCTCAAAGTATATATACAGCAACTAATTACCAGCTTATGAAATGCTAACATTAACAATCATCTCAGATGACAGCATTTCTAATTCATTGTTCATTTGCATATTATCTCATGAAAATGTGTAATTCTGAACAACTGTTGGCCTTACTTCTAAGGATCACTTATCAGTTCCAATTAAATATGCATAAATCAAGTCATAACTTTGTACATTTAATTAATGAACCTGAATGATTTTTGTCTTTTGGGAGGCATCTTAGATAGTTGTTTTAAAAATGTTGCATAAACACAAATACAACTGGTATAATTCTTCAATGTTTGGATGAAATTTTAATGTGAATGCTAGAACACTGGTGTAAGACATGCTCAAGAACTTATTTAATTTAACAAGTATTCAGCTGATTGATCTTACCTGTTCATGTACCTGGCGTGGCTCACCATGGCAGAGTTCATGCTCAATATTTGAATCATTTTCTGCTGTGCATTGGATTTGAGGGTTAGACCAGGACTGCTGACAATGTGGAGAATGGATAATCTGGGGTTGCTGGATGACATGATGATGACATTGAATTTGAGGACAACATTCCTAAAATTATATATACATGTCAAAAAATGATGACCTACAATCATGACTACTACAAATCAAACAAACAAACAAAAAAGATTGCAAACAAAGTTGGAAGCCCCGACAAGTCTTTCACAAAATGATTAGATGTAGAATTGGTAATTTTAACTAGTAATATATTAGTTTTAATTTCTACATTAGGAATTTTTATTGAATTTTGCTTTTATTTAATCAGTAGTTCTGACCATCAAAATACTTAACAAAAGTAAGTCATAAATTGCATGTTTTAATTAAATAATTTTTATTTGTACTTAATTCAAAAATATTATATTTTAAGCTTTCTTTTATAATTCAATAGGCACTCCAGAACCTAATTACATAAAATCCTATAATGCTGAAGGTGTAAAAGAATTTAAAATTGGAAAAAATACAATACAGTGATTTTTCAATATTAGAAAGCATGTACGTATCCTTGTCAGGGAGGCAATGAGCTCATGCTTATGAAGCTTGAGAAGATAAAAAAAATAAAAACATTGAAAACTGGAGATGCAAGATGGCAGCTCAAAGAGCACATTGTGTCTGATGAGCAGGGCAACAGTGACAGCACAGTGACCAACAGACCGAAGTGTGGGTCCCAAAACACCAGTGATTGTATTCCACAGGTGAAAGGAAATCCCATGGTGTGGGAAGGAATTTGGTCCAACCTCAGATCACCCAGATAAACCCTAGAAGAGTTCCTGGGTTCCCTACAGGCACTGGGTTGCCAGCCCAGAGCCACTTGACTGTGTTCTCTGATCACTGTCTCAGACTTATCTGTGAGCCCCAAAACACCATAGGTTGGGTTTTCCAGTCCAAAGTAAAACCCATAGTGAAGGAAGCAATTGGGTCCTGCTGACCTCAGGTCACCCAGCCAACCCTCCTTTAAAGGTTCCTCAGCTCTAGCAGGTGCTCAGTTGCCATCCTAGAGACCACACACCTGCTTGCACTGCTCACAGTCCTAGACAGATCTGTGAGACACCAAACACCAGAGACTAGGTTTTCCAGTCGAGTGGAAATCTCATGGGGAAGGAAGCAATCAGGTCTGACCTCAGGTCAGCCAGCCAACCCCCTAGGAAAAGTTCCCTGGTTCCTGCAAGCACTCAGTAGCCAGTGCAGAGCTAAATGCCTGAACCTGTGATCTCTGCAAACCACAAACTGCTGGGAGAAAACTCCATGGCAAGGGAAACATCAAGTCTGACCTCAGGGCATCCAGCTAATCCCCAGAAAGTTCCTGGGTTCCCTCAGGCTAGAAACCTCTAGCCTCCAGCCACACACCTGTGTGCTGCCCTCACAGGCTACTGAGTACCTGTCGGGTACTGGGGCACAGAGCTCAAACCTCAGACATAAGAACAGCTGGGACTCACTGGATCATCTCCAGATCTGCTCCAAAGCTCAACTAAACCTAGCTAAACCAACCAAACTGCAAGGCTCCCTCGTTCTTCAAGAGAGCTGTGCCAAGGAAACGGAGTGTATGAGCAGCAGCAGCTCAATAAATTCAGTTCAAGAAAAGCAGTGGAAAGGCAACTATCTCTCAAACTTCTCCTGGTAAGAGGAGGGCACATGGGCTCCCAATGAGTTCAGTTAGCTTACAGAACTACACAACTGAGGAGAACTGTGGCAATTCCCTAAAAAGCACTGGCCATTTGGTGACCAGACCCAAAAAGCTGAGAAGGGATCATTCAGAAACATCCATCTTCCTACCAAGAGGATTCCCCCTCCCCTAGGACTCCAGCAGGTGCCAGAAACCAACAGCCAACACCTGAGACAGCTACCTGGGTAGAGGCCAATGTAAAAGCAAAATCAGCAAAAGCCAAAGCAATATGGGATCTCCAGAAGCCAGTTATCCAGGGGCAAGTAGCACTGGATTTTTTAAGATAAGTGAAATTCAAGACGATGACCTTAAATCTATGCATACAAAGAAGATAATAGAGGAAACAAATAAAATCATAAAGAAATACAGTTAGATACAGCCAAACATTAGTGGCCTTTAGAGAGGAAATAATTAAATGAATGAAAGAAATAAAGGAAATTCACATAAACAGGTGAATAAATTGAAGGAAAAGCAAGACAATACAGATAGGTGAAGGAAACCAACAAAATGGTTCAAGATGTGAAGATGGAAATGGAAAAATTAAAGAAAACAGAAACTGAGAAAATCATGGAGAGGGAGAACTTAGGGAAGAAAACAGGAACTACAGAGGTAAGAATATCCAACAGAGTACACGAGATGAAAGAAAGAATTTCAGGTGTGGAAGATACAGAGGGAGAAATGAGTTTATCTTTTTTTTTTACATTTTTTTAATCAATCACAGGTTAGGTACTTTGCATCCCAAGCGTAGCCCCCTCCCTCATTCCCTCCCACCCTCCCCAACCCTCCCTCATCTCCTCCCCGCCCCCTCCAAGTCCACCAACGGGGGAGGACCTCCTCCCCTTCCATCCAATCCCGAGTTTATCTTGAAGAAAATGTTAAATCTAAAAATTTCCTGACACAAATCATCCAAGAAATCAAGGATAACATGAAAATATGAAACCTAAGAATAATAGAAATATAGGAAATGGAAGAGCCCTGTCGCTGTCGCCAAGGCACAAAAAATATTTTCAACAAAATCATAGAAGAAAATTTCCTCAATTTAAAGGAGAGGCCTATAAGCATACAGGAAGCCTACAGAACACCTAATAGATTAGACCAGAAAAGAAAATCCTCCTTCCACATAATAATCAAAACAGTAAGTATACAGAAATAAGGAAAAATACTGAAAGCTGCAAGAGAAAAAGGTCAATAACATATAATGACAAACCCACTGGACTCACATGTGACTTCTTAACAGAGACTATGAAATCTGGAAGGGACTGGTCAGATACCATGCAGACCCTCAGAGAACACAGACGTCACCCCAGGCTACAATACCCAGCAAAACTCTCAAACATCATAGATGGAGAAACCAAGACATTCAATGACAACAACAAATTTAGACAGTACCTATCTACAAATCCAGCCTTACAGAATATGCTAGAAGTAAAAATACAACCCAGGAAAGCTAACAACACGTAGGAAAAAAACAGGAATTAAATAACCTCACTACAGCAAAACTTAAGGAGCCAAGCACACAAACACACTACCACAATGACTATCAACATAAGAGGATCTAACAGTCACTGGTCATTAATCTCTCTCAACATCAATGGACTCAACTCTCCACTAAAAAGACACAGGCTCACAAAATGGATGTGTAAATAAGACCCAAAAATCTGTTGCATAAAAGGAACATACGTCAGTCCAAAAGATAGACATTACCTGAGAGTAAGGGCTGGAAGATGGTTTTCCAAGCAAATGGACCCAAGAAGCAAGCAAGAATAGCCATAATAATACATAATGAAATAGTATTTCAACCAAAATTAATAAAAAGATATGGAAAGGTCACTTCATACTCATGAAAGGAGAATTCTACCCAGAATACATCTCAATTCTGAACATCTATACCCCAAATCCAAGGGTACCATCATATGTAAAAGAAACATTGATAAAACTTAAACCACACACAGATCCCCACACATTAATAGTGGAAGACTTCAACATCCCACTCTCATCAAGGGACTGATCTTACAACAGAAACTAAACAAAGAAATAATAACACTAAGAGATGTCATAAATCGAGAGGACCTAACAGACATCTATAGAACTTTTCACACAAACTCAAAAGAATTTAACAACTTCTCAGCACCTCATGGAATCTTCTCCAAAATAGACCAAATAGACAAAAGAATTTAACTTCTTCTCAGAACTTCATGGAATTTTCTCCAAAATAGACAAAGCAAACCTGAAAAGGTGCAAGAAGATTGAAATAATCCCTTGTATTTTATTAGGTCACCATGGACTAAAGCTGATCCTCAACAACAGAAATAGGAAAAAGCCTACACAAACATGAAAACAGAACAGCTCTCTACTCAATGATGCTGTGTCAGGGAAAAAAATAAAGAAATAAATTAAAGGTTTCCTAGAATTCAATGAAGATAAAGGCACAATATATCCAAACTCATGGGACAAAATGAAAGCAGTGCTAAGAGGAAAGTTCATAGCGTTAAGTGCCTTCATATAGAAATCTAAACACCTCATATGAGCAACTTAAGGGCTCACCTGAAAGCTCTAGAGCCCTAGAAAAAAAAAGAAGCAGACATACCCAAGAGGAGTAGACAGCTGGAAATAATCAAACTCGTGGCAGAAATCAATAAACTAGAAACACAAAGAACTACTCAAAGAATCAATGACATCAAAAGCTGGTTCTTTGAGAACATCAACAAGATAGACAAACACTTAGTCAAACTACATAAAAGGCAGAGAGACACTTTCCAAGTAAACAAATTCAGAAATGAAAAGGGGGATCTAACAACAGACACTGAGGAAATCCACATGATCATTAGGTCTTACTTCAAAAGCATCTCTTCCACTTTGAAAATCTAAGTAAAATGTACAATTTTATTGATGGATTCCACTTACCACAGCTAGATCAAGATAAGGTAAATAAATTAAGTAGTCCTATATCCCCTCAAGAAGGAGCAGCTGTTACCAAAAGTCTCCCATCTAAAACAAAAACTAAAACTAAAATAAAATAAAAGCCCAAGGCCAGAAGGTCTCAGTGAAGAATTCTACCAGACCTTCAAAGAAGAGCTAACCAATACTCTTCAAGCCACTCCACAAAACAGGAACAGAAGGAATATTACCAACCTCATTCTGTGAGGCTACAGTCACCTTGACACCTAAACCTCACAGTGAAAGGAAAAAAAAATGATCATCTCCTTAGACGCTGAAAAAGTATTTGACAAAATCCTACACCTGTTCATGTTTAATATTTGATAGAAATCAGGGATACAAGGCACATATGTAAACATACTAAAGGCAAAACATAGCAAGTTTATAGCCAACATCAAATTTAATGGGGAGAAACTGAGATCAGTTCCACTGAAATCAGGTACAAGGAATGGCTATCCACTCGCTCTGTATGTCTTCGACAGAGTATAATGAAGCCCTAGCTAGAGTAATAAGACAGTTAAAGTAGATCGAGGGAATACATATCTGAAAGGAAGAAGTCAAAGTATCAAGATTTCCAGATAACATGATAGTATACATGAGGGACCCCAAAAATTTAACCAGAGAACTCCTTCAGCTGATAAACACCTTCATTTGGATACAAAATTAACTCAAAATAATCAGAAGCCCTTCTGGAGACAAAAGACTAATTGGCTGAGAAAACCACACTCTTCACAAGAGCCACAAATAAAGAAAATACCCTGGTGTAATTCTAACCCAACAAGTGAAAGACTTGTATGAAAAAAAAAAAACCTTCAAAATTCTGAAGAAAGAAACTCAAGAAGATATCAGATGATGGAAAAATTGCTCATGCTCAAGGCTTGGCAGGATTACCATAGTAAAAATGTCCATACTACCAAAAACAATCTATAGATTCAATGCAATTCCCATCAAATTATCACCACATTTCTTAACAGAACTGGAAAGAACAATTCTCAATTTCATATGGAAAAACAAAAAACCCAGAATTGCTAAAATAATCCTGTACAACAACAGAACGCCTGGAGGTGTAACCATCTATGACCTCAAGTAGTACTATAAAACAGCATTAATAAAAACTGTATGGTACTGGCAAAGAAACCAACTGGTGGATCAATGTCATAGAATAGAAGATCAAGGAATAATCCCACACATCTACAGATACTTGATTTTTGGCAAAGAATCCAAAACCATATAATGGAAAAAAGATAGCATTGCCTACAACTGGTGCTGGTTTAACTGGGTGACTCCATGTAGAAAAATCCAAATAGATCAATTTTTTTCACCCTGCACAAAGTAAAGTCAAATGGAACAAAGACATCACCATAAAACTAGACACACAAAATCTCTTAGAAGGAAAACTGGGGAAGAGTCCGAAACTCATTGGCTCAGGAGACAACTTCCTGAACAGAACACCAACAGCACAGGCTCAAAGATCAACAATCAATATGTGGGACCTCATGAAACTGAAAAGCTTCTGTAAAGTAAAGTACAATGTCATCAGAACAAAACGACAGCCTACAGACTGGGAAATGATCTTCACTAACCCTACATATGATAGAGGTCTAATATCCACAATATATAAAGAACTCAAGAATTTAGACACCAACAAACCAATCTAGCCACAGTATTTTCAACAGAAGGATATCAAATGTGTGTGAAACACTTAAATGCTCAGTCCTTAGTCATCAGTGAAACACAAATCAAAATGACCCTGAGATTTCACCTTACAGCCATCAGAATGACTAATATCAAAAACTCAAGTGACAACACATGCTGGAGAGGCTGTGGGGAAAGTGGAATCCTCCTCCATTGCTGCTGGGAGTGCAAACTTGTACAACCACTTTGGAAATCAATCTGGTGCTTTCTCAAAAAATTGTTAACAAATAGCATCACCTGCAGATCCAGCTATACCATTTGTGAGCATATACCCAAAAGACTACCCACCATTCAACAAGGACATTTGCTCAACTATGCTCAAAGCAGGGTTTTTTGTTTTGTTTTGTTTTGTTTTGTAATAGCCAGAATCTGGAAACAACCTAGGTATCTGTCCCTCAGCTGAGGAATGGTTACAGAAATTTTGACACATTTACACAATGGAATACAATTCAGCAATTAAAAACAATGAAATTAGCAGACAAATGGATAGAACTAGAAAATATCCTGAGGGAGTTAACCCAGAAACATAAAGACCTACCTGATATTCATTGACTTATAAGCAGATATTAGCCATATAATATAGGGTAGCCATACTAAAATCTACATACCTACAGAAGCTAAACAATAAGGAGCACTTTAGGGAGAATGCTTAAATCTCATTCAGAATGGCAAACAGGATAAATAGCAGAAGTGGTGGAAGAAAGTAAACATGATGGGAACCTATTATAGAGGATCCTCCGAAATGCTCCACCCAACAGGGAATGGAAGCAGATGCTGAGACTCACAGACAAATTTTGGGCAGAGTGCAGGAAGTCTTATAGAATAAGAGAGGGAAGATAGAAGAGAAGAAGGTGACAGGAGCCCTACAAGGAGACCAACAAAGCTAAAAAAAAATCTGAACCCATGGGGCCTTGCAAAGACTGATGCACGAACCAAGGACCATATGTGGAGAGGACCTAGAGCCCCTGCTCAGATGTGGCCCATTGGCAGCCACGGGGATCTACGATTGAAGGGCGACTGTACCAGCTCTGTCATGAACTCATTTGCCTGCTCTTTGATTACTTGTCCCTGGCAATGTGGCCATAGCAAGCCACAGAAGAAAACTATCCAGGCAGTGCTGATGAGACTTGATAAGCTATGGGAAGATGGCAATGGAGGAGAACTCCCCCCTTTTAGTGAACTATGGGAAGGGAATAGAGTGGAAGAAGGAGGAAGGATGGGACTGAGAGGAGTTGAGGGAGGGGGCTTCTATTGGCATATATTAATGAAAAATTGTGAAAAAAGTAAAAATTAAAATTAAAAAGGAAAAGAAAGAAAAACATTGGAAAAACACTGATTAGTGCTTTTGATCCAGAAAAGTAACCTTTTACTCTAATTCTACCAGATTATTTTATTCAAATATTGCTTTCATTGAGTTTCTGTGTGGAATAAAAGCAAGATCTTTTTTTCAGTACAAAGTAAGTGAAGGATAAATGTATACTACTATTATTTAACATTGTTGCCACCATAAATGTCAATTTTATTAACATGCCTCACTAAATTATAACATAGAAATAGAACTCTCCCAATGATGACAAAAAAGTTAGATGATATATTTCTAAAGGCAAAACTAAGAATGGCAAGACTGTGACTGAAATTCATGATTTTTTTTCTTCAAAAATTTCGAAATGTAGGAGTAATTTATACTGACTGCAGGAAAATCTGGAATTTGATTTTAAATCCAATCTATTTCATTGGTTTGTTTACCTCATGATTTTTCCCCCTGAGAAGTACAATCTACAGCTAACATTTATATATATCCATTGTGAGGCCTTCAGATATATTTGAACATTTCTATAGTATGTTGTTGTTATTCTACTTTGAAGAGACAGCTAAAAGCCTGCTTTCAAAGGAAAAACACTCGTTTTAGTCAGGAAATATTACAGAATAAATGCTTCATAGAACATAGAGACAATCTCCCTGGCAATAATCAATGAGAACTGGTTGGGAATCTGGTAGGAAAATTCTCCCCAATGTTTCAGATATAGTTCAGAAGAATAGCAATTGTGATCACGTGCCTTAGGCAATTGTGCCTCACAGAAGCATAAGCCTTAGGGAATTGTGCCTTTTGAGAAGGTCACCTCAACCCTCTAACTTTTATGTTAAGGTATATGCCCCACCCCCTTGTTTGTTGTCATAGGAACATGTGCTTCTTGCTGTCATGGAAATCGCCTGATCACAGACTTTCCCTTTAAAAACCCTGCTCACTCAGGGTTCTGGGTCCCACTTCTTGACTGCTGCATCAGTGAGACTTGGGTCCCGAATTCAATCGCTCTTGTAATAAAGCTTTCTTGCTATTGCATCGAGTCGTCACCTGATGGTCTCTGAGGGTCCTGTGATCCTGGTATTACATTATAAAATATCACTATGTAGTATTAGGACTTTAAAGAGAATTGTATTTACTATTTCCAGTCTTGGTGTTAAGGTGGAATCCAGAACTTCATCCACACAAGTTACTACCCCTGAGCTATAGCTCCAGTTCTTATATTCAACTACTGACACCATTGTTTTAAGTGAGAATATTTCTATGGTGACCATATTTTGAAGTGTATCATAATACGTATTTTAAAACACAGAATACTCAACACTTATGATTTCTCATAAATTATTTCCTCATAGATAGTGAAAAAGAATAATATAAAATATAAACATTTTGAAAGGATAATTAACTTACACCTGGCACTACTCTATCAACTTTTTATTACAGAGGCCTCTTTTTTCTTGGACAAGTGCCAGTAAATTGTTTTATTTGGACCTTGACTTTATCCAACATGCTGTGATATAACCCTTATCATTGAGGAAACAATAAAACAGAAAATCATGCTTTGTTCCATTGGCACAGATAATTGTACTTTGGACATCTTACACGGAAGCTATAAAATTTGATTGGGCTCACTTTTTTTCTAATTATTTCAATGGTTTGGGAGTTTTATAGCTTCCATGTAATTTCCTTACTGATATAAACTGTAAGCTAAAGCTGTCTTCCTAAAAAGTATCTTTCTTAATTGGTTCAGCTACATGGGTAATAATGTATAGCATAGTCAATGTATAGAATAGACAACGCTGTATTCTAGAGGCTATAAATTTGAAAATTTATTCATTCTCTTTAAAACAGTAACCTGAAAGCAGCATTAAATGATGTACCATAAATTCTCCTTACTACTTAAAATGTATAAAACTTATCATTTTAGATAGCCAAGTTGAATAGGTATAAATGTCAATTGCTAGCATTAGAAAATATTACTTGGAAGTGTGGAAACATGCAGTTATTTTTTCTCTTGATATCATATTGTTTAGCTGTTCTTCTGGACCACTTGTGTTTAATCCACCAGGTCTTTAGACACTATTCAGTTTAGCAAGCAAACCAAAATGAAGACATTTTGATCATTTTGAAAATTTATGTCATTTCATTTTTACTGGGCACCAAATAAGGAATACTTGATATGTAGCATGTTATTTCTTACAAGTCTACTAACAACTGCCAATAAGTGCTTATAAAAATAGAGCAGGTTCTCATGCCAAGACGTTTTCAAACAAAATCCAATATATTTTTAGTGTTTCATTTATATATGAGAAAAAGATTTTGTTATGTAAACCTATTTTATAATATTTAACTGCCTATTATGTACTGAATTGTTTCCCATACTTCAAATTTATGGTGGTGGTCTAAGTTGCAGAAATATAATATAACATAATAAAATATATTTTTGAAAGCACAATTAACTTGCAACTGGCACTGCTTTACCAGTTTGTTTAAATTACAGTCTTTTAAGATAGAATCAATTTGGGGGGGATCCAAGATGGCTGCCACGAGAGAACACTGTGTCTGAGGAGTAGGAGAGCAGAAACAACTCAGCGAGCAGGAGACTGAACTCTGGGACCTAAAACGCCAGCATTGTGAGTGCCAGGTGAGCGGAACTCCTACAGTGAG
>CM053742.1:70955070-70977226 GCA_028658305.1 Pachyuromys duprasi
TTGGGAGGGGAGGAGGGAGGGGTTTATGGGGGATACAAAGTGAATAAAGTACAATTAATAAAAATTAAAATAAAATTTAAAAAATAAATTTGAATGAAAAAAATATGGTGAGGCACCTAGTCACCAAGCTGCTGCTGTTGCTTTTAGAGTTACTGTTGTTCACACTTGCATATTACATTTCTGTGTGGTCTTCAATGTGTTTGATGTTGTCACATCAGCTAGCCTTAGCTGGAGAATAACCTTAACCTGGAAAGTGACTCTACATCAGAAATGGATTTCACTCTCCAGAAGCACCAGAGAACCATTTGACCATTGAACAGGCACCATCAACTCTTCCCCATAAAGCAAATCAGACAACAAGCACTCTTGATTACAAAATGTTCAGTCCAGATCTTTTCTTTTTAATCTATGAAGTGTTCTAGATTTTCACAAAGCTGATTTTCAATGAGAAAAATACAAATACCCAAGTCACTGTAGAGGTTGTTCAAAATCCTTACTCTGAAGCCTTTAAATATCCCTTTCTGGGGCCTAAGCTAATCAGGCTCATTCCCTGGCTTGCTTGGGAGTCTCTGTAAACACCAAGGACAGCAAGATATCCTCCGTGAGGCAAAGAGATACTCAGTTGCTGGGATGGTTCAAATTTTTAGAGTCTGACACTGGAAAGTTTATTTTAGTCATATTTAAGCACAGAACAATGAACAATATGAAAAATATTTTTCTGGTGATAATTAATCCAATCCCATGTGTACAAAAAAGCTAAACACATGATTACATCAAAACTCTTGTAAAATACAAGTGGCATCTTCCATAAAGATAAGTTCTCTTATAGAACCCAGGACCACCATCCCAGTGATTTCCTCACCTACAATAGACTGGGCCCTTGCACATCAATCACTAATTAAAAACATGTCCTAATGGCTGTCTGCAGCCTGATTATGTCGAGGCATTCTCTCAATTGAGTCTCCTTTCTCTCTACAGCTTCTTTCAAGTTGACATAAAACTAGGCAGCACATGATGGAAGAGTTTAGTTGGCTTACAGTTCCAGAGGGTGAATTCATAATGCTAGGGAAGTCATGATAGCAGGTGGTTGGATCAGAAAGCTGAAAAATCACATCTTAACCAGAAACATGTAACATAGAATATTCTCGAAGTACAGTGAGGCTATAAACTTTCAAAGCCCTTCCCCAGTGAATTACTTCCTCTAGCAAGATTCTCCTACCTAAATGTTCCATAACCTACCCAAACATTATCACCAGTTGGGCTCAAAGTAATTATTCAAATACCTGAAGCCATAGGTGAAATTTCTCATTTAAACCACGACTCTCCAAGACAGGACCGTTTAGAATCAGGACAACAGGCTTTTGAATGCAAAGAACAGCCACAATATGATCTCAGAGACAAGAAGAAAGATTTCAGTTCCTGGTCTGTCTGTAGTATCCCCTAGAGTAAATGGAAAACAAAACTGCATACCCAGTCTGGTAGCAATGCAGGCATTACAATAAAATCTAGAACTTCGATGATCCAACCTGTCCCTGAATTGAAGGCATTTTCAAAGGAGCTGGGGCCAAAATGTGTTAGATTTTGGAAGCCACTAACCTTTTGGAGAACAACACAGTTCTGAGTAATGGATGTGTTTGACAAGATAAGTTCTTAAAGAATTAAGCACACAAGGTAATCAGTGGGCTCCCAGCTGCCCCTGCTCCTTTCCAAACAAGGAGCCTGCAGCATGGCAATGTTTTTATTTTTGACCATATCAAACCTGAGGATTTACTCTGAAGGATGTTGTGGGGGACCAGAGTTCTTTACAATGAAATCCATGGCCCAAGATTGCATCTGCTTTGTGTTTTTCATAGAGAGTGTTAGCATAGCTGCTGTTTCTGAGGTGGCAGCATACAACATGTGATCTATAGCAAGTAGGTAAGAATTCCCAACCTCCTCAACACTGAGTTCTCCACTGACTCTTTTACACAGTAAAAATTCTGGTGTGGATTTCTTGCAAAGTAAATATGTGAACTATGTGTACTCAGGTCCAGCTTCTAACAATAGTCAGAAACATAAAGAGATTTCTTTAGATGATAACTACATCAAACCGTCCCAAGAGGCCAGCAGTAATAAAGAGACCAATAGGAGGTGGGGAGAGACATTCTCTGATTTTTGGACACAAGCACAGTGATACTGATTGGTCACACCTACTTGTTACATACATATTGGCATATACTGCATAATTCTTTTATTGAATACCTTAGGGGTATGCATAAGACCATACAGTTTGCCATATGGTGTTATCCTTGAAATATATGCAGACTGCTCATATCCTCAGAAAGACTCCTAATAGCCAGATGGGCAGGTGGATGGGAACAGAAAACAAAACTAAATAAAAACCCCAGAAGCCTGGAAGCCATAGTCATTTGATTTGCGCTCAGAACCTATGTCTCCAAGAGAAAACAAATCGAAGTAATGAGCACTGTGAATAGTTTATTTTATTTTATTTATTTTTATCCTTTTATTTATTACAATTTATTCACTTTGTAACCCAGCAATAGTTCACTTTCTCGCTCTTTACCAATCCAACACTTCCTTCCTCTTCTCCCATGCCACTCCCCTACCCCACTGATAGGGAAGGTCTTTCTCCCATTCCATCTGACCCGACCCTATGAGGTCTCATCAGGATTGGCTGCATTGTCTTCCCTTGTGGCCTGGTAAGGCGCCACCCGCCCTCAAGGAGAGGTGATCAACTAACCAGCCACTGAATTTATGTCAGCAGAAGCCCCTGTTCCCCTTACTAGGGTAACCCACTTGGAGACAGAACTCCCATGTGTTACATCTGTGCAGGTGTTCTATGTTTCACTGTGCATGGTCCTTGGTTGGAGTATCAATCTCAAAAAAGACCTCTGGAACCAGATTTTTTGGTTCTCTTGCTCTCCTTGTGGAGCTCCTGTTCAGTCCAGGTCTTTCTATGTCCTTCTTCTTTCATAAGATTCCTGGTACTCTGCCCAAAGTTTGGCTATGAACCTCAGCATGTGCTTTGATACCTTGCTGGGTAGAATCTTTCAGAGGCCCGCTGCGGTAGGCTCCTGTCCTGTTCCCTGTTTTCTCCCTATGCTGAAGTCTGTCCTGTTTGCTTTTCTGAATGAGGACTGAGGATCTTACCCCAGGTCTCCTACTTGCTTAACTTCTTTAGGTGTACAGATTTTAGTATGTTTACCCTATATTATATGTCTACTGTGCACTTATAACTGCATATATACCATATATGTCTTTCTGCTTCTGGGTTATCTCACTCAAATTTCATGATTTCTTTGTTTGTAATTGCTGAGTATTATTTCATTTTGTAAACGTACCATAATGTCTGTATCCTTTCCTCAGTTGAGGGACATCTGGGTTGATTCCAGATTCTGGCTGTTACAAATAAAGCTGCTACGAGCATAGTTAAGCAAATGTCCTTGCTGTATACTTGAGCATATTTTGGATATATGCCTAAGAGTGGTATAGCTGGATTTTGAGGTAGCACTATTCCTAATTGTCTGAGAAACTGCCAGAGTGATTTCCAAAGTGGTTGTACAAGTTTACACTCCCACCAGCAATGGAGGAGGGCTCCCCTTTTACATATTCTTTCCAGCATGTGTTGTCACTTGAGATTTTGATCTCAGCCATTCTGAAGGGTGTAAGGTGAAATCTCAGGGTCATTTTGATTTGCATCTCCCTGATGAGTGAGGATGTAGAGCATTTCTTTAAGTGTTTCTCTGCCATTCGATATTCCTCTATTGAGAATCCTCTGGTTAGCTCTGTACCCCGTTTTTAAATTGGATTACTTGATGTGTTGCTGTTTAATTTCTTGAGTTCTTTAAGTAGTCTGGATGTTAGCCCTCTGTCCGATAAAGGGTTGGTGAATGCCCTTTCCATTGATGTTGATAGATAATAGTGACCAACAGAGGTTAGTTCCTTTTATTGTGGACTTGGTGGTGATAGTGTGTTAGTGTTCTTGTTTTCTTTTGATTTTTGTTGTGAAGTTATCTATGTTCTGTGTTTTCTTGGGTGTAGTTGATTTCATTTGATTGGAGTTTTCCTTCTGGTATCTTCTGTAGGGCTGGGTTGCTGTGTAGATAGTGTTTAAGTTTAGTTTGTCATTGAATATTTTGTTTTCTCCATCTATGTTGATTGAGAGTTTTGCTGGGTATAGTGATCTGAGTTGGCATCTGTGCTCTCTTAGAGTCTACATGACATCTGCCCTGGCCCTTCTGGCTTTCAAAATTTCTGGTGAGAAGTCTGGTGTGATTCTGATAGATCTACCTTTATATGTTACTTGGCCTTTTTCCCTTGCAGCTTTTAATGTTCTTTCTTTGTTCTGGAGATTTAGTGTTTTGACTATGATATGACATGAGAAATTGGCCCTGGAAACCTCAAAGTAGATGCTTTGGTTTTAGCTGCCCATCCACTCACCAGTTTTGGAGTTTAGGATTTTCTGCCATTCAAATACTGTGCACACTTGTTGCCACCATCTTGGAGCTGACAAATGGACCTAATGAATGTCTACAAAGCCTTTCACCAAAATTCAAAAGAGTTTAACATCTTCTTAGCACCCCATGAAACCTCAAAAATGGACCGTATAGTCAGACATAAAACAAGCCTCAATAGAGACAACAAGATTGAAATAATCCCTTGTGTCTTATCAGATCACCATTGCCTAAAAGAAGACATCAACTATAACAGAAATAATAAAAAGTCTGCACATGCATGGAAACTAAACAACTCTCTACTCAACAATAGCTAGATCAGGGAAGAAGTTAAGAAAATTATAAACTCCTAAAATTCAATGAAAATGAAGACAAAAATTACCCAAATTCATGAGACACAATGAAAGCAGTACTAAGAGGAAAGTTCATACCACTAATTGCCTTCAGAAATAAGCTTGAGACATGTCATACAAGCAACTTAACAGCACACATGAAAGCCCAAGATCACACCCAAGAGGAACAAACAGTTGGAAATAATCAAACTCAGAGAGGAAATCAATAAAGGGGAAACAAAGAAAACATATCAAAGAATCAATGCAGCCAAGAGCTGGCTCTTTTAGAAAATCAGCAAGATAGAAAAACCCTTAGCCAAACTATCTAAAAGGTAGAGAGACACTATCCAAATTAGCAAAATCATAAATGAAGAGGGGGACATAAAATCAGGCACTGAGGAAATATAAACAATCATGAGGTCTTGCTTCAAAATCCTATATGTCACAATTTTTCTTCTATGATTTTCTTGAAAATATTTTCTGAACCTTGGAGCCTGGAATCTTCTTTTTCATGTATTCCTATTATTTTTGGTTTTTGTCTTTGATTTCTTAAATATTTTGTTTCAGGACCTTTTCTGATTTTATGTCTTTTATGAGAGATGCATTGATTTCTTCAATTGTGCTTTAGTTCCTGAGATTCTCTCCTCCATATCTTGAATTCTGTTGGTGACATTTACCTCTGTGGTTTCTGATATCTTTGCTAGATTATCCATCTCCAGGAGTTTCTCTTTGTGTGTTTTCTTTATTGATTCTAATTCCGTTTTCATGTTTTGCACAATTTCCTTTTTCTGTTTGTATTTCGATTCCTGTGTGTCCATTATGGCCTCTAATTTTTGTTTGTTTCTTCTATATGTGTCTCTACCTGTGCCTCTATTTGTTTGGCTATATTTGCCTGTTTTTTTTTTTACAGCGTTGTTTATTTCCTCTGTTTGTGCCTCTAATAACTGGATAAACATAGATTTAAAATCATTTTCCTGCATCTCTGATGAAATATCCATTGTTTTTTGTGGTTGTTGGGTGAAGTCGTGATGTCCTGATTTTTGTTGGGTGGGTTCTTTTGCTGACCTCTAGCCATCACCTTATCCTTCACTGTTTGTTTCTGGAGTCTGTAGTGCAGACTGGGTCCCTCTGTCTCTGGAGTCTAGAGTATTCTTCAGGAAGATGAGCAAGATCCACTGGTTCAAGAGTAGATGTTGGTTTTTCAGCTTTTGCTAAGGGAGGAAGCTCACAAGCACATTGCCCAAGCATAGGAGGGTGGTTGAAAGAGTGCCTTGAAGGACCAGGTACTAGAGAGTGTAGATACCTGAAAGGGTGGAGTGTAAGTGCAGGTAAGGGTGCTGGCACTCTTCACAGGCTGAATGTGCATATGCAGGTGCCCTGAATACCTCGGTGGCCTACAGGATTCTCATACTGTCCTCCAGGCATTAAGATAAGTCTGGGTTATACTACCTTGACTCCAGGAATTGCTTGCCTGGACTCCACTGGGAGACCCACAGAACAGGGGCTTCAATGTTGAGAATACTGTCCCAGGGATCCCTATGTTGCCCACATTGGGGATGTGGGTGGGATGGATCTGATGTCTGGCTGCTAGTGTAGAGGGTCCCTGGATCTAGGGCTCTGCAAGCAGTTACTTGAAGGTACATTCTCTGGCTTGCTGGCCTTGCAGAAACCACAGGGGTCTCCCATCTCGCTGGTTCTCTATTCTCAGATTTGGGTCAGCAGGTGCAAATGAAAGTGTAGGAGATCTGTCACTGGTGTTCACTGTTTGGCCACAGAGCAGGGAGGCCCTTCCTGCTTCTGCTTCTGCTGTCTCAGTCACTGAGCATGGATGCTCATGCTTGGGACAAGGGAAAGTGCAGCAAGTCGAATGTTCCCCACTCTCTGACCCTGGAGACATCCACAGGAGACAAGTACCCAACCTGTCCCAGCTCACAGGTTGTTTCCTCTTGCTTAGGAAGCCTCAATGTTGATGTTCTGGCTTCAGCTGCCACTTCACTCACCAGTTTCAGAGTTCGGGATCTGCTGCCCTTCAGATACAGTACATGCTGTCACTGCCATCTTGTACCTTGAATAGTTTTAATATAGAACTTATTTAATAAATTTTATTTAAGCTTAACATTTTATTTAAACATTCCATTGCAAAACTAATCACTCTGAAAAAGTCTAGAAAGAAAGGAGATTAGCAAAATAAAGGAATTTCAACATGACTTTCTTAAAAATAAATACCCCTGTAGAGAAACCCACCTTAAACTAAATATTATGTATTTCCAAGGCACCTTGCTAGAGTTTCAATGTCTACATTCTCTTACACTAGACTGGGTAAGAAGGAGGGAGGCAAGTGAGAAATTTTACGGCAATGCTAAGGCCCACTTTTTTTTTAAATTTATTTATTTTTATACCAATCACAGGTTAGGTACTTTGCATCCCAGGCATAGCCCCCTCCCTCATTCCTTCCCACCCTCCCACTCCCTCCCTCATCTCCCTCCTCCCCGCCCCCTCCAAATCCACCAACAGGGGAGGACCTCCTCCCCTTCCATCCAACCCCAGCTCATCCTGTCTCCTCAGGGCTGGCTGCAATGTCCTCCCCTGGGATCTAGCCAGCCTGTCACTCCCCGGCTTGTATGGGGGAGGGTCAAAGAGTCAGCCATCAAGTTCATGACTGAAACAGTCCCTGTTTTTCCCTCACTAAGGTCTTCAGTCCTACACCGAGCTATCATGGGCCCCATCTGAGCGGGGTTCCAGGCCACATCCACACATGGTTAAGGCCTACTTTTTAAAAGACTTTAAAATAACACAGAAATAACATAATGTTATGATTCTATTCAACTTCCATAAACAGTAGCATTTCTGCTTGTGCCTTAGATGGTTCAGATGACTTCAGAAGACTCTAAGAAACCTAGACATATAGACAAGGAGCAACAATGCTCCAAAATGAGAAGAGAAGCATAATAAGAGGGAAAATATTGTACTTAATTTAATTTGTTTACACAACATTTAAGCAATTTTCCTTCAATCCAATATATCCTTAGTGTGAAAATACAAAAATGAGTTAGGAACTTAAATCTTGGAAATACTATTTTTTTTATATTTATTAAAGAGAAACTCCACAATTATTCTTGTAGAGTATTTATTGAATCACTGGGTCACATGAATTAATCAATTTTAAGAGGTAGAGTAGCACTCTTCCCAAAATTTGGCTCT
Organism: Pachyuromys duprasi; assembly: GCA_028658305.1. Taxonomy (NCBI): domain Eukaryota; kingdom Metazoa; phylum Chordata; class Mammalia; order Rodentia; family Muridae; genus Pachyuromys; species Pachyuromys duprasi. The sequence goes on from CM053742.1 coordinate 70,963,058, forward strand.
GAGCCTCAGCATCAGCTTTTTCACCCTGCTGGTTAGAGTCTTTCAAAGGCCCTCTTGGTAGGCTCCAGTCCTTTTCCCCTCTCTTCTGCCTCTTCCAATGTTTATGCAGTTTTTTCTGAATGAGGATTAAGCATCTTCCCTAGGGTCCTATTTGTTTTTTAGCTTCTTTAGAACTATATATCTTTGTATGTTTATCATATATTTTATATCTAATATCCACTTACAAGTGATCGTATACCATGTGTGTCTTTTTGCTTTTGGGTTAGCTCACTCAGGATGATCTTTTCTTATTCCATCCATTTGCCTTCAAATTTCATGATTTCCTTGTTTTTAATTTCTGAGTAGTATTCCATTGTGTAAATGTACTACAATTTCTGTATCCTTTCCTCAGTTAAGGGACATCCATGTTGTTTCCAGATTCTGGCTATTACAAATAAAGCTGCTACAAACATAGCTGAACAAATGTCCTTGATGTATAGTTGAGCATATTTAGAATATATATCTAGAAATGGTATAGCTGGATCTTGAGGTAGCACTATGCCTAATTTTCCGAGGAGGTGTCAGATTGATTTCTCAAGTTTCTAATGTACAGGGTTACATTCCCACCAGCAGTGGAGGAGGGTTCCCCTTTCTCCACATCCTCTCCAGCATATATTGTCACTTGAGTTTTTGGTCCTAGCCACTCTGATGGGTGAAATCTCAGGGTCATTTTGATTTGCATTTCCCTAATGAGTAAGGATGCTGAGCATTTTAAGTAGTTCTCTGCCATTTCATAGTCCTCTGTTGAGAATTCTCTGTTTATATCTGTACTCAATTTTTAAGCTGGATTACTTGGTTTGTTGGTGTTTAACTTCTTGGGTTTTATGTATATGTTCTGGATATTAGCCTTCTGTCAGATATAGGGTTGGTGAAGATACTTTCTTGGTCTGTAGGTTGTCATTTTGTTCTGATGACAATGTCCTTTGCTTCATAGAACCTTTTCAGTTTCATGAGGTCTTATTCATTGATTGCTGATCTTAGAGCCTATATTGTTGGGATTTTGTTCAGGAAGTTTTCTCCTGTGCTAAGGTCAAAGGGCTTCCCCACTTTTTCGTCTAACAGGTTTAGTATGTCTGGTTTCATGTTGAAGTCTTTGATCCACTTGGACTTTAGTTTTGTACAGGGTGATGAATATGGATCTATTTGCACTTTTCTACATGGAGAATTCCAGTCAGACCAGCACCATTTGTTGAAGATGCTATCTTTTTTTTTTTTTTTCTATTTTATGGTTTTGGCTTCTTTGTCAAAAATCAAGTATCTGTAGGTGTGTATTTCTTGGTTTTCAATTCAATCCCTTGTTCCACCAGTCTGTTTCTATGCCAGTACCATGCAATTTTTATTATCAATGTTCTATGGTGCAGCTTGAGATCAGGGATGGAGATACCTCTAGGTGATCAGTTGTTGTACAGTTTTGTTTTAGCTATTCTGTGTTTTTTTCTTTTGTCTTTCAATATGAAATTGAGAATTGCTCTTTCAAGGTCTATAAGAAATTGTGTTGGTATTTGAATGAAAATTTCAGTAAATCTTTAGATTTCATTTGGTAGGATGACTATTATCACTATGTTAATCCTACAGATTCATGAGCATGGGAGATCTTTCCATCTTCTGATATCTTTAATTTCTTTCTACAGTGACTTGAATTTTTTTTTTTTGCAGGTTTTTCACTTGCTTGGTTAGAGTCATACCAATATACTTTATGTTATTTATAGCTATTGTGAAGGTTGCTGTTTCATTAATTTCTTTATTAAACCGTTTGTTTTTTGTATACAGGAAGGCTTGGTATTTTTTTGCATTAATTTTGTATCCAACTACATTGCTGAAGGTGTTTATCAGTTGAAGGAGTTCTCTGATAGAATTTTTGGGGTCATTCGTGTATATTATCATATCATCTGTGAATAGTGATACTTTGACTACTTTCTTTCTGATTTGTATCCCCTTGATCTCTTTTAGTTGTCTTATTACTCTAGGTAGGACTTCAGGTACTATATTGAAGAGATAAGGAGAGAGTAGTGGATGACATCTTTTATGTGTTCTTAGATTCTGTTTGCCAGTATTTTATTGACTATTTTTGAGTTAATGTTCATAGGAGGATAGGTCTGAAGTTCTTTTTGTTAGGTTTTTGTGTGGATTTGGTATCAATGTGACTGTGGCCTCATAGAATGAAGTTGGTAATGTTCTTTCTATTTATATTTTGTGGAATAAGAGTATTGAAGTTAGGTCTTCTTTAAGGGACTGGTAAAATTCAGTGATGAAAACATCTGGCCCTGGGCTTTTTTTGGAAGGGGGGCTTTAAAGATTTCTTCTATTTCTTAGGAGATATAGGTGTATTTAATTTATTTACTTGATCTTGATTTAACTTTGGTAAGTGGAATCTATTAAGAAAATCATCCATTTCATTTACATTTTCAAATTTTGCAACACATAGGTTTTTGAAATAAGACCTAATGATTCATTGGATTTCTTCAGTCTCTTTTGTTTTTTTCCCATTTTCATTTCTGATTTTGATGATTTTGATAGTTTATCTCTGCCTTTTCATTAGTTTGGCTATAGGTTTTTCTATCTTGTTGACTTTCTCAAAGAACCAGCTCTTGGTTTCATTGATTCTTTGAATGGTTTTCTTTGTTTATAATTTATTCATTTCAGCCCTGAGTTTGTTTATTTCCAGTAGTCTACTCCTTTTAGGAATTCTTATTGAAAAAGTGGGAGATAGAAAGAATGGAAGGGGGCAGGAACTCCACAAGGAGACCAAAATATCTGGGCCTATGGGTGCCTGCAGAGACTGATACTCCAACCAAGGACCATGCATGGAGAAGACCTACACCCCCTTTTCAGATGTAGGCCATAGGCAGCTCATTCTCCCAGTGGGTTACCTAATAATGGGATCAGGGGTGTCTCTGACATTGACTCAGTAGCTGGCTCTTTAATTACCTCTCCCTAGGGGGTACAACCTTGCCAGGACACAAAGGAAAATGATGCAGCCAGTCCTCATGAGACCTGATAAGCTAGGGTCAGATATAAGGGAAGGAAGACTCCCCCCTATCAGTGAACTAGAGAAGGGTCTTAGGGGGAGAAGAGGGAGGGGGTGGGACTAGGACAGCCAAGATATGAAGGGAATAAGTTATAACAAATAAATATTTTAAAAAGAGGCAGAGTAACACTTAAAGACAAGTTAACTTTTTACTTGCCAAACTCCAAGAGAAAAGAATATATAATATAATCATAATGAAACGTTAAAACTGTGGTAAAAATAGAAATTATTATAATGGAATTACTTACAACACTGAACAAATGCTGTTTTCCAAAAGTACTTTCAATGGTAAAGTTAAATAAATATAGTGTCATATATCATTGTTCATGAACATAATTAAATACTGTTCATTATGAAAATTTTTCTTTATTGTTGTTGGCTCCAAGCTACCAAATAATGATAATTTTATGTAGTTATATGGATTTAAATTTTTTTCACAGGAACTCCATTCTCCAACAGTGAAAATTACTGCATATCCACAAACCACCATTAGTAGATACATAGTACAAAACCCTGAACAGGTAAGGTGTCTCCTTTTCTAGTGGGTAAGTCAGTCAGTTACCAGATCCTTAAATGTAGATCTAGCCTGTCTTTTAGCTAGAAAGTACACCTCTAACCATTAATATAAAACTCTGTTTTTAATATCAGGTAGCTATGCACCCATACGTTCTGACATAAAGAAACAAAAATTCCAAGCAGCCTGGCTGTTATAATAGTTTCATTTCTATAGCTCCACCCTTGCACTGCAGGGACTTTGTACATGTTGAACCAGAATGAAAAGGGACAAAGGCCTTCATAGGCTTTCCATAAAATCTACCAACCATCACATCAAGAGTTGGAAGTTTTAGGGTTTTTTTGGATTTGCCTTTCAGATGTATACTGGGAAAGTAAAATTAAAAGTCAAAAGCTGAGAAAAATGTGTGCATGTGCTATAGCCTTTGATGCTTGAAGTATGTACCCAGAAAATTTTACACTATTTTATTTTTCCTAAGATAAATAAGCATATGTTTCACAAAATATATTATGCTCTGTCTAATCTGAGAGGAAAATTAAGAACACATTTTCCTACAATGATAAACCTTCCTTAATATACATACACGCATGTGCACCATACATATAAAATGGCAAGAAATGTTTTTGTTGTTTTAAGGCATCAATATCACAATAGGAAACACTGGTATGGATAGAGATATGACATTCTTTCCTTTACTTTTTATTTCTCCATTATCACGAGAAAAAAAATCGTTCTCTCTTCTGAAAGATTATTTATTCCAGCTGTAGAAAGAAAAGGGTTAATGCAGAGTTTCATATTTGTTAGTATTCTAGATGGTGTGGAGGAAGTACTTTTATACTATTCTACCTCTTATTTTAAAATTTACTTATTAAGATCATGTTCTCATGTATCCTTAGTTAAGGAAGCTGCTAACTGTGCATGCATGTCTGTGGGAATTTGTATACACAGAAGATCTGAGTAAGGGGATGATTGCTTTGGATATTTGCTTGAGTTTTCATAAATTTGTGTAAACATTGAAAGAGGATGTGATTATAGCTAAAGCAATTGCCTGCTCCTTCTTTTGCAAAATGAAATATTTAAGCAGCAAGTCTGAGAACAGGGGCAAGGTGTCTGGACAAAGGGCAGTGAGGAGAACGTCAGTGGGGAAAGTATGTTTGCATACCTTTGTCCCTCTACTGCTCCCTTTTTCAATATACCTAATGGGATTTGAATGCATGCTATCTGAACACAACCTATAATAGTGGTTTCTTAACAAACACAGTTTTTTGTTATGTTTTGTACTTATATGCATCTAATTTGCTTTTTACCCACTTAGTTGGTGTCTTTATACTTTCGTAGTTATATATACTTGTATCTTGTAATATGATAAATATGCATATGTGTATTTAATTGTATCCATGTGTGAAAGTACATGTGGAAGTCAGAAGTTAACATCAAATGCCTTCTTCGGTCATTCTCTACCTTTCTTTTTGAGACAAATACACTTGCTGAACCTGGACGTCATGGATAAGACTAGCCTGCCTTGTCAGTAAGCTCTAGGGATCTACATGTCTTTACTTCCCCAAGACTAAGATTAAATGTATGATACCAGGGACAGAATTTTAGTTAGTGCTGAGCATCCAAGCTCTGGACTTTATGCTTATACACTTTATCAATCAAGCCATCTCCCCAGCCCGGAATTAACATTCTTTAAAACACATTGTCTTTATTCTTGAGAAAGCGTAAGTTTGTAAATGCTGCAGGAACACTGAATTAAAAAGTGACAGAGTTGGAAATGAATTTGAATAATGCAGAAGAAAAAACAGCAAATTAAGGACAACTCACAATAGACCTTAAATGATTACCACATAAATTGTGTAGTTACATATTTACTTGTACACCATGTTGTTTACAAAGGTAACAAAATTTTAAGTATGTGTATAAGTAAGGACATATTAATAAGACTGGGCTTACTCCTCTAAGAACTCATTATCTCAGGCTATGTTGAACTATAAACATTTTTTCAGGAATATCTTACAGAAGAGTGAAAAAATAGTCATTTTAAAGATTTTAACTCTGCCTTTAGTTGAGAAATAAAACAAGTTTTAAGCCATTATATATATATATATATATTGCAAAATAGGTTTAATACTGTTTATCCCTGCTTTCTTTTTAAGTATGTTTCCTTTGTAGTTTGCACTTTTAAATCTCTCCAGGAGAATATGTAGTTTAATTGTAATGTTTACAGTAAATTGAGGCTTTTAAATAGTAACCTCATCCTCCTTCACTTCCTAGCTTTTCTAAGCTTTATTTTCTCTCCTTGGATTAAAATGGTCTCAATACACTTCTCTAATTATGGTTCCTTCTATTTCCAGTCAGTGTTTTTATTTGTGGTTGCTCCTGATTTTCTTTTTCTCAAGTTTTTCTTTGTAATCATAGAATTTATGTACTCTGTTTTGTTTTTTATCCAAAAATGAAGAAAATACATTCATTTCATTAGCAGATGAAATTTAACTGATATTTGTCAGTTTCATTAAGTTTCTCATTGTCATGATCTTGTTGTGGAGAATATACAGTGAATCTCAACCTTCCTAATGCTGTTTTTTAATACAGTTTCAGGTACTGGTTTGTGGGTGTATCTGCATGTGGATGGACCCACCTGAAGATGGATAGAGGAACAGTGTCTCAGTTCCTAAGATAGTCAGAAAAATGTTTTCTGGTGGTATTACATGGCCCATGTGGGTCATAACCCACAGGTTCAGAACCACTGCTTTATAGTCTTTAAATAGCAATAAGGAAATAAAGCTTTTTTCTTAAACCATAGGTGCTTACACTTTTATTTTAGGGTTGGAAGTAAGGCATGTCCACAGATAGCTGTGAAAATACATTATAAATTATATAATGAGGTAGGTGATAGATACAAGTAGATAAATGTAAATTATCTTAGTTTTCTGTTACTGTGATAAAATACTACAACCTAGGCAACCTATAAAAGGAGGCATATAATTTGACGCTTGCTTACAATGTAATAGGGTGAGTCTATGAGCCTCATGGTGGGGAGATCACAACAATAGTCTGGCAAGCATGATGCTGGAGCAGTGCCTGAGACCTTATAACTGGGTGGGGTCTTGAGGTTATCACTACCTTTGTTACATTTCTCCTTATCTTTCATCATAAACTAAGCTTCTACCACCATACTTCCTGGTTCTATTTTTTTCTCTTTTTTGTCCTGTTTACTCTTTCTCTTTGCAGCTCTGTATAAAAGAGCTCACTCATAACCACATAACACAGTCAATAGTCAATATTAGGCTGCACTGAAACCTCATCTGCCAATAAACAAACAAAACAAACAAACAAACAAACAAACAAAAATCCTAGTTCTTAGCACAACAGCAAAAAGCAGATACTTTCTTTGCTAAAATATACCAAGAATGGTTGTTAGCTTAGTTGCTAACACTGTTCACCTCTGAAACCAGTGGATCTTGCCCTCCACAGCCCTCATTGCTCTATGCTTTATTGTTTTCCAATATCATACTGGGATGGATAATTAAGCCCCACTTACAGCATTCAACCTCTTCAAGTTTTCCACTTTCCTCCCAAAACAACGAACAGACAAAAAGTAATAAATACATAAAACACTATGGTTAGACATGTCACAGCAACAGCCCACTCCCTGTTACCAACTCCTGTTCTAGTAATTCTTCCATTGCTGTGACAAGATACTATTACCAAGGCAACATTAAAAGAAAGTTTAATTGGTGGCTTATTGTTCCAGTGGGTGAGTCTATAGCCATCACAGCAGGAAGCCTGGCAACAGGCAGGCAGCTAGAGCACTAGAGCAATAGCTGAGAACTTAAAATTGAGCCAGAAGAACCAGGGAGAGAGAGAGAGAGAGAGAGAGAGAGAGAGAGAGAATACATTAACTAGAAGTGGTATGGGCTTTTCAAATCCCAAAGCCCATCCCCAGTGACATACCTCCTCCAACAAGGCCACATCTCCTAATCCTTCTCAAATAGTGTCAATAACTGGGGACCAAGTATTAAAAAATACAAACTCAGAGGGCAATTAACCACAACACTGCAGTTTGACTAGAGGTAACACATTTGTTATATAGTGGAAAATCAAGGAAAGAATTCTTTTGACATTTTATGTATTGGTACAATTAACATGATGTTAGAATCATTATACCCATAAGGAAATTAAAATTCAAATAAGTGTGTTTTGATAAGGTCTTAAATGCTCTTTTCTGACAGCTAACCATGGCATAGTTTTAACAAGATTAACTTACTGGCTAGGGGGGCTGACAGAAGAAAAGCTAGGCTGAAAGGCTTGATAGGTGGAGACACTGGGATTATGGTGACCTGATAGAGAAGATTAAGAAGAGATAAGGAAAGGTTGGTTTATAAAAGGGGAATACCACGAGACCTGTTTTAACCAGTGGGATCTAAGGTACATAATAGAGAGGATATTTAGCACATATTTAAAATAACACCTCTATAGATCACATTTGAGATAGAAGAGGTTTGGTATCTGAATTTTCTCACCAACACTAAAAGCATATGGGGTAATGGAGAAGGTTAAGGTCAAAACCTTGAGATATATCTATTTCAGGGGAACAAAAAAAATGGACCCACTGTAAGAAAAGGTCCTCTCAGAGAAAGCTGTCAAAACAAATAACTAAAGCAAATAGAGGAAAGTATTGACTAACCATATAAAATTAACATAAAGGCTAGGAGAATATATATTAGAATGAGCTTTGACAGTTAAGAAAGTGTTGGTGGGTTTCCCAGTAAAAAGAGCAGGGACTGTCTCTGACATAGATTCAGTGGCAGGCTCTTTGTTCACCACCCCCTTGGGGAACAACCTTGGCAGGCCACAGAGAAAGATGATGCAGCCAGTCCTGATGAGAACAGATAGGCTAGGGTCAGATAGAAGGGGAGGAAGATCTCCCCTATTACTGGACTAGGGGAGGGGCATTGTGGGAGAAGAGGGAGGGAGTATGGGAAGGACACAAGGGAGGGAGATACAGCTTGGATAAAAAAATGAATAAATTGTAATAAATAACAATAAATTAAAAACAAAAATAAACACACAAAAAGAAAGTGATGGTGGTATTTAAAACAGCAGTTTTAATATACTTTGAGAGGGCAGCAAAATCCACATTCAGGATGCAAATGGGTAAACTTCTGAAAGAGAAGCGAAGGAACTAATTTGGGGGATCCCTTTCTAAAAGGAAATTGGTATAAAGGCAGGAAAGAAGGTATCAGTAAAGGAGAAAGCTAAGTCTTGAAGACCCTGGAAGATTTATAGATAGAATGACTCAGAAATGTGGGAGGGATAGTGATGCAACAGAGAAAAAAGATAAATGAGATAAGATTGCAAAAGAGAAAAGGGGATAAGTTTCTAGGTAGACAGAGGGACACATCTAAAACCAATGGTAAGAATTCTGCTTTGAAGAGCTGGAAGGAGCAACAACTAAAGAGGAATTTTTTACAGTGTTGAAAAATGTGGTTAGAGCACATTAATGACTTTTTCTTGTTTTTTTCTGGAAGGAAAGGTGTGAGAGAGCATGAGGACAGAGGTTATGGAAAATAAAAGGCTTTAGAATCACAATTTGGCTAAGGGTTTGTCTATCTTGTTGATTTTCCCAAAGAACCAGCTCTTGGTCCCATTGATTCTTTGAACTGTTTTCTTTATTTCTAGTTCATTGTTAACAGCTCCGAGTTTGATTATTTCCAATGGTCTACTCTTTTTGGGTGTGTCTCCTTTTTTTTCTAGGGCTTTTATGTGTGCCATTAAGTTTCGTGTATGAGATGTCTTAAACTTCTTTCTGGAGGCAATTAGTACTATGAACTTTCCTTTAGCACTGCTTTCATTGTGTCCCATAAGTTTGGGTAAGTTGTGACTTCTTTTTCATTTTATTTAGGAAGTCTCTAATTCTTTTCATTTATTCCCTGACTAAGCTGTCACTGAGTAGAGTTGTTTATTTTCCATGTGTATGTAAGTTTTTTGTTATTTCTGTTGTTGTTCTGTTGTTTAGGCCGTGGTAGTCTGATAGGATACAAGGGATCATTTCAGTCTTCTTGTATCTGTTGAGGGTTGCTTTGTTCATGACTGTATAGCCATTTTTTGAGAAGGTTTCATGAGGTATTGAAAAGAAGGTATAATCTTTTGAGTTTGGGTGAAAATTACTGTAGACAAACATTAGGGCCATTTGATTGAGGACCTCTGTGAATGTCATTATTTTCCTATTTGGCTTCTGTCTAGATGATCTGTCCCCTGGTGAGAGTGCAGTGATGAAGTCTCCACTATTAAGGTGTTGTGATAGACCGTGTGATTTAGGCTTTAATACTGTTTCATTTACAAATGCAGGTGCTCTTGTATTTGGGGCATACATGCTCAGGATTGTGATGTCCTCTTGGTGTACTTTGCCTTGATGACAGTGAAATGCTCCTTTTCATATTTTTGATTAATTTTGGTTGAAAGTCCTTTTTTATTAGCTATTAGGATATCTAGCCCAGCTTGATTTCTGAGTCTGTTTGCTTGAAAAATATTTTTCCAGACTTTTACTCCAGGCAGTGTTTTTCTTTGTTGCAGAGCTATGTTTTTTGGATGCAGCAGAGTGTTTAGTCTTGTTTCTGCAACCATTCTGTTAGTCTGTGGTTTTTTTTTTAATTTTAATTTTAAATTTTTTTTATTGGAGAGCTGAGTCCATTGATGCTGATAGATAATAGTGACCAATGAATGTTAGTTCCTTTTATTGTGGAGTTGATGGTGTTACTGTGTTTCTATGCTTGTTTTTTTTTTCATATTTTTGTGAAGTTATCTATATCCTATGTTTTCTTGGCTGTAATTGATAATGTTACCCTGGAGTTTTGCTTATAGTATCTTTAGTAGGGCTGGGTTACTGTGTAAATATTAGTTTTATCATGGACTATTTTGTTTTCTACATCTATGTTGATTGAAAGCTTTGCTGGGTATAGTAGTCTGGGTTGGCATCTATGCTCTCTTAGAGTCTGCATGACATCTGCCCAGGCCCTTCTGCCTCTCATAGTTTATGTTCAGAAGTCTGCTGTGATTTTGATAGGTTTACCTTTATATGCTACTTGGACTTCTTCCCTTGCTGATTTTAATATTTTTCGTTGTTCTGTACATTTAGTGTTTTAACTATTATGTGATTGAGGAGATTCTTTTCTGGTTTAGTCTATTTCAGGTTCTGTAGGCCTCTTGTATGTTTATGGACATCTCTTTCTTTTAGTTGGGAGATTTTTTTCTATGATTTTCTTGAAAATATTTTCTGGACCTTGTTGCCTGGAACTTTCTTTTTATTCTATTCCTATTATTCTTAGATTTCATCTTTTCATGGTGTCTTTGATTTCTTGGTTATTTTGTGTTTGGAACTTTTCAAATTTTACTTTTTCTTTGAGAGAAATATCATTTTCTGCAATTGTATCTTCAATTCCTGAGATTCTCTCTTCCATCTCTTGTATTCTGTTGGTAATGCTTACCTTTATGATTCCTGATCTTTTCTCCATGTTTTCCAGCTCCACAGTTTTCTCTGTTTGTATATATTTTTTATTGATTCTAATTCTGTTTTCATGTCTTGCACCATTTACTTCATCTATTTGAATGTGGATTCCTATCTTTTCATTATGGCCTCTATTTTTTTGTTCATTTCCTCACTATATGTCTCTACTTGTGCCTCTATTTGTTTGGCTGCTTTTGCCTGTATTTCTTTGAGAGCTTTGTTCATTTCCTCTTTTTGTGCCTCTAATAACTAGATAAGTGTATATTTGAGATCATTTTCTTGTGTTTCCTGTGAATTAGAATATCCATTGAGTTTTGTAGTTACTGGTGAAGCCATGATGTCCTGATTTTTGTTGGTTGTATTCTTACACTGACCTTTATCCATTTGTGTATCTGTGACCTTCACTATTTGTTCCTGGAGATTTTACTTCAGATTGGTTCTGTCTGTCTCTGGTGTCTGGAGTATTCTTCAGGAAGATGAGAGAGGTCATCCAGTTTGAGAGTGATGTTGGTGTTTTAACTGTAATTAAGGAAGGAAGATCATAGGCACGCATGTGCAAGCACGGATGTGTGTACTTAATTGTGCCTTGAAGGACAGAGTACTAGAGGGTATAGATGCCTGGAAGGGTAGAGCTTAAGTGTAACAGGGGGTGCAGGTGCTGTTCTTGGGTGCAATGTCATGTGCAGGTGCCCTGAATACCTCAGTGGCCTACAGGCCTGTCTTACTGTCCTCCTGATATTCAGGTCTGTCTGGGTAATAGGAATTGTTTGCCTGGACTCCACAGGTAGACCCACAGAACAGGGGCTTCAATGTTGAGAATGCTGTCCCAAGGATCCCTATGTTGCCCACATTGGTTTTGTGGGTGGGAGGGATCAGATATCTGGCTGCTAGGTTAGAGGGACCCTGGATCTGGGGCTCTGCAAGCACTCACTTAAAGGCGTACTCACTTGCTCACAGGCCTAATCAGAAAGCACAGGGGCTCCCCCTGTTCTCTACTCTCAGATTTGGGCCAGCAGGAGCAAATGAGAGTGTAGGAGATCTGTAAGTTCAGTGGTTTCCACTGTTTGTCCAGTCCACTCTTTGTCCACCGGGCAAACAGGGAGACCTGTACTTGAGGCAGCTGCCTCTCCTGTCTCAGTGACTGTGCGTGGAGGCACATGCTTAAGGAACCACTACTTCCTCCTCTGAGGAGGAAGGCCTGTGCATGGGGTAAGGGGAAGTGCAGAGGGGTTAAATATTCACCACTCTCAGTCAATGGAGATGTTCACAGGTGACCAGGATCCAAACTTTTCCAGCCCATGGGTTGTCTCCTCTCTCCCAGGAAGCCTCAGTGTTGATGTTCTGGCTTAGTTTCCCTTCCACTCACCTATTTTGGAGTTTCAGATTTTGTGCCCCTCAGATATGATGCATGCTGGTCACTGCCATCTTGGATTCTTTGACTGGCATCTTCTAAGTACTTGGCTACTACTATAGGAATTTAATTCATTACCTGGAGAAACAGTGGCTCTTAATGCTTCTGCTATTCTCAGTACTCAAAACATATGTTGTACTGGGAGTTTCAGCCTTGACTATCATCACAAACAGGAGTTGTACACTTCAGTGACATGCAAATTAAGCCCTAGTGAAATACTTTAATGCAGTTTAACCCATTTTATGCTTTAGATGGACTGAATTACATTTATTATAAACTTATCTAACCTGCCCATGACCCCAGTTTAAGTGATGTCAACTTCATGCCAGACTACCTTAGAAGAAACTTTTGTTGGGTTCTGCATTAGAGCCAATAGAGTCACAGCAGCTCAAACCCAATCTGCTTTGTATTTCTGACCCTTTTCTCACCCAGAAAAACAATTGTTACTTCTTCCAACCACTCCCCAGACCCACAGGGAACTGGTAAAAATAGGGGGAATTCAAATTGTTCTGATTGATAATGGTCATTTTTTAAAAGTATTTCTCCAAGAAGAATCTTATTAATGAATCACTCCATCATCTTCCTAAATTCTGTTACTACGTCAGAGCCTCTTAGATACAGATATTTGTTGGAGTTCCTATGAAAAGAACATCTTTCAAATCAAAACATATTTAATCTTTTATTAGGAACCATTGTCTCCTTTCCTAAGAGGAGGTCACTTCTTCCCTGGAAACAATGTAATTTATGAAAAAACAATAAGAAAGGTGGAGAAGCTAAATACAGATCAGGTAAGTACTTTTTGTTTGAAAATCTGTTTCACAAATGAAAATTTTGAATTGTAAATATTTTAATATAACCAAAATAATATTAAATTGTCAAGTACCAGGCAAAACCACTGTGAGTTGTAGTATGTCAGTTGTCTATGTTCCTTCATTCTATCCTTAATATTTTTGTATTTCTTTTATTATGAAGCAATTTAACTGAAAGGAAAGCAAAAATCATATAAAAAGTTAATAGTAGAACCTGAACTTAATATATAGTATGTTTTCTGATATATACCATTAATATATATATATATATATAATGTTTAAAAACTAGTTTACAAAGATAATTTAAAGGCTATAATGTTAACTTCATTATTTTAATGTGCTCAGATTTAAATTGACAGTATGTATTAACAGAGAAATAAAATACTCTAAAAGATATTGAAACTGAAGCTTTAAGTCATATTTTAATTGGGAGGTTTAAAGTGAAGGAGTTGTATTGTCTTACAATTCTAAAATTTGGAAATTGAAAAGCACTGCATGGGACAAGACCATCATCCTTCTGGAAATGTCAGGAAAGGAACCCTTTGGTTTTGAGTTTCTCTTGTGGTAGCCTGGGGCATTCTTATGATTGTATAATAACATTCCAAACCCCTTTTATCACATGGTGTCCTGCATGTGCATCTGCACATCAGCATCCCCTCTTACATGGCTGTCTCTGTATAAAATTTCTCACTTTAAAAAAAATTCTCATTTTTATAAGGACATTGCTCATATTGGAATGGGTTTCATCCTAGTAACCTAAATTGATTCTATCTTTTTTTTTTAATTTATTTATTTTTATCTCAATCACAGGTTGGGTACTTTGAATCCCAGACGTAGCCCCCTCCCCCATTCCCTCCCACC
>CM053742.1:70977726-71046688 GCA_028658305.1 Pachyuromys duprasi
TATTTTGATGGGCATTGCATTGAATCTGTAGATTGCTTTTGGCAATATGGTCATTTTCACTATGTTAATCCTACCAATCCATGAGCACGGGAGGTCTTTCCACCTTCTAATATCTTCTTCAATTTCTTTCTTCAGAGATTTGAATTTTTTTTTTCATATAAGTCTTTCACTTGCTTGGTTAGAGTCACCCCAAGGTACTTTATGTTATTAGCGGCTATTGTGAACGGTGTTGTTTCCCTAATTTCCTTCTCAGCCCTTTTGTCTTTGGTGTACAGGAGGGCTTCTGATTTTTTTGAGTTGATTTTATATCCAGCCACTTTACTGAAGGTGTTTATCAGTTGAAGGAGTTCTCTGGTTGAATTTTTGGGTCACTCACGTATATTATCATATGGTCTGTAAATAGTGATACTTTGACTTCTTCCTTTCCAATTTGTATCCCCTTGATCTCCTTTAGTTGTTAATTTTTATTAAGTACAGTTTATTCACTTTGTATCCAAGCTGTAGTCCCCTCCTTAATCCCTCCCATTCCCACCCTCTCTCCCTCATCTTCTGCCATGCCCCTCCCTAAGTCCACTGATAATGGAGGTCCTGCTCTCCTTCCCTCTGACTCTAGCCTATCAGGTCTCTTAAGTACTGGTTGCATTTTCTTCCTCTGTGCCCTGGTAAGACTGCTCCCCCCTCAGGGGGAGGTAAAATGACATTTTATGATGCCAAGTTATTATAAAATTTAAGTTATTATTCTCTTAGTTGAAGTGTATATCACTAAACCTCAGCAATTCTACTGAAGAATGAATATATTAAAAACATTTCTATCATAGTTAGAATAACTATATATCATATTTATAGTATATTAAATACTGTACAAGTAAAAACAAATAATCAGTGATTTATTTATGATACTATCAGTTAGTAGATATTCAGTTTCGCCCAATTTGGGACTATTAAAAATAATGTTACAGTGACCATCTCTCTACAACTCTTGAATATGTTCATTTCTTTTGAGTGTAGGCCTAGGAGGGAAGTTATTAGCTAAGATAGTTAATTTAACTTTATTGCGGAACTACCTTCCAGCTTACCAAAGAAGCTGTGTCATTGTACTTCCCACAAGTAGTAAAGGGGGTTCCAACATTTCTCTAATCTTGCCACATTTGTTACTGTTCTTCTTTTGGACAATATAGTTGCTGAGGTTTGGAATTTTTTTTTTTTTTTGGTTGAGTTTTGTTGAGGGTGTGGTTTGAGACAGGGTTTCTCTATATAGACTTGACTCACTCTTTAGACCAGGCTTGCCGTGAACTCACAGAGATTTGCCTGCCTCCCCCAGTGCTGGGATTACAGGTATGTGCTACCAAGCCCAGAAATTGTTGAGTGTTTATTTGTAGCTTTGATTTGTATTTTTCTAACTAGTGATCATATTTTTGCATTATGTTATACACACACACACACATATATATATGGAATGTATATTTATTTCTTTAAAATTTTTCTATTTAAATTATTTCTTCACTTTCAATTGGCCAGTTTTTTATTGTAGACTGTTTTATTCCATTGATCTCTGTCTTTATGCCACTGTCACACTACTGTTTATTTCTATAGGCCTTAATAAGTTTAAAGCAAGAATGCTCATGTTAACAATCCTTTCCTACATTAATTTTCCTAGAAGTTCTGGGGTTAAAGGTGTATGCCACCATGCCACTTTCTCTGTCAGTTACTGAAACAATAATTTGTAGTCTTCATTGTATTAATCTTATACTTCTTTGCTAATAAACTATTATATCTTTCAAGGTTAAAGATATGTTATAATAGTTTATTTTTTAACTGAACTAAAAAATTATTTTATGTGAGATTATTTCATTTGCAAATAGAAGTGTTTAGCTTCTTCATTTTCAGCCTGGTTACTTTTGTTGTTCTTGTTTTCGTTTTTCGAGACAGCGTTTCTCTGTGTAGTCTTGGCTGTCCTAAATTTATTTTGTAGACCAGGCTGGCCTCAAACTCACTGCAATCCACCTGTGTCTGCTTCCCTGAGTGCTGGGATTACAGGTGTGTCCCATGTGTGCCACTGTCCCTGGATAGCCCGGTTATATTTTATTTCCTTTTTCTTGACTAATTGCCTTTAAATTTCCAAAACAATGTTAAATAGAAGTGAAAAAGGGAATTTTTAACTTTTCCTGATCATGACTAGTGAGTGGAGGAATTCTCTTTAGATTTCAATTATGATGTTAGCTGTGAGTTAGGATTTTTTTAAAACAAATTGAAGATGATCACTTCCATACAATATGGAGTTTTTTTCAAGTTATGACAGTACTAGAAAATTTTAAATTTAATTTATACCTACTTAGGTGATTAAAAGACTATGTTGTACTATCAATAATGTATTACATGATTTTAAGATGTTGTAATCTTATATTGTTTGAATGTAATATTCTTGTTCATGGTATGTGACTATTTTTATATGTTATTGAACTGCTTTGTTTTTTGTTCTTTTAGTCCTGTGATATATTTCCCATTGTGGTAGCAGGTTGAAATTACTTTACAGAATGAATTTCCAAGGATTGCCATTAATTCTTTAAACTTCTGATGCACTATACCAGTTTCAAATATTTGAGGAATGTTTTTCCTTTGGGGGAAGTGGTTTTTTAGTTTGTCTTGTTTTTCATAATTTTTCTGTTTGTTCTTGAGATAGATTTACACTCTGTATTCTCTTAGGAATTTATTCATTTCATCTGAGTTACCCAATTTTTTTCCTTACAGATTTTCATAGTACTTATTTTATGTACTCATTTTTAATTCTTCAAAGTCAGTAATAGTGATTTTTCCTTTACCCATTGTAATTTTAGCAGTCTGAGTTTTCTTTTCTCCTGATCAATCTGTATTGTTTTCCCTTTTCATGTATATTTTATTAATTATTTTTCTTTAACAATTTCATACATGTATACAATATACTCTGTTTATTGTTACTTTCCACTGTCTCTTATTTCCCTCTTACCTGTTATCTACCTCCTATTTCCCCACAGGTTCCTTTCCCACATTAATATCGTTTTTCTTTCTTCAAAGTCAGTAATAATGAGATTCTATTCTATCTATGTGATTTTAGCAATTTGAGACCTATCTTTTTTTCTTGGTCCATCTATATTAACTATTCAGAAATAATTTTGATTTCAGTAATCTCTAATTTATCTATTGTCTAAACTTTTAAATTATATTTTCTACTTGTATTTCATGTTTATTTTTCTCTTTTTGAATAGTTGCTAAGATACAAGCCTAGGGGGTCAAGCTGAGACTGTTCTTCCCTTATAGAATAGGAAATATAACTATAATGTTTTTGAGCACTTCTTTCTTCGTATTGTATAATTTTTACTGTTCTCTATTTCTGTAATTGTTTTAGGATATTTTGTTTCTTTCTGTTCTCTTTTATTTGTTCAGTGTTGTGAATGGAATACAGGGCTTTGTGCTAATATTCAGAATATATAAAGAACTTAAGTTAAACATGAACAAATCAAGTAATCCAATTAAAAAATGGAGTACACAGCTAAACAGAAAATTCTCTGTTGAGGAATATGGAATGGCAGAGAAGCACTTAAAGAAATGCTCAATGTCCTTAATCATAAGGGAAATACAAATAAAAATGACCCTGTGATTTCACCTTACACCCATCAGAATGGCTGAGAACAAAAATTCAATTGACAAAACATGCTCGAGAGGATGTGGAGAAAGGGGAACCCTCCTCCATTGCTGTTGGGAATGTAACCAACCACATTGGAAATCAATCTGGCGCTTTTTCAGACAATTAGGAATAATGCTTCCTCAAGATCCAGCAATACCACTCATAAGCGTATATCCAAAAGATGCTCAAGTATACAACAAGGACATTTGCTCAACCATGTTCAAAGCAGCTTTACTTGTAATAGGCACAATCTGGAAACAACCCAGATTTCCCTCAATTGAGGAATGGATACAGAAACTGTGGTACAGTTACACAATGGAATACTACTCAGCAATTAAAAACAAGGATATCATGAAATTTGCAGGCAAACATTGGGAACTAGAAGAAATCATTCTGAGTGAGGTATCCCAGAAGCAGAAAGACACACATGGTATATACTTACTTATAAGTGGATATTAGACATATAATATAGGGAAAATATACTAAAATCTGAACACATAAGGAAGCTAAGCCAGAAAGAAGACCCTAGGTAAGATGGGTAATCCTCACTCAGAAAGACATCATAAGAGGGAGAAAACGGAACAAGACAGGATCCTAACAAAGATGGCCTCTGAAAAACTCTACCCAGCACTGTATCAAAGCAGATGCTGAGGCTCATAGCCAAACTTTGGGCAGAGTGCAGGGAATGTTATGAAAGAAGGGGGAGATAGACAGACCTGGAGGGGACAGGAGCTCCACATGGAGAGCAACAGAATCAGGAAATCTGGGCCCATTAATCTTTTCTGATATTGATACTCCAACTAAGGTCCATGCATGGAAAATACCTACACAGATGTAGCTAATGGCACCTCAGTTTCCAAGTGGGAATCCTTGTAAGGGGAACAGGGACTGTCTCTGACATGAACTCAGTGGCTGGCTCTTTGACCACCTGCCCTGTGGGGGGAGCATCTTTACTAGGACACAGAGGTAGACTATTCAGCCTGTCCTGATGAGATCTGATACACTAGCGTCAGATGGAAGGGGAGGACCACTTCCCATATCATTGGACTTGGAGAGGGGCATGGGATAAGATGAAGGAGGAAGGGTCTACAGCTAGGATACAAAGTAAATAAACTGTAATTAATAAAAAAATTAAAATTAAAAATGAAAATCTAAATGAAGTGGACAATTTTCTTGATAGACTCCATTTACCAAAGCTCCATCAAGATCAGATAAATAAAACAGATATACTGTGTAAACGTATCACAATTTTTTAATCTGTTGAGGGACATCAAGGTTCTAGATTGAGCTCTGGGGATCCTGTAGAGAATGATACCCCAACCACAGACAACCCATAGAGTGGACCTAAAACCCAGGTTCAGATGTAGCCCATAAACTCAGTCTCCAAGTAAGGTCTCTAGTAAGGGGAACAGAGGGTGTCTCTGACATGAACTGAGTGGCTGGCTCTCTGATCACCTCCCCATCAGGGAAGCAGCCTTGTCAGTCAACAGAGGAGGACAATGCAACCAGTCCTGATGAGACCTGATAGGCTAGCATTAAATAGAAGGAGAAGAGAACCTCCCATATCAGTGGACTAGGGAGTGGCATAGGGGGAGAAGATGGAGGGAGGTGGCATTGAGAGAGACAAGGGAGAGAGACAAGGGAGGAGGATATGCTGGGATACAAATTGAATAAATTGTAATAAATGATAATAATATAAAAGGAAAATGTAAAAAAAATAGCACTAGAGAGGTCTACCACAAAAGATATCACTGTGGCATATATTACTGTATCATTTTAACTTGATAAACTTTCTACAGTCCATTTGATTTTCCTTTCCCTATTCTGTAAACATGAAAAATTTCAAGCAGTTAGCTCAGTATTTACGGTACTTATGTTTTATCTTTTCTGTACTTCCAGTTATTCATCATGATCAAAGACAGCCATTCCTTCCTTTATTTAACATAGTTGCTCTTTCATATTTGAGAAGGCATTTCATTTGAAACTAATCACTCATTGATAAATTGATTTAAATCAGGTAATAGAAATGGTAGTGACTACAAATGAGTT
The DNA here is from genome assembly GCA_028658305.1 of Pachyuromys duprasi. Taxonomy (NCBI): domain Eukaryota; kingdom Metazoa; phylum Chordata; class Mammalia; order Rodentia; family Muridae; genus Pachyuromys; species Pachyuromys duprasi. The sequence continues at coordinate 70,983,437 of CM053742.1, forward strand.
ATTTCATACTATTTGTAACTCTGTTTTTGTTGTTTAGGTACAGGACACAATATCCGATCCTAGGTCTCCTGTACGATGACTATGAATATATACCACCAGGTAGTGATACACAGACTATTGTGATTGAGAAAACTGAAGACAAATGGACTTGTGTAAGTTTATTTGGGTATTTCTAGCCTGTTTTAATTATGTATTTATAGATTTAAAACATTAGGTAAAATATCAAATATCAGACAATTAGAAGGTGAATGGAACGTGAATGTCCATGTATCAATAGAATTTGTTTTGTGATCTTGAATGTGGATGCTTAATACCTTTTATTTCTTTAAAATTTGAAAAGAAAGTTGTGTCTTTTTGTTTTTGATTTTTTTTCTATGACTGCAGAATCCTCCAGTTTTAAATTCTGGAGTTTAATGTGAAGCCAAATAACCATGCGAATGACATGTCCTCTAAAATTTACCCTCTATGTTTTATGTGATCAGATAATATAGATATTAACACCATTCTAAATATTTCAACCCATTACTAAGGGGCTGATAATTTTAAAAACCTCGTCTTACAAATGGATGCCAGCTACTTAAGACTTTCACTAATTTGTTAACTTTGAGTAGTGATCATCAAAGAGGAAATATATATCCCCTCACACAGTAGTTTTCTCCAGTGGCATCTACTTCCCAACTCCAGAACATTTATTGTATTTAGATGTTTTCGGTTTTCAGTAGAGATCAGCTATATTGGCATCTACTTTTGTATAGACTAAAGTGATGCCATGCATCTTAGGCTATGCAGAACACTCACAAAAGAATTATTTGGCCCCAAATTTTAGTAGTGCTTATCTTGAGAAAACTTACTAATATTTTTTAAAAGCATTCTTAATTTTCTTTAATTATGTGCTTCTGTAGTCTTGAACAATATTTTAATTGTAATTCACTTCTCATGAGCACAGGAATGTGTAACATTCCTCAGGGATAATGGGCAGAAAAAATTTTCAGAATCTCAGCTCTTAAACCATGCATAATCTTACTCAAAAAAACGTAACTTCAGTGTTATGTTAAAGGGCTGTCAAACGGCTTCTATGCTAAAACAGGCAAAGTAAATCCATGGTTACTAACCTCAAGAAGTGCTTATTCTGGAAAAATAGAGGCTGATTGCAAAAGAACATAAGGAGGGCACTGGTTTACTAATGACATTTTGTTTTCTGAGATACATGACTTTGAGGACATGTTTGTAATTTGGAAACTAAGGTTTATAATATATGACTTTTTAACATTTTTATTGTACTTTGATACACATGTGATGAAAAGAAATAAATCTTACATCTTAAAATTACACATCAATTATGCTTGTTACTAAAATTAAACAGTTGCTAAATAATACAGCATATATTTCATCATATGTATATGCTAGATATACCCTGGACAGTGCCATGCCTTTGATTCCAGCATTTGATATGCAGAGGCAGGCAGATCTATGCAAGTTCAAGTTCATCCTAGTGACTCACTCATTCCAGGACAGCCAGGGCTACACAGTGACCCTTTTGAAAAAAAAAAAAAAGCAAAAAACAAAAAGAAAAAAGAAAAAATATGTAATTTATGGCAAAACAAAACTATTACTTCAGTAGTAATAAAAAATAATTTCAGTTTTAATGTTCTTTCACAGCAATTAAGCACCAATATTTTAAATAAACAGTGGACATAAGCACTATTTAGTAAATCTCTAACAAAAAAATCATACACAGAGTTTACTCTTTTAAAACCATTATTTCCTAGGTCACTAACTAAACACACAGCTTTGTGTTTAAACTGGTTGCAGACAGTGTAGAACCTAGCCTGTTATTTTTATATAGGGTTCTTCCTATATGTTGAATTTATTCATAAGGATATTATTCATAATAATATTAATAATTATTATTCATAAGGATGTTAATAATTATCAAGTGATAAAAGGTTCTTGATAACTCAACAACCATGTTAGCAGCTAAGATGTCTGCACAGGATACAGAATTTTCACTCAAGAATAATTTGATGCAAAAAGTTAAGACTCAGAAACAATTGCTGGACTTCCTGTGCCACAGCAGTGAAGTAGCAGACATTTCTTCTTTCTCCAGTGAAATATATAGTTAAGGTGTGAAAAGAGTATAGGAGAAGAAGTTCCAAATATATTTAAATAAGTTCAAAAATGATAGATCTGTTTTATTAGCAGATATATTTCAGCATATAGACATATTTAAGCATATACTTAATTTCTCAATACAGTAAAAAAATGTACCCAATCTTCCTCCTCCTGGTTTACAGTCATTTAAAGCACATGCCTTAAGTCAGAGAGACTATCATTTTATTGAGTACTCTATAAATAATATACAAACTGTGATACATTTCTATTAGCAGTATACAGACTCAACTGAATAATTTTAGTAACTATGCACATGTAATAATGGCAGTATTTTAATGTAATTGTGAACCAATTTTAAGATACATTTTTTTTCTTTTCTAGCCATGAATGGATCCACTTTACAGTACTACAACTCTAAGGAAATTTTTGTTGTCTTCATCAGTATTTTAATAGTTATTTTTCTATTGCTAAAGTGCAATCAAATTGTGAATCAGGGTACTGTTCCATGAATCTAATGGATCAATTTAATTCTGCAGACGAGTTTCCCCAGCCATTCGGGAGACCTGAATCCTTTTTTCCACATTGATATTTGATATAACATCATGCAAATGGAAAAAAACCTGCGTGTTTAAGCTGGTTGCAGACAGTGTAGAACCTAACCTGTTATTTTTATATAGGGAGCTTTCTATATGTTGAACTTATTCATAAAGTCATTACAAGTTATATTATATTAAATGTGCAGTTTAGCTACAAGACTCACTGATATTTTTCAGCAAAACAGAGGCAAAGCACAATTAAATTTAAAAATAGGTAACTAGAGTGTGAAATATATAGCCTAAGTTTACTTTTCTCTTTAAGCTTGAGACTAAAAGAGAATATGACAGTGCTAACATATCTCAGAAACAGATAAGTCAAAGGTGGAGGTTAATTTTGTTAATCATGGAAATGGGCTAATATTTTTTGAAATAACTATATTAATTAAATTATACATTGTGCCACTTGGTTCTAAGTACATGTCAGTACCTGGGAAAATCTGTTCTTTCAAAACATTTTCTGCTAGTGATCCCACTCATTTTCTTAAAATCATATAATACTGTACTATAGTAGTGGGGCGAAAAGATTTTAGAATTTTTCATAGTGATATCCAGATATAACACTGAAATATTGTATGGTCATAAAAGCTTAAGTAATAAAAATAGCAGTAAAAGATTCTAGACAGTTATATCTTACTTGGAATATTTTATTGTAGAGCTTTTCTTGTATTTAGAAGTTTGTTAGTTGAATTAAAGTGACATTACAAAGTGAATGCAAGTATTTGTTAAATCTATTACAGTAATGAATTTCATAATATAACCTAATTAAAAGCTACAAAAATTTGTTCATCAAAGTTAGGGTTAATGTAACAAATATATTCAGGTTACATGTTTAGTACATGTAAAACCTTTTTAGCTTTGTACTAAAATATCTACAGATGCCTTCATAAAATTCTTCAAGGCTTTATAAACATAATCTAATTATTCATTATATTAAGAATCAGTTAAAATAAGCATGGCTGTGGTACTATACTAACTTGAACTATGAGGTAGAAACATTTAAAAGGCCTTAATATAAAATTAAGTCTTATTTATATTCTTATAACACTTGAGATAAATATGAAGTTTTCTGACATGAATAAAATTTCTGTGTTACCAGTATTTTAAGATATAAAATGTTAATATTTCATTTTCCTACAATTCCCTTCTATTTTATGAACAACAGATCAGCTTCTCCCTCTGCTAGCTACTACTACTGTGGCAGAAGTGTACTATGTTATCCATCCATTAAAAAAGTTACAAGGGAATGTTACTTGACAGAAAACTACCATAAATACAGTATGAAAATGAGAATAAGACTTTTTCAAAACTATTAAAAACTAACTTTATTCAGAATTAGAGAGCAATTAATAAGAGCCTATTTGATCCAAGATAGTGAATTAGTCATATAAAAGTTTTTTTTATTTACTAACATTTTAAGATCAATAGAAATAAGAAGAATAAAAATAATATTATTTTCCTCTCACCAATTCCATGTAGTTTCTCAGTGACAACTCCAGTGAGGTCAGGTGAGAATGCTTTTGTAATCTTATTTCTATTTCCATATGTTTTCCCTTTAGATTTGTCAAATAAAATGGAGACCATAGACTGTCATGCAAAATTTGTGTATATGTCTAAATAAAATATGTTAAGCATCTATATAGTCTCTGTGGAATTTCAAATAGTAAAGAATTTTAGCTTATCTTCATAATTTTCCAGGAATTTTTTATCATTTAAATGTTTATATAGGAGCTAAGAGGTAATACTGTAAAGCACATAGAACAAATGCTTCTTGATGTAAGCTACGCAAGGTGTAATTTTAACAAAAGTTTGATATGCAGCTGATGCAAAATATAATACCTTTTCTTACAAATTTAGTTTTCTCAGCACAAAAACGGTTCACTAAGATATTTTTTTCTCATCTTTGTACTAATGTTTTAGCCATATTACTTTTTAAAAACATGAACAATATGAAAAGAACACAATTTTAAAAAAATTATTTAACTATCAAATTTACATCAGTTTAGCAAGAAATCTGTCTTTGCATCTTTTTTCATTGCCATTTATAAAGATTACGTTTCTTAGTGTGGCTAAGGGTTTGTCTATGTTGTTGATTTTCTCAAAGAAGCAGCACTGGTTTCATTGATTCTTTGACTTGTGCTCTTTGTTTCTAATTGATTGATTTCAGCCCCAAGTTTGAATATTTCCAGCCTTCTACTCCTCTTGGGTGTGCCTGCTTCTTTTTCTAATGCTTTCAGGTGTGCCGTTAAGTTGCTTGCATGAGATGTCTAAAACTTTCTGAAGGCACTTACTGCTATGAAATTTCCTGTTAGCACTGCTTTCATTTTATTCCATAAGTTAAGGTAAGTTTTACCTTTATTTTCATTGAATTGTAGGAATTTGTTAATTTCCTTATTTCCTCCCTAACCCATTAGTCATAGAGTACACAGTTGTTCAGTTTCCACGTGTTTGTAGGCTTTTTGCTATTTCTGTTATTGTTTGAGTCTATTGTTAGACCATGGTGGTTGAAAATGCCCATCCTACCAATTCAAGAGATTTACTGCAATTCCCCTCAAAATACCAACACATTTTTTTTGCTTGAAAAACATTTGTATTTGTTTTTTATATTATTATAGTTTATTTACTTTGTATCCCAGCTGTAGACCTCTCCCTCATGCCCTCCCAATCCTACCCTCCATCCCTCATCTCCTCCCTGCCCCTCTCTTGATTTTGACAAGGAAGCCAAAACCATTCGGTGGGAAAAGCATCTTCAACAAATGGTGCTGGACCAACACAATTTTTAACAGACATTAAAATAACAATTCTCAACTTCATATGGAAAAACAAACAAATAAACAAAAACAAGAATAGCTGAAACAATCCAGTATAATAAAAGATTTTCTGGAGGGATCTCCACCTCTGATCTTAGGCTGTACTATATAGAGCAACAGTAATAAAAGCGGCATGGTGGGGAGTCTAACATGGCAGCGACCAGCACACACCTTATCTGAGGGGCACAAGATCCAAAACTCCAAAATTGGTGATTGAAGATGCAGCTGAAGCCAGAATATCAACATTGAGGCTTCCTGGGTAGGAGGAGTCAACCCTTGAACTGGTACAGTTTAAATCCAGGTCACCCAAGGCCATCTGCAGGGACTGAGAGTGGCAAATATTCAACCACCCTTCACTTCCTCTTGTACCAAACAGGGGCTTCCCGGCTCCCTAGAGGCAGCACTGGTTGCCCCAAGCAGGAGACTCCATGCTCAGTGACTGAGATACCAGAGGCAGCAACAGTAAGAGCCTCCTAGCAGGTGCTGCAGGCAGCCGTAGGGGACTCCCACGTCGGCTGCTGTAGGAGGGAGCTGTTCGTGCTTCCAGGTCAGCAGCTATGGCTAGACCAAGCAGGAGCTTCCATGCTCATTGACTGAGACAGCAGAAGGGGCAGTCCCAAATAAAAGTCTCCCTGCCCAGAGGACAAACAGTGGACACTACTGAGCAAACTGATCTTCCACACTCTCATTTGCCCCTGTGGGCCCAAACCTGAGAGTAGAGAACAGGGGGAACCCCTGTGATTTTCAATTAGGCCTTCAAGCTAGTGAGGGTGCCTTCAAGCAAGTGTGTGCAGAATCCCAGATCCAGGGTCCCTATATACTAGCAGGCAGACATCAGATCACTCCCACCGACACCCCCACTGTGGGCAACATAGGGACCATTCTGACAGTGTTCTCAACATTGAAGGTCCTGTTCTGTGGGTCTAACAGTGTAGTCCAGGCAAAAAAAAAATTTCCTAGAGCCCAGACACATCTGAATACCAGGAGGACAGTACAACAGGCCTTTAGGCCACTAAGGTATTCAGGGCACCAGTGCATGTACATTGTGCCCACGAAGCGCCAGTACCTCCACCTGTGCTTAAGCCCCATCCTTGCAGACATCTACATGCTCTAGCACCCTGTCCCTCAAAGCACACTTCCATGCACACACCTGTGCTTGTGCCCATGCGCCCGTGACCTTCCTCCCTTAGATACAGCTGAAACACCAACATCCACTCTCAAACTGGTGGACATCTCTCATCTTCTGGAAGAATACGGCAGAAACCAGAGACAGAGGGATCCAGTCTGAAGTACAGACTTCAGGAACAAACAGCGAACGGTTATGGATAAGCAAATGACTAGAGGTAGGCATAAGAACACATCGAACAAAAATCAGGATATCATGTCTTAACCAGCAAACCCAAAAATCAATGGAGATAGTAATTCATCAGAAATACAGGAAAATGATTTGAATGCTATGCTTATCGAGTTATTAGAGGCACATAAAGAATAAATGAACAATCTCTCAAAGAAATGGCCACACAAATGGATGCAAAAAGAGGAAACAAACAAAACTCTCAAAGAAATACAGGTAAAAATAGCCACACAAAAGGAGGAAAATAAGGAAGAAATGAATAAAAAACATAGAGGCCATCATGGAAAAACAGGAATCCACATTCAAACAAATGAGGGAAGTAGTGCAAGACATGAAAACAGAATTAGATTCAAATAACAACAACAAAAAAGAAAAAGAAAAAAAAACCCTGGAGCTGGAGAACTTAGAGAAAATATCAAGAACCACAAAGTTAAGTATCACCAATAGAATACAAGACATGGAAGAGAGAATCTCAGGCACTGAAGATACAATTGCAGAAATTGACACAGCTCTCAGAGAAAAAGTAAAATCGAGAAAGTTCCAAACACAAAACATCAAAGAAATCAAGGACACCATGAATAGAGGAAATCTAAGAATAATAGGAATAGATGAAGAAGAAGATTCCAGGCTCTAAGGTTCAGAAAATATTTTCAAGAAAATCATAGAATATTTTCTCTACTAAAGAGAGATGTCCATAAACCTACAAGAGTCTTACAGAATACCAAATAGACTAGACTAGAAAGAAACTTTTCATGTTACATAATAGTCAAAACACTAAGTGAACAGAACAAAGAAAATATTAAAATCAGCAAGAGGTAAAGGCCAAGTAACATATAAAGGTAGACTTATCAGAATCATACCAGAATTCTCACTAGAAACTTTGAAATCCAGAAGGACCTGGGCAGATGTCATGCAGACACGAAGAGACAACAGATGTCAACCCTGACTGTTATACCCAGCAAAGGTTTCAATCAACATAGGAGAAAACAAAATATTCCATGACAAAACTAAATTTAAACAATATTTATACAACAACTTAGCCCTACAGAATATACTAGAAGGAAAACTCCAATCCAGTGAAATCAACTACATCCAAGAAAGCACAGGATATAGATGACTTCACAACAACAACAACAACAACAAAAATAAATAACTAAAAGAAAACAATTAATAGTAACATCACTGAATCCACAATAAAAGGAACTAACATTCATTGGTCTTTATTGTCTATCAACATCTCTCCAATAAAAAGACACAGAGGAACAGAATGGTTGCTGAAACAGGATCCAACATTCTGCTGCATCCGAGATAAACACTACCGCAGAGTAAAGGACTGGAAAAATGATTTTTAAGCAAACTGACCCAGAAAACAAGCTGGGGTAGCTATCTTAATATCTAACAAAAGAGATTTTTAACCAAAATTAATCAAAAGAGATGACGAGGTACACTTTAATCTCAACAATAGAAAAATCCACCAGAAGGACATCACAATCCTGAACTTATATGCCGCAAACACAAGAGCACTTGCACTTGTAAATGAAATATTATGAAAGCTAAAATCACATATTGATCTCAACACCATAACAGTGGGAGACTTCAACACTCCACTCCCACCAAGGGACAGATCATCTAGATAGAAGATAAATAGGGAAATAATGACACAGAGGTCCTAAATCAAATGGAACTAAGAGATGTCTATAGAACTTTTCACTCAAACTAAAAAGACTATACCTTCTCTTCAGCATCTCATGGAACCTTCTCAAAAACTGGCCATATAGTTGCTCACAAAGCAAGCCTCAGCAGATACAAGAAGATTGAAATAATCCCTTGTATCCTATCAGACCACCCTGGACAAAAACTAGACCTCAACAACAACCGAAATAACAAAAACCCTACATACATATGGAAACCAAACAACTCTCTACTCAATTATATAAACAACTCTCTATTCAATGATAGCTTGGTCAGGGAAGAAATGAAAAAAGAAATTAAAGAATTCCTAAATTGAATGAAAATGAAGGCACAGCTTACCCAAATTTAAGGAACACAATGAAAGCAATGCTAAGAGGAAAGTTCATAGCACTAAGTGCCTCCAGAAAGAAGTTTGTGATCCCTTACAAGTAATTGAATGGCACATATAAAAGCCCTAGAAAAAAAAGGAAGCAGCCGCATGCAAGAGGAGTAAATGATTGGAAATTTTCAAACTCAGAACTGAAATGAATAAATTAGAAATAAAGAAAACAATTCACTGAATCAATGAAGTCAAGAGCTGTTTCTTTGAGAAAATCAACAAGATAGACAAACACTTAGCCAAAGTAATTCAAAGGCAGAGAGATATTATCCAAATCAGCAAAATAAGAATGAAACAGTGACATAACAATAGACAGTGAGGAAATCCAAACAATCATTAGATCTTACTACAAAAGCCTATATGCCACAAAATTTGAAAATCTAAATGAAATGGACAATTTTCTTGACAGATTCCATTTAACAAAATTAAATCAATATCAGATAAAAAGATTACATAGTCCTATATTCCCCAAGGGAATAGAAGCAGTCGTCAAAAGTTTCCCATCCAAAAAAAATAAATAAATAAACAAACAAACAAATAAATAAATAAATAGATAGATAAATAAAGCCAGGGCCAGATGGTTTCAGCACATATTCCACCAGACCTTCAAAGAAGAGCCAACTCTTCTCTTCAAACTCTTCCACAAAATAGGAACAGAAGGAAAGGAACATTATCAAACTCATTCTATGAAGTCATAGTCACCTTGATACCTAAACCTCACAAAGACCCAACAACAACAAAAAAAGAGAACTTCAGACTTGTCTCTCTTATGGACATTGATGCAAAAATACTCAATGAAATACTCGTAAACCGATCCAAGAACACATAAAAGAGGTCATCCACCATGACCAAGGAGTCTTCATCCCAGTCATGCAGAGGTGGTTAAACATATGGAAATCCATCAATGGAAACCATTATATAAACTGAAGGGGAAAAAACCACATGATCATCTCATTAGAATCTGAAAAAGCATTTGACAAAATCCAATACCCCGTCATCTTTAAAGTCCTGGAGAGATCAGGGATACAAGGCACATAGTTAAACCTAATAAAGCAACATTCAGAATGCCTATAGCCAACATCAAAATAAATGAAGAAAAATTTAAATCAATTCTCCTAAAATCAGGGACAAGGGGAGGGTTCCCACTTTCTCCATACCTCTTCAACATAGGACTTGAATTCCTAGCTACAGCAATAAGACAACTAAAGGAGATCAAGGGGATACAAATTGGAAAGGAAGTGATCAAAGTATCACTACTTGCAGATGATAAGATACTATATAAGAGTGACCCCAAAGATTCAACCAGAGAACTCCTTTAGCTGATAATCACCTCCAGCAAAGTGGCTGGATATAAAATTAACTTATAAATCAGCACACCTCCTGTATTTGAAATACAAAAGTGCTGAGAAAGAAATTAGGGAAACTACATCCTTCAGTGTAGCCAATAATAACATCAAGTACTGCTGTGCACAGTTCATGAACCCCAAATGATCAGGAATAGACTCTGCTGTAAATACATGAGGTTTTTTAACTGTATATGTATTCGAACATGGGATTCAAACCACCTGCTGAAAAAGGACAGTAATGCGGCCTTGAGGTCTAGGGGAATAGTTTTTATAGGGCAAAACTGTAAGTAGGGATTTACATACTTTGGCGTTACATGATTGGGTAAGGGAAATTGACTTTTGAAATGATTGGTCCTCTTTAGGTGCCAAGACTACAGACAGTTCTGGCCTGGTCATATGGGTCAGTTTCCTAGCAACTGTATAACTACTGGGCAGGAAAGAATGCAGTAAAGCTAGTTCTTCCCCTTCAGGGCATTAAGGTCAGTTCTTCCCTGAAAATGGCTGGACATAGCTCCACTTGGCTGGCCTTAGTTCAGATTGTACTTTAAACTTTAAAGTAATAGCCACTGATTTTTAATCCTTTAGTCTCTCAGTGCTTGTGACTCTAACCAAGCAAGTGAAAGACCTGTTCAAAAAAAATACTTCAAATCTCTGAAGAAAGAAATTGAAGAAGACATCAGAAGATGAAAAGATCTCCCATGCCCATGGATTGGTAGGATTAACACATGAAAATGGCCATGCTGCCAAAAGCAATCTAGATTCAATGCAATCCCCATCTTAATACCAACACAATTCTGTAAAGAACTTGAAAGAACTATTCTCAGTTTCATATGGAAAACAAAAAACAAACAAACAACAACAACAACAACAACAAAAAAACAGAATTACTAAAACAATCATGTAGAACAACAGATTGCCTGAAGGTATCTCCATTCCTGATCTCAAGCTGTACTAAAAACTGCATGGTACTGGCAAAGAAACAAACTGGTGGATTGTTGGAATCTAATAAAGACCCAGAAATAAAACCACAAACCTATGGACACTTTATTTTCGAAAAAGAAGCCAAAACTGTACAATGGTAAAAAAGACAGTATCTTCAAACCAAAGGTCCTGGTCTAACTGAAGGTCTACATGTAGAAAAATGCAAATAGATCCATATTTATTACCCTGCACACAAATAAAGTCCAAGTGGATCAAAGACTTCAACATAAAACCAGACACATCAAATCGGTTAGAAGAAAAAGTGGAGAAGAGCCTTGAACTCATTGGCAAAAGAGAACTTCCTGAATAAAACACCAACATCACAGGCTCTAAAATCAACAATTAATAAATGGGACCTCATGAAACTGAAACACTACTGTAAAGCAAAGGACACTGTCATCAGAATAAAAGAACAGCCTACAAACTAGGAAAGGATCTTCACCAACCCTATATCTGACAGAGGGCTAATATCGAGGATATAATTTCTTTAGTGAAAAAACAATAAATCAAATAATCCAATTACAAAATGGGATACAGGGCTAAACAGAGAATTGTCAATAGAGGAATATCAAATGGCAGAGGAACACTTAAAGAAATGCTCAATGTCCTTAGCCATCAAAGAGACACAAATCAAATGACCCTGAGATTTCACCTTTTACCCATCAGAATGTCTAAGATCAAAAACTGAAGTGTCAACACATTCTGGAGAGGATGTGGAGAAAGGAAATCCTTCCTCTTTTGGTGGTGTGAGTGCAAACTTGTACCACCACTTTGGAAATCAATCTAGCACTTTCTCAGACAATTAGGAACAGTTTTTCCTCAAGATCCAGCTATAACACTCCTAGGCATATATCCAAAAGATGCTCAATAATACAACAATGACGTTATTTTGTACCAGATTTATTTGTAATAGCCAGAATCTGGAAACAATCCAGATGTCCTTCAATTGAAGAATGGATACAGAAATTGTGGTACTTTTGCGCAATGGAATACTACTCAGCAATTAAAAACAAGGAAATCATGAAATTTGCAGGCCAAGGGTGGGATCTAGAAAAGAACATCCTGAGTGAGATATCCAAGAAGCAGAAAGACTCACATGGTATGTACTCACTTATAAGTGGATATTAGACATATAATATAGGATAATAATACTAAAATCTATATGCCTAAGGAAGCTAATCAAGAAGGAGAACCCTGAGTAAGATGCTCAATCTTCATTCAGAAAGTCAAACAGGACAGACATTTGATGAGGGAGAAAACAGGAAACAGGACAGGAGCATATCACAGAGTGCCTCTGAAAGACTCTACCCAGCAGGGTATCAAAACATATACTGAGATTCAAAGCCAAACTTAGGGCAGAGTGCAGGGAATATTATGAAAACAGGGAGAGATAGAAAGACCTGGAGAGGACAGGTGCTCCACAAGGAGAGCAACGGAACCAAAAAATTTGTGCACAGGGATCTTTTTTGAGTCTGATACTCCAAACAAGGACTATGCATGGAGATAACCTAGAACCCCTGCCCATGGAAGTTCAGTGTCCAAGAGGGTTCTCCAGTAATAGGAATAGGGACTTTCTCTGAACATGAACTCATGGGCTGCCTCTTTGATCACTTCCACCTTAGTGGGGAGCAGACTTACCAGTCCACAGAGGTGGAAAATGAAGACCTCCCCTATCATTGGACTCGGGGAGGAGCATAAGAGAAGAGGGAGAGATGGTGGCAATGGGAGGGGACGGGGCAGGGCTATAGGTGTGATACAATATGAATAAACTGTAAATAATAAAAATAAAATAAAAATTTAAAAGACCTAAAGGGGTGATGCGTGCTGGAGAGGATGTGGAGAAAGGGGAACCCTCTTCCATTGCAGGTGGGGATGTAACCTTGTACAACTACTTTGGAAATCAATCTGGGACTTCCTTAGAATATTAGGAATAATGCTATTTCAAGATCCACTCCTGGCATACCCTGGCGTATACCCGAAAGATGCCCCACCATTCAATAACATTTGCTCAACTATGTTCAAAGCAGCTTTATTTGTAATAGTCAGAATCTGGAAACAACCCAGATGAATCTCTATTGAGGAATGGATACAGAAATTGTGGTACATTTATACAGTGTGAATAAAGAAGATTCTTTAACCTAATGATATTCTACCCACACGTACTGAAGATTTACTCTAAAATAAAAAAAAAAAAAACTTACCAGATAAAATCTCAGTTTTAGCCATCTTATTTCTTTTGTTCTTCTGTCTTCATAAACAGGCAATTTTATCATCTATAAAAAAAATCTTTAAACAATATCTGGCATTCACTTCAATTTAAATCACTGGGGAAAGGAGGCATCAAATAAGCCATTATCATAAGTAGATGAAGAGAAGAGGAATAACATAAGTGAAACAAGCTTGTCAAGTAACATTAGTCACTGAAGATTTTTAATGGGTACATAGAAGATACTTTTATTTTTGAATTTGTGTGTGTGTGTGTATAAACAATTTTATGAGCAACACAATGTTGATAGTGGTGGTTTTAAGGGACAGTTTAGAAGTACAGTAGATCTATTTTTGTTCAATTCAACAATCACCTGTTACAACCTCTTAATATGGCACCTTACTTCCTCCATCATCTGTGCAATGTTGTCCTTAGACTTTCCAAGATGATCTTCAAATATAAGCTAAATAAAAAAGCGAAACAAAAACAAAAATACAAAACGCTGCCCTCTTTTAAGCCCACATTGGTTTCCTACTAGAAACTTCACAGGCTATATCTCTTTTCAGTCCTACTCACTCACCATTGTCTCACAATAGCTTATTTCAACTCAGATTATTTATATTTACAGGTTTCCTTCCCTTGTTCTTTTTTTCATTTTAAAAAGTATATTTATTTATTTTTATTAATTACACTTTATTCACTTTTTATCCTCAATATGGATTTTATTTATCCACTTACCCAGTTACTTAATCATGAGCACTAAAGTGCTCTAGAATTATATTGGATGCTTTTTGTCTAACATCTTATTACTCACAGGGTGGCAACACAGGTTAACAAGCTACAAATGTAAAATTGTAGTCACTGCAATTGAATTCGAATGTGCATTTTAGTAAGATCTCTAGGTGATCTGATAATTATTAAATTTGTGGAGCTTTGGTCTAATACATGAAGTTAATACATTTTTTCTGATGCTAATGGCCTTTACAGAACAATCACTCAATTAGCAAAATTTTAACTAATAGTGCTATATATGGCAATATGAATCCCATTTAATAATATCTATTGAAAAATAATAGCTATTGAAAAATAGAAAATTACTTCCCAAATAATAGAATCAATACTTGACCTTTTGAATTATATTGGGAAAATAAGTAGATAAACCCATTTCTCTGAACTACATCATGTATACAGTTTAAGAATTTTTATTGTCCTTTTTAATAGTCAGATATAAAAATGAATGCCTTTATTTATAGCATTTCACCAAGGCTTTATCAAATAATACCTATTTTGGTGAATAAACACACAATCATTGTTAACTGTTAAAACCCTAGCTCACATTCACACAAAAAAAGTTCAACAAGATATTTTTTAAAAGATCAAAGTGCCTAAGAGAAACTTTAAATGAAAAGTCTTTAATAAGGAATGAACATTAAAACTTTAAATTAACTTTAAATAAACTTACAAAACTTTTAAGTGCAATAAATGCTTTTTATTGTATGCTCATTTCAATGAGGAACATTTAGAAATAATAAGTCCACATAACAGTAACAATCTTGTTTTACAGCGTGTACATCATTTACAGCCACATAACACAAGTTTAGTAGAGTGTCCGAATTTAGTATTCTGAAGTTAAGAAAGATAAAAAAAAATTATTTTCAAGTAACTGATTCTTATCTGGTGCAAAAACAGAAAGGTGAATATTACTTAAAACACAAATCCACAATATAGGATGGAGTAAAATTACACTTTAATTATGTTGAATAGTTGAATATAAACTAAATTAGGTCAACTAAAACTTAAAAGTACACATCATATGCATTACATTTATGAATAGGATTTTCATTAAAATTCCCTACACCAGCTTTTAATATTAAGCGCCATCTTGATTTGCAGCATGCTAACACAAAGCATTGTTAAAGGGATGCATATTTTAAATTTATACAGTGTAAACTGAATATCCATCTCCAAACTCTATCGGCAGCATATTGTTCTGTTAAATACTGCATAAATACTGCCTCATTGAAAATTTGTGTTAAGAATATGGTATATAGATTTTAAAAATCAAACTTTTCAATAATGGCATAAAATTGCACCTTTAAACATTAGAGCAAGTAAGACTTAAACCATCAAACTTACTAAAACTGTCCAAAAAATTCTAAATATTTTAATATTTAAGAAAACTGTTCTCTCAATTTAATATTTAGATTATAAGAAACATAGTGCTGACTTTGTAACATTATACTTGCATCCATTTTAGAAAGCCACATTTGACTCAAATACACTTTTATCATATATGCCATACTGAATCTACTTGAACATCAAAACTGGAACTTTATTTCTTTTATTTCACTTCAGATTTCAGCACAGAATGCTGTCTTAAACATCCTATCCTGTGATAAAATATCAGCAACTCTGAAGTTCCCTCTCTTTTTTACTAGTACTGAATTAATGCAACTTGTTTTTTCAGTGAGATTCCTTGTAACGAATACACAAAACATTTGCCATTTCTAGAATCCAATGTCCAGATACAATATAAAAAGTTCAATGACTAAGTGACTGATAGATGACTGCATTTTCTTTCCTCACACCATTTCTAAAATTGCATAAAAGTGAGCCTGCTTGTTATAGCAAAGCATGTCTAAATCAATTTTATTCTCCTTTCAGAAACACTTATCTGTAAGTGTTTGACCATTCAAATAAGGTGTCTTAATTTTCCCCCTCTGTATTTTACTTATGCATACAATACTGTTAAATACACAGTTAAGTTCCTCCACAAACATCCTATGTACTACTTAAGTTCTTTAATTTTCAAAGGGCTATGAGACTGCCCTTCTAGTCCAAATATTTTAAGATCTTTAATACAAAGAATGTAAAGTTATGACTTAATATCAAGCTTTTAAACCTGATAAAACAGTGACATTTTCCTCCCAAATACTGTAGCTTATTTTGTAAATAACTTTTATTATATTGATCTTACTATATAAGAGTATCCTTGTGGTGCCTCATTATATGCTGATTTTTTTCTGATGGTCTTCTGAATCCCTTCTTGCAGAACTCACACCTGTGTGGATAGTCTTTTGTATGTATTGAAATCACATGCCGTTTAAAGCCAGATGCATCTGTGGTGCTATAATCACAATATTCACATTGGTAAATCTTCCTTCCAGTATGCGTCTTCATGTGCTTTTTGAGCTCATTCTGTTGTCTGAACCCTCTCTTGCACCTTTTACACTTCAGTGACTGATCCTTAGTATGAACTGAAAGGATATGACCACTAAGAATAAATGGATCTGATGTTTTAAAGTCACAGTGCCTACACTGATGAATCTTCCTACCCTTATGAATATCACTGTGTTTTTTAAGCTCAGAAGGACGATGGAAACCTTTATCACAGACTTCACATTTGTGAGGAAAGTCCTTGGTATGGACAGATATGATGTGCCGCTTAAGGTCACTTGAGTTGGTGCTCTTATGATCACAATGAGGACATTGGTGTGTTTTATGTCCTTGAAACAAATCCAGATGGCGCTGAAGCTCTCTCTCATCACCGAATGCTTGTGGACAATGCTCACATTTATATGGCAAGTTGCTACCATGCTTAGACTTAATGTGAGTTTTCAGATTTGATTGATCAGCACACCTAAAGACACAATACTGACACTGATATGGCTTCTCACCAGTGTGGGTTCTCATATGTTTCTTGAGTTCAGAAGGATGACGAAAACCTTTTCCACACTCAACACAAACATGAGGAAAATTCTTGCTATGAACAGCCAGCAAATGTCTATTTAACAGTCCTTGTTCAGCAGTTTCATAATCACAGTACTTGCACTTATGCATCTTCGGCTCCTTGTCTCTTAAAATGAGTTTATTTGAACTCAGTGGACTAGCTTCTCTGTATCTTCGGGTGTATTCTGTAAATTCATGGGCCTTATCAACTTTGTTTATGAGCTTATGGCTTTCTAAGTGGTTATGGAAACTCACTTTCTTGTTAGTTGTAAAGTCACAATCTGTACACTGATACTTCTTTCTCATCAAATGATCAGGATGATTCTTCATATGTCTTTTTAAGAATCCCCTGGATTTAAACTTTTTTGTGCAAATATGGCAAGGGTATACTGTCAAGGGCTGTCCATCAGGACCTATTATAACAGCTGGATGGGAAAAAAAAAGAAAATTGTGACGTTTAATCACACTGCTTTAAAAGATTTTGTAAAACAGATTCCTGAAACTACGTGAAATTCACTATATGAAAATACTACTTGAATAAAAGCCTTATATGATGAAGGGCATATGATAATTTTTTATAGTAAAGTTGCTTACTGAGTAATGAGTGGCTTTCTATTCACAGTACTCACCCATAACGTGAACTATAAAAGAAGAATCAAGAACCTTCATAATTCAACCCATCTCTAATTTGTCTTTAAAATATCTTTTAAATAATGAAGAAATAAGCCTTTTGAATGCACCAATCATATACTCTTAAAATACAATTATCAAAGCTGGAGAAATAGCTTAGTGGTTAATAACACTTGCTGCTCTTGCAGAAGATCTTAGTTTGGTTCTCAACACTCATGTCAGACAGCTTACAACTACCTGCAACTCCAGGTGCAGTGGTTCCAACATTCTCTTTGGGCCTTCACAAACACCTGCACATACACACATACACATACGCACACATACACACAGAATTAAAATAAATCTTAATATATATTTATTAATATTTATATTATTATAAATTATGTTTAAATTATATTTAAATTATTATTTAAATTATTATCTTTACTTTTTATTAACTATTATTATTAATTAATTGATTTTATTATTATATTTATTAAACATTACATTTAAATTATTATAGATCGTTGTATGATATATTAAATATTATAAATTATAATATTTATAATATTAATATATGTTACTGTGTACATAGTTATTTATAGAATATACAGGATTATATGGGGGTCTAACTACCTTGCAAACTTTGACTTTTCTTCTTGTATTTCATAAAATTGTGTATCTCAAATTACTATAACATTCAGAAAATAAAAATATCTCACCTGTTTGCCACTGCCTTGTTTCTCCTCTTCTCCTCTTCTTGATTTTTTGTTTAAGTACTTTATTTGAGTTAATGCTCTCACAAATTTGAAGGTACTGTGCTGCTGTAGTGTTTCTGTTTTCTAATGCTGAGTCAAAAGTGTTTCCTGAAAAGAAAAAGATAAACTGCTCAACTGCATATATTTATATTGGGGGGCAAATTGCTTAGGTGACACGGTGATAAGTTATGCTGTTAAATTTTACAAAGTATACACATTTTCTCATCCTCATTAATTTATTTCATATCCTCTTGTGTAAATGTAAGCACACTGAGTACAAGAGTACACAGATTTAGTTATTTCAGCATGCCCATCCTAAAGGAATAAACTGGTAAGATTAATGTAACATAATAAACTATTCAAATTTATTGCATCAGACCAACTTCTCAGAAATAGACCTGATAAAATTGAAGGAATTTGGCAAGGAACATATATAACTAAGTTAACCAATATAGTCATGGTAGTTATATATAAAACAGATTATACATGTTTTAGAATTATATAAGGTATGAAATTTATGTTTAGATTGACTTCAGGGATTAAAACAGATGTGACATTTGCTGCAATTTCAATATGATCAGTGCATACAAAATAAATCTTTAATAAAACAAGTTCTCACGAAACTATCATAGCATACAATTATATTAGGATGGTTTGAATAAGTATGGGCCCAATAGGCTCAAATGTTTGAATGTTTGGTTTCCAGTTGGTAGGACTGTTTGGGAAGGATTAGGAGCTGCGGCCTTGTTGCAGGAGGTAGTCTGCCCTTGTAGGAGGAGGCAAAGGTGTGCTTTGAGATTTCAAAACCCCACTCTAAGGACTGTTTCTCTCTCTCTCTTTCTCCTGGCCTGCCTGCTTGTGGATCAGGATGTTAACTACTCATCCCCAAGCCTACTTGCCTATTTACCTGCTGCCATGTTTCCTGCCATGATAATAATAGGCTAATCCTCTGAAACTTTAAGCAATCCTCCAATTAATGTACTTAATAAGAGTTGACTTGGTCATAGCTCTTTACAGCAATAGAATAGGAACTAAGACATACATCAAAAATGTAAATCTACAAGACTATATTCTGTGATACGTCTGTTTTAAAATTTGTATTAAACTTACATTTAAGTTTAGAGTCAAACTGCGCAATGGAAGAAACAGAACAAGACTAAATAGACTGTATTAAACTAAATAAGTTATTAAGCTGGGACATGGATTAAATATATATATATGTATATATGTATAATCCTTGCCATGGAATTCAAAAAGGCAATCTTACTCCAAAGATGACATATAGTATATTGTTGATATATTTCTCTTCAAGTAATTTGTTTAATTTTTTCCTATAGCAACCTTTTATGATCCATGTGGTATATTATCTAATATTTGTATCATCATAGAAATCTAAAATGGCTTTCATTCACAAATTAATACAGATTATATTTATATATGTTGGTTGTTAAAAAGAGGCAAACTCCTGTATAACTTCTACAATAGGTGAAGATCAATAAATTTGTCAACAGACACAAGCTAGTTTTTATTTATGAAGTAGTATATAAAACCAAACATTTAAATTATATCTCCTATACAATGGTCTCTCACCTGCTGCTTGACAGTCTTCATATCTTCGGGAAACTCTTCTTTCATCTATTAAAAAAAAGACTAGTTATAAATTGATATACTGCCTAGGGAATCTACTACCAGATTACATTTTAATCTCTAAAATTATACTTTTGCCAGCAATTTCAATGAAATACACTTGTTATTGAAAACTTTTATAAGTTAGATAATCTCCTTCACTGAAAATAATGACTACTATTTGGTTCTTTAGAACTAATAATATCTAGAACAGTTATAATTCTTCAGTGAAAACTTAAGTAGCTATTTCTCTAGAGCATCCTTAGCAATGAAGATGTTCAATACAGGTATGACTGCTGAATGAAGAAAACTCTGAAAGAACCAACTTTTGATAAATTAATGCATTGTACACCAAAAACTTTTAAAGTATGCATTACATAAAAATGAGATTAACAAAAGACAGAATGGGGGTTTTAAAAACTTGATGAATTAACATACATTCTAAAGAATCTGATTTTTCCGGAACCTCAATTTTATTCTGTGTGTCAACAATTGAAATATCATTTTGTAAAATGGGAAGGTTTAATTTTTTAAAATACTGTTATTTTAGAAAAATAAAATATTTTGTGGTACTCACTTATAGAAGTAGGATTTAGAACAGAGAGATCCTAACAAAAATGCATCAAGCAAGGTTTAGTAGTATAAGCTAAGTGATAGAAAAGAAATCATATAAAGTAACTGGAGATGAATCAATTCACAGCAGAACATTTTATTCAATTAGCCACACGGTGGCTTTATAGCACAGAATATTTAATTGCTCAAAGGTACAGTAAATACATTCTTTATGTACTTAGGTAAAAATTCTAGTGTCCTACCATATGATGCAGGATAGACAACAGGGGAAACTGTTTTATTAACATCAGAGTTCTCAAGCTGAATCTCGAGGAGAGTTCTTTCCTCTTCCCCTACAGTGACTTCCATGTACAGTTCATTTGGTATTTCAGCATTACCTAAATTTTGGAAATAATTGCTTGTTTACAATCTCAAGTATTTAATAAATGGGCAAAAAATTCCAAACAATTTAAATCCTTAGGTTTTCAAGATTTCATCTTAATTTCAAATGTATAAATTTAAATTAAGTTTATAGTTGGTATTTTTGGAAGCTAGTGCTTCTAGAAGACAATTCTTTCCCCAAATTATTATCTTTCTATATTATAAACAAATGCTATGAAAATGGCTTCTTTATGACAAAAAGTCTTGCTTTGCAGTCAAAGCTGCTATAAAACTTGCAATCCTACTGCTTCAGCTTTCTATGTCCTGGAATTACAGCCATGCACCATCATGCCAGGCTCTGAAATTACTTTTAAATTTACAAAATATGTGGGCTTGTAAAGGGTATTATAAATCATTAAGACATTGGAAATTTATAAAGGAAGTGTTAATGTATAAATTTTTCTGAGATTTTTGGAACTCAGAAAATATTTTCAATGAATACAATATTATAGAATAACATGCTTTCCCACACTATTTTGATAGTACTGTATGTGTAATGATTAATTATCAACACTAGTCATTGTATAAACTTTTAAAAATAATTAAAATTATATATGTATATACATACATATGTACATACAAATATAAACATAAAATGCTATTGCTCAAGAATTAGTCGACCCTCTTCAAGAAGCAGGACTTTTAAATACACTACTGAGAAAAAAATAGACATATTTAAAGATAATAGTATTAGAGTTTAAAATATTTAAACCTAAAGACAAAATTTATATGGCTTCTGTGATAAATATTTATATTTATTATTATAAATATATCATCAAATTTAATTTATGGTTTTCCTATAATTTAAAAACTTGCGTCTTCCATTTAGTATAGAAGAAATTTGTAAATGCAAGACACCAGTATATATTTTCCACATTCCTACCAAATTCTGACATTATATAAACCTATACTGGTTTCCCATCTCCTACCATGCCTCTTAATTATTGAGTTAAAAATGATAAGTTTTTTAAAATATTTATTTATGTAGTCTTTTGCCTGCATGTGAGCTTGCAGGTCAGAAGAGGGCACCAGATCTCATTATAGATGATTAAAGCCAACATGTGGTCATTGGGAATTGAACTCAGGACCTTTGGAAGAACAGCCAGTGCTGTTAACCTCTGAGCCAAAAAACGCAAATGGTATACACTCACTTATAAGTTAGAATTAGACATATAATATAGGATATATATATATATATATATATATATACACACACACACACTAAAATTTGTAGTCATAAAGAAACTAAACAAGGAGGAACCTAGGGAAGATGCTTAATCCTCTTTCAGAAGGCTAAACAGGATAGATATCAGAAGTAGGAAAAGACAAGGAACAGGACAGGAGCCTTCCACAGAGAACTTCTAAAAGACTCTACCCACCAGCGTATTGAAGGAGATACTGAGGCTCGTAGTGGTACTTTGGGCAGAGTGCCGGAATTCTTATGGAAGAAGAGCAAGATAGAGAGACCTGGAGGGAACAGGAACTCCACAAAGAGAAAGACAGAGCCAGAAAATCTGGGCTCAGGGCGGCCTGCAGAGACTGATATTCCAATCAAGGACCATTCTTGAGGAGGACCTAGACCTCTTGTTCAGAGGAAGCCAATAGGCTGCTCAGCTTCCAAGTGGGTTCCTAGTAAGGGGTACAGGAGCTGTCTCTGACAGGATCTCAGTTGATGGCTCTTTGAACACCTCCCCCTGGGGGGTGCAGCCTTGCCATGCCACAGAGGAAGATAATGCAACCAGCCTTGTTGAGACATGATAGGCTAGGTTCAGAGAGAATGGGAGGAGACCCTCCCCTATCAGGGGACTAGGGAAAGGGCATAGGGGAACAAGAGGGAAGGTGGGTGGGACTGGGACTAGATGATGGAAGGGGCTGCAGTGGGGATACAATGTGAATAAATTGTAATAAATAATAAAATAAAAATTTTAAAAATGATAAGATTTTGAAATGAAACAAACATTATTTAAATAAACATTTTTGGTCCCAACTCAAGTTCTTTGCAGCAAATATTTTCATAGTTTCAGCTGTGATTTGGAGGTAGAATTCAGATCTCTATAGTCACTAGAGAAAGACATGAAGAGTAGTTATTAGAGTACAACATAAGTAGAAGACAGCACTATGAAGGTAATTCTGTGAAAAGGAGGCTCATGCCATTCTGTAATAAACAACATAGTGTTTTGTGAGCCTGGCAAGGAAACAGTTATAACCTTAAAGAAAACCTGAATAATGAAATGAAGACAATGTAGGAAAAGAATAATATATCTTGATGAAAAATAAACAACAAAAAGCATGAAAATGACAAAAAAACACAAAACAAAATCTGAATAGGACTTTTTATGCTATGATCCTCAGCCCCAAGAAAACCTAGTAACAAGTACCTGTGAACGGCATAATAATTTAACATCCTGGCAGAATGGTTTATATAAATACTTACCAACCTAACCTCTCAGCGACAGGAGATCATCCAATTAGCCCTTCCACTGCTAAATCTAGATAAGCCAACAGTGTTTACTGTCATGTGGAGAAAACACCGGCAGTAGGGCTACAGAAGACTTTAAGTTGTAGTATTGTAAAGGTCTTGGGCAACTTATTTTCCCTGAGCCTTTACTTGTCATATAAATAAGGATATTCCATACCTCAGCAATTATTAAAATTAAATGAAACTAAACAGATCTAAAGGTTTTTATATTTTTAAAATTTATGTCTATGTGTATGTATGTGCATGTGTGTGAGTTCATGTGCACCACACGAGTGCATGTAGACACATAGGCCAGAAGAGTGTGTTGCATCCCCTGGATCTAGAGTTATAACAGGTGATTATAATCTGCCTGAGCTAGGTACTGAAACTGAACATGGGTCCTTTGCAAGAGCAGTACATGCTTTTAACTACTGAACCCTCTCTAGCCCCAATAAAACAAATATAATTATATATACATAATATATAATATGATTCAGTTTCTATGTATTTGTGAGTTTCATTACATCAAAAGCTACAAAGTTTTCACCTGTTTGTAACATATTATTTGAAATGTAGAGTTCATGTATTCTTATCTGAGTAATACACTGGTTCAGGAATGTCTAAAAGGGCCCATTCTTTTTAAGAACTTGCAAGAAGGGGCTTATTTTTTTTCTAACTTTGCCATTATTAGCTTCTAATACTACTTGTTTAGTACATCTATTGTTGTTATCAATTGTTTTTAAAGTTATATTACTGCTTCTTATAAGTCATTGCTGTGCCCTTTTATCTTACTGATGTCATCCTCTTCTTGGGAAGAATCTTTAACTGCCATGTAAACCATTTTCTCTCGCTGCATTCGGTTCTGGTCAAGCACTCCAGCTACAGAATGTCCACTGGTGTATTCACTCTCTGTGACAATTTCTGTCCCACCTTAAAAGTTAAAACACATGTAAACTAGAAACATATCAGAATAAATCTCTGAATAAATGAGAATATATATATATACATATGTACAAATATATATATACAGGGCATATAAATAATATAAGAAATTTCAAAGTAGCATTAAAATAGCCATGTAACTTATACTTTAAACATTTATAGCTCATTTCAGTTGATAACAGTTATATAACATTTATATGTCACACACTATAAAACTTTTATATATATTTACCCATTTATGTCTCATTAAATCCCTACTAAGTAGTCATTATCATGGCCATCATATGGATGAAGAAACAAGGCAGAAGGAGTTCATACAAGTTTTTGAAGGCTTTTCTCAGTTAAGTACTAGTAGTGGATTTAAAATCCAAATTACCTGCCTCTGGCATCAGTGCTCTTACACATTCATCATAATCTTTATTCTAATACAAATTATTTTCAGGTTTTAATTTTTTGGCCATCATAGTTTCATATCTAAAAGAATCTAAGAGTAGCATCTTTCCGATTGCCACTTTATATGTAGATATTCATATACTGTTTTTAAAGTACACTGAAATGCCTACGAAATGTTTGTCTTTTGAGAATTTTAGAATAATACCCATGAAAGAATTCTAATATCTCTTATATCATGGAATTAAAGTAGCTTTATACCTATTTCAACATCATCTTCAGCCTCTGCTTTAAATATATATACTTTTATCACTTCTGAACCAAATCCATCTTCTTTAACATCTTCTTGTGAACCATCACTACCAATTTTTAATGGTGTGTTCCCCATATGCTCCAACTTCTCTCCCACATCATCCACTGAAACATAAAGGAAACAATTTCAATCAAAAAGTTCCAATGACTTTTAATAAGTGTTAAGCACAATGTCAAAATAAAACAATGTTTAACCACTTCGTATTATATTCCTTTAGTGACCTATTAGATAGTCACTAAAATGGTTATTATAAGATCAAAACTACACCAAAATATTTTAAATTAAATCAATATTACCCATACCATGTTTCTGTATAAGCATTTAAATTTAAAACAGCAAACAAGTATTTAGGTAGACCATTTTTCTTGAATATGACTTATGATTTTGGCAATTTATGAGTATCTATTCACTGAAGTCCACATATAGTTCCCCTGTGATATTAATGTGATTCTTAAAGCTGCAGAGAATACAATTTTACTATGTGATGACTTCGTTGCATTTTCCTGTTTTTACATTCAATGAATCATCAGGTTATCTATTTTAGCACCTGATTCACACGCAAATCTGATATAAAGCATAACCTGCATTTTAAATAAAATCCTATCATTATAATCAGTAACAGAAAATAATACATGACAGGAAGAGGATCTAGATGGTCTTCATGAGATCTGATAGGCTAGAGTCAGATAGTAGGGAAGGAGAACCTCCCATATCAGTGGACTAGGGGAGAGACAGAAGAGGGGGATAAAGGAGGGAGGGAGTGGGCAAGGAGGCTACAGCTGGGATACAAAATGAATAAATTATAAATAAGAATAATAATAAAGAAAACAATACAAGTCATAAATAAGTTCACATAAGCAAATTCCAAATTAAAAAGCAATTGTTTCTAAAACCAATATATCAAATATTATTTTAAAGGATGAGATAAAACTTGTCCAAATGAATTTAGAAAAAAGAACTGTTAATAAATCATCTACGAACTCAAATTTCTTTTGAGGCATTTGAAGAAAAACTTCATCTGTGTGTAAATTTAGTAATATATGCTTCGTTTTAAAAGTGTAAATGAAGAAAATAACTAACAGCATAGTACTTTTTCCTTATTACAAATCTGATGCTTCAGAGTATACAAAAAAATAATATAAAAGGTAAAGCAACAGTATTTGGGACTACTACTAATTTCTATATTGGTACAGAATTTTATTCTGTTCTATAGTCTCTGAGGATGACATGGCATGTCACATGAATACTATACATGAACTATATAATATATATTTTATTAATAATCTTATAATAGCTACAACATATTCAAGCAACATATCCCCTATAAATATTGTCTCTAGTATTTTAATTTCAATCCTTTTCCTATAAAAACTAAAGCATAATCTAAACCAAAATCATGCTTTTACATATTTCAGAATACCACACATAAAAAATAAAATACTGAATCTCTTGAATATATCTAAAAATTTTAGAACTATGAAAAATAAAATACATTAAAGAGCTACAACCTTGGTCTTTCTTTGGTGCTTGCAACATCTTGGTTGCTCAGGCAGATCTAAATGAGTCAAAGTCTACATTCTCCCTAGATCAGTTTCAAGTTTAATATGTCATCAAAATGTTTTGCCCATATGAAATGGAAATCATGATATTTGAAGACAAATGGATGGAAGTAGGAAAGATCATCCTGAGTGAGGTAACTCAGAAGCAGAAAGACACACATGGTATATTCTCACTTATAAGCAGATATTAGCCATATAATATAAGATAAACACACTAAAATCTATAATCCTAAAGAATCCGAACAACAAGGAGGACCCTAGGGAAGATGCTTAATCGTCATTTAGAAGGGCAAACAGGATAGATATCGGAAGTAGGAGAAGACAAAGAATAGGACAAGAGCCTTCCACAGAGGGCCTCTGAAAGACTCTTCCCATCAGGGTATCAAAGGAGATGCTGAGACTCATAGCCAAACTTTGGGCAGAGCACAGGGAACCTTATGGAAGAATGGGGAGATGGAAAGACCTGAAGGGTACAGGAGCTCCACAAGGAGACCAACAGAGAAAAAGAAATATCTGGGCCTAGGGGGTCCTACAGACACCAAAACTCGAATCAAAGACCATGCATAGAGAGGACCTAGACTCCCTGTTCAGAAGAAGCCCATAGGCTACTCAGTTTCCAAGTGCGTTCTCTAGTAATGGGTACAGGGGCTGTCTCTGGCATGAACTCAGTGATTGATAACCTCCTTCTGGGGGGTGCAGCCTTGTCAGGCTATGGAGGAAGATGATGCAGCCAGCCTTAAGAAGACCTGATAGCCTAGGGTGAGATAGGCTAGGAGGTCCTCCCCTATCAAGGGACTAGGAAAAGGACATATGGGGAGAAGAGAAAAAAGAGGGGGAGAAGAGGATGGGGCTGGAAGGAGATGGAAGGAGGGGTCTGCAGTGGGGATACTAAGTGAATACATTGTTAATTAATTAATTAAAATGAAAAAGACATAATATAAATAAATTCTCAAATTTTTTGCTTCCTATTTTTAGGACATAGAGCTGCTTCTAGGTAGCCCAAGCAGCCCTGAAGCTTGCAAACTTCCTACCTTGCCTCTCTAGTACTGAGATTATAAGAATGTACCTTGACTATAGGAGTAACACTTGACTTTCAATGACTGATCCTCATATAGATAAAAATTTACTTAAGATTCAAACTTGAATTTTTTTTTGGTTATTTTAAGAT
Source organism: Pachyuromys duprasi (assembly GCA_028658305.1). Taxonomy (NCBI): domain Eukaryota; kingdom Metazoa; phylum Chordata; class Mammalia; order Rodentia; family Muridae; genus Pachyuromys; species Pachyuromys duprasi. Next base: position 71,011,455 of record CM053742.1, read on the forward strand.
ATACCCCACAGTATTCTTTTTAGACTCTCCTTTAAGTGGGTCAAGAACATCCCCACAAAATTCTGTTAGCATTAAAGAAAACAAAAATAAGTTACACTCTTTCCCAGTACTGAAAATGCTTTGAGTAGTCAGTATTCCTTTAGAGATCACTGGCACAATTTGATTAAAGCTCCATTTTAGCAGAATATATAGTGTAACACTAATTTTTAAAAATTAATTAAAATATACTTACATCATTTCCCTCATCCCTCACATGACAAACACACACCCTCCAAAATTGATGGCCTCCTTTATAAAGCCACAAATCCACATAGGATTTTGAATTTATACCTATTACGGTATATCAATAAAATTATTTTGTTGGTATTATAAATTTATGCAGTATATTAATACACTATTGTGACTGAACAATGAACTTAAATCTCTTCTATAATTCAGAACAAACCTAAAAAAAACACACTAAAATTTCAATGGTTTGCCATGCTCAAGTACATATTCCAAAAAAAATGAAAATATTTATCCCCACAAAAACTTGTACACGGTTTTTCTATTATCCTTAATCATAATAATGAAGAAGCAGAAACCAAAGTGATGATGTGTGAACAAAATTCATATCTATGTATAACAGAATATAATTTAGTAATAGCACATGAATGCCACAATGATAAATGGTATAATATAAATGATCTTTGAGAAACAATAAGACAGAAAGAAATGATCATATATTATATTATTCCATTTACATGAAATATAGAAAGAAAATAACAAAATTAGGGACAAAATTCACTGTTGCATGGGAATGTACAAAGTGGGGAGTAACTTGAAGATCTTAATCAGGTTTAATTTTGGTATAATTAAAACTTTTTGAATTGTCCAAAATGATGCTAATTAAACTGTTGATATGTAAAGAGTTTAAATACTCTAGATGAGTGAATTTTGTAATATATAAATTTTACTTTGGTAAACTAATTATATTTTTAATGTTGCAAAGGTGTCAAAATTTTCTTTTATTCTTAAACTGGTGAGGTTTGAATGTTATTTTCCTATATAAATTCACTTTCATAAATTAAGTCTTAATTACATTATAGTGGATCATTATAAAGGAGATTCTTCATTCCAATAAAGCTTTTTTACAAAGGAAATAATGACCCTTAAATGTCTTAAAGATATTAGATTTAAGAAAATGTTAATCTGGAACATTAGACAAATACAGTTACTGTAAATTAATTTCAAAGTTACTTAGCACAAGTGTACATGATTATTCATCTTGTGGGATAAAGAAGTTGTAAGGTTCAGCTTGAATATAGATTGAATTCAGATACAGAAAAAAAATTTCTAACTGTAATCTTTGATACTTGATAAGGTATCCTAATAGGAACATTTAAGGAAGTTAGAATCATTTGAAGACTTCAATTTCAGATCTTAAATATTTTGGAAAGTCTATATTTTGAGGCAAAACAGTCAAAGACCTTTTGGCTTAAAATGGGGGGTTGGGGTGGGGCAATTTATTCTATAATTCTATAAGATTCAGTGGCCACCAGACACCAGACTAAAAATAATTAAATGAAAATTAAAATATGAAGATAAAACATAAAGTATTAAGAGTTAATAGTTCAAATGTAAATATAACTATTAATAACAGTAAAAAATTTGGGAAAATTCTGAGTAGTCATACCTTATATATCTTCTATGAATTGTCTGCAAAAAAATTTTTTTGAAAACAATTTTCTCAACTGGACTTAGTAGCACATACCTACAATCCCTGAATTTGGGAGTATAGGTATGAAAATCAAAATTGTTCATGGTTAATATAATATTCAGTTTTATGTATTTGTATACATAAAGTAATTTTATTAGTATATACTAACTGTATAAATACACTTCATTATGACATTTCCATATGTATATAATGTACTTTGATATTATACCCTTTATCATTGTTGTCTCTCCTGTCCTCTACTAACTTTTCCCTTATGCTTCCAGAGCCCTAATACTCTCCCCCTTTACCTTCCTTTCCTTTAGCACACTCACCCCTGTAGATTCCATAAAGGAGAAAAAGCATGTACTGCTTGTCTTTGTGGGACTAGATTATTCAATGAAATAATTCCTAATGACGCTATACATGTAGGCAAGCCTAGCATAATCAATCATCATCACAGAGGCTTCATCCAGCAACTGATGGGAACATATGCAGAGATCTACTCCCAAACATTAAGTGGAGCTCAGGGAATCCTGCTGAAGAAGGGGAGGAAGAAGTGTAGGAACCAGAGGGAGTCAAACTCACCACAAGAAAACCCACATAATCACCTAACCTGAGCTCATAGGGGCTCACAAAGACTGAACATACAACCAGGGAGCCTGAACGGGTATGATGTAGGCCCTCTGCATGTATGTTATGTTTGGTCTTCCTGTAGGACACATAACAGAGCGGGGTCTGACTCTATTGACTGCTTTAGGGACCCCTTTCCTCCTACTGTGTTGCCTCATCCAGCTTTGATATGAGGGGAGGTGTCTTATTGCAATTTGTTATTTCATGTTTGGTTGATAACCCTAGGAGGCCTGCCCTTTTCTAAAAAAAAAAAAGGGGAAGAGGAGTGGATCTAGGGGAAAAGGTAATTTTGGGGTAGGGACAGGAAGGGAGGGGAAACTGTAGACAGGATATAATATATGAGAAAACACATTTCCACAGTCTTTTAGTAGTGTACCTCATTCTCTTAAAGAAAATGTAAGTATTTATTGGGAAAGTATTTCCATGTTGGGCATGATGACATATGCTTACAATCTTAGTGCTCCAGACACAGAAGCAAAAGTTCATAGGACCAGAAGTTCAAGCCTAGTCTTGGGCACCTGACAACTTTGAGGCCAATTTGAACTATGTGAAACTCTGCCTCAAAAAACCAAAAGTGCATATAAAAAAGGTAACATGATATACTTTAGAATTATATTTAAAAATTATATAAATCTAGTTTGTGGTTTTAAAATCGCTAATACAAAATCATAAAATTTTATAGGAAAACAGGCACACATATACAGACTTTCTACATAGTGATTCCCTTCCCAGTATTTTTTTCACTTTTAAAAGGAAAAGTAAAAGCCTTAGAAAAGTTTAAAAGTTAAAAGCCTTTATCTAATCTTTTCTATTTGTAACATGATTCCTCAAAATTTATAAAGAGCAAGCCCACTTTTATGCACAGGCCTGTGTGCATGCATGTGCATTCATGTGTGTGTGTTAAGGATAGAACACAGGGGGGTGTTGTGCATTCAAGGCAAGTGCTCTACCAGAAAGATTCCCTCCTTTTATAAACACCAAAAAAAATAGATCATGAGATTTTTATTATCTTTGATGATTGGTCTGATAAATCTATCACCCAAAATGAAAATTAAATATTTCTAATTTATTCCTTCAGATTGAATTCTGTAAGGACTTCAAAGTAGTCTGAAATAAATGCATCAAATAGTTTTCAATAGGCTACACATAATCAATCAATCAAATAAATAATAAATCTGAAAAAGTGGCAAGGCACAAACTAAGTTTATGCTACGACTGAAATGTTCTAAAAATTCTACATTCTTATGTAAAAGCTTATTGATAGTGCCAGCAACTATTATGTTTTTAAAAAGCAGAGATAACATACATTTTGAAATACATATTTACCATTAAAATTTCATATTAATGTTTCTGTTGAGCCTTTCAAATATGTCTTTCTATTCTAAGACATTGACTTTTTCACTTTACTTTCCTGTACAATTTTGGAGTATATTAAAAATATAGGCAAATTCAAAAGGCATCTCAACACCACAGCTTAGAAATTATTTTCAGAAATATTTCTTCTATTACTTTTACTGAATGTATCTTTGATCAACTAATACTTTTCCATATTATAGAAACTGGTCTCTCAAGCAATTATTTTATACTTCACTTACAAGATATCATTAAGTAGTCTTCAGAAGTGCTCTTGACATCATCATCATCATCATCATCTTCAGTTTTTATTGTAACAGTAGAACCAGGAACACCCCCAGCTGCTTGAATCACAGTTTCTGTATCTGAATTAGTTACAAGAACTTCTTCTGATACCATTGTGGGAGAGTCAACACCTGAAACACAATCTTGAACCACATGTCCCAAATGTCCATCAGGACCAGCAACGAGATCAGCCACAAAAACTTGCTCAGGCACCCTAACAGTTTCTGTAATTAGTTCAGAAGTCAAGATATGATCTCCATCATCTTCCTCTAAATCTTCTTCAATGGCAACATCAGCTTCAAGGACAGCTTCAGGAACAATCACACCTTCTGTTACTACATCAGTCTCTGTAATAATATCAGGCCCATGGACAACTTCAGCTGCAAGGCCATGATCGAGAGTTATCCCATTATCTGTGACAACATCAGAAACTAATACAGCTTCAGGAACTGAGACAACAATATGGTCGCCATCAATATGTGCAGTACCAGCCATTCCAGCCACTACGATGCAAACAATTATTCAAAAAGGGTAAAGTTATTTTATTAATAAAATATTATAATTAATAAATATCTACATCTATAAAAGTTTAAACATGTACTAAATATATTGATATACATATAATTTAAAAGCATTGTTGATAATTCAACTGTAATAAAGAATCACTAATTAGATTTAGAGGTCAGTGTAAAAAGGCCAAAAATTCTAAATTAAGACATTAAAAGTAATTTACTGTCATTTCAAAGCAAAAAAGTCATAATGAGATATCACCACACTCTAAAATAAGTAAAATTAAAAATCAAGTTAGTGAAGATAGAGAAAATATGTCTCTTATATGTCTGAGGAAATGCAAAATGTCAACAGCCATTCAGAAAAATAGTTTTTTGACAGTTTCTGACAAAACTGAATATTCATTTTCTATACAAACAATTGCAATCTAGCATATTTCTCCCCAGAAAATGTAAAACATGCTTACACAGAAACTACACTTACATAGTAATATTAATTAATAATAGCTATTACTCATAATAGTAGAAAAATAAACACTGTCCAAATATCAATCCATCAGCAGATAAATGTTTGGTTAAATCAACTCTGGTACATCTTTTCCACAGAATATTACTTAGTAATAAATACAAAAAAAAAAGTACTGATACAACCAAGAACCAGAATAAATCTCTAGAAATTTATCTTGACTCAGACCTGCTACTCAAAATGAAGAAAATAATGACAGATGTGAGACCATCCCTAAACAATTTACTTAATTCACTCCTTCAAAGACTAGGAGAACATTAAAGAAGTGGAGGGAGAGTTAAAGAGGTATGTAAAGAGCTTAAGCTAAGGTGGAGGGTTACAAATACTATCACCTGGACTATTGTAATCCTTAACTCACATAGTTGTAGTTACATGCATTGGACCCACAGAAAACCAACCCTATCAACAGTCAGTAAATGAAGGGAAAAGGGCTTATGGGGACCTATCTTTTACCTCGAACTATTGGCTATATATCGAATGTAGAAGAGAGGGAAATCATTGTCTTTAGCTGTATACCTTCTGCTGAGCCAACCAGGCTACAAAGAATAGCTCTAAACCACATCACACAGATGGCACTGGTGGGTCAAAAAGTGAAAAAAAGTACATGAACATGAAAATATTGTTGGGAAGAAAAATGAACGAGTGGTAGAAGAGATGAGAGTAGTCAGAATGAAAGGGATACGTATTAAAAATTATATATAAAAGATAAAACAAAAAATAAAAAATTCACACACAAATCTATGTCCAAACAACAGTAAATGGATGAGGTATATAGTTTAAGATAACAGGAATTATCTAAAACTTTAATTTTAGGGGTTTGGCGTTATACTACTGTTAATAGAATACTAGCACTGGGGGAAATGAACAAAAGGTATATAAAACCCCACTATACAAAGTTTTCCTACTTCCTATAACTAATTTTTTGAAAAAAAAAAGAAAAGAAATTAGGGAAACTATACCCTTCAAAATAGCCACCAATATCATAAAGTACCTTGGTGTGACTCTAACCAAGCAAGTGAAATACCTGTTTGAAAAAAAAGAAAAACTTAAAGTCTCTGAAGAAAGAAATTGAATGAAAGGAATGCTGATTTTTCAACAGAGGTATTATTATTATTATTATACCATTTTTTTGAGACAGGACCTCAGGTAGTTCAAGCTGGCTTCAAATTGGTTATGCAATCAACACTGACCTTGAACTCTTGATTGACCTGACTGCCTAAGGACTTACAGAATTAGAAGCACTTTCCAACACACCCATTCTCCCTTTCACCTATTTTAAATATTTCTTAACATTCTTAAATTTTCACCTAAATTCTAAATTACATCAAAAGAACATAACAATAGACATCGCAAAACAGACACAAGGCCTCTTCCCTACAAAAGGAGTTACAGGCAACTAAGGTGTTCTAAGTATGGAAGAAATAGTCTTCCTCAGAAAAAGGCACACCAATTGGTTACCCAATACCAAACAGTCAGCCTTGAAAACATATATACAAGTAACATTATACAGACTTAGCAGGTTATATTTAGGAATATATATAAATGACATAAGAGGCCATGTATTTGAAAGAGAGCAAGGAAGGATATAGGAGAGGGTTTGGAGAGAGGAAAGGAAAGGGGGAATGACATTATTATGCTATAATCTCAAAAATTAAATAAAAACATGACTATAACCATATAAAACTATTAAATAAAGAGAATATGCACTTAAAAAGTATTTTTTGGCATTTATTAGTCCTGAAACCTAAGAGATAAGGACAGAATGTGGTTTCAAATCTTGCATTTATCCTGAGTAAAAACAGGATAGGTTTATCAAAGAAAATTGAGTATTAAGCCTATTAAATCCCTAATACTGGGATTCTCTATATGTAGATGCTAAGATTACTATTACACAAAAAAATTTTCACAAATGAATGATTCAATATTCAAGAAATTCTAATTCTTTCACAGTATTGTTGGAGATTAGTTTGATTTTTGATTAGGTATTGGGAAAGATGAAAGAATAACATTAGTATAGGCCTATGCTCAGATTTACCTGGCTCATCTGATTAAAGAAAATAAAAGAAATTATTCCAAGTTCACCTAAATATACTTGATTACCCTGATGACATTTTTTAACTCTGAACAAAATGATCTTAAAAAACCTAGACCAAGAACTAATGAGTACAGCAGAATATTGTCAAATTACTCAGACCTGAAAGATCCATCGCCTCCCCCTATCAGTGGACTGGGGAAGGGGCATGAGAGGAGAAGACAGAGGTAAGATGGGATTGGGAGAGGATGACGGAGGGGGTTTCACCTGGGATACAAAATGAATAAATTGTAATTAATAAAAATAATAAATAAATATATATAGAGATCCATCATTTTGCTTTCTTATCATTTCATCTGCAACATTTCATTAAATTCTGAAAGAATTATATATAACCTGTAATTCCTTAAAAATATCCTTTATTCAATTACACATGAGTAATATTTTATACTAATAATGTTTCAAGTAACTTTATACTATGTGTTTGGAAGGAAACATATATGCCCATAATTTTTATCATCAAAATAAGTGTGTTATCTCCATTTTATATATAAAAATGTAGCTTTTCATTAAAATTTTATTTATTATTGCCGTGTATATAAAAATGGGGGAGAATCCCAGAGGGCAACTTTTTGGAGTTGAGTCTCTCCTTTAACCTTTAAATGAATTCCAGGAATTGAAGTCAGGCTGTTGTTAGGTTTTCATGGTAGTACTTCACCTGCTGAACCATCTTGCTAGCTATATTTCACAGAAACTATATTTCACAGAGGTTACCTGTATTCTTTCTTTGACTTGGGGCTGCAGTTCTGGTTTTTTCCTTCTTATACTCACCTAAAAGCATAAAGTTTTGTTTCTCACCCTAGCTAAGTTTTAAAAAGAGACTCATAAAATTAATCAAATAAGGCATTGTTATAATAGTAGTTTGAAGAGAATTAAAATAACTATCATGGGAGGAGGACCTCCCCCATCAGTAGACTTGGGGAGGGAAATGGGTGGAGAAGGGAGAGGGAGGGGAAGGTTAGGAAGGGAGGAGGGAGGGAGCTACAGGGGATATACATAGTAAATAATCTGTAATTAATTAAAATAAAAATACCTATCACATAGAAACTCATTTAAATATTATTTTAAAAATTATTAAGCATCACTGAATGAGATAAAGAACTTATCTTACTAGTTTAAAAAATTAGAAATGATAAACAATTATCTTTCAAATGTGAACCAATAAGATAAACATGTAACAATAAATAGTGAATCCTGACTAGAAGTATTTTCTTTTGATTTGTTCAAAGGTTATATGGTACTCCACTAAAGTGATGGTAAAATTTTCTTTCTTAACACTAAAATCTCAAACAACTATTAAACTCAATGCCAACACTGTAAGGACAATCACTATATTCAACATCAGCAAAAAATATTACATAGGACATAATATTGTAAATTTTTAAACCTCAACATCCTTCCGAAGAAACTGATCTACTAACTTCTAAATTAGTTCTTCCAATTTTCTATAAATATCTATCCCACAGTCTCAATTAAAAACCTTATAAAATTTAGAGATCTGATGACACATATTCTACTTACATGGTTGTATATATGATTTTATTTTATAACCTCAAAGTTTTCAAAATCTATTTACTAAGGACAAATGGAAACCTAACATATTTTAGGATAGCAACATCACAAACCATAAATCCATAATGAGTAAATATTACTCATATAAGAAATTCTTCATTTCACTATAATTAAAAAAACATTCGTACTACAATATAAAAATTCAGTTGACATTGATATATACACCTCAATTTAAGAGATCATGAAAATGGAATTTAAAAGAATTTATTTTAAAAATACAACTAAGTAGTAGAATCATAAATAGTCATAACAAAAAAACAGTATCTCTCTACTTTTTTCTGACATAGATTTATTTACTCCACTTATTCACTTTAAGAGAAGCTTTCAAATAACTATGACAATGACAACTAAAATTAGTAGTTCTCAAACTTTCACATATTTTCACTCCTTCCTTAAACAAAAAGGAATACACAAAAGGATTTTTTCTTCCAGACACAACATATTATATAGCTAAAATCATGTGTAAATATATGAAAATGACCCCTCAAGAAGTTCTGAAGTTTATCTTATGGTTTACAGTATGCCTTGGCACACTGACAAATACCTCAAAAGGACTAAGCCTAAAATAGAAGAAAGCTTCAAGTCAAACATAAAATTGATCTAAAATATTAAAGTATTTTAGCAATCCAAATATCTACCAACAAACTAGTGGATAAATAAAATAGGATCACCTATAGTATGTCGTTCAATAATCTTGAAAAGTTATGTGTTCATATGTAATACAATAACATAAATAGCTCATGAAAATGTGTTAAAGTAAAAGAAGCTATTCATGAAAGGCCATAATATTACATGATTGTATTTATAGAAAATTTACAGAATAGGTAAATCTATAAATTTTTAAGGACTGGCAGAGAAAGAAGCAATTTGTAATAACAGCTAACAAATGTGACAGAATTTATTACACATACATATTTTTGAGATTATAATTTTTAGGATAAGAAATGTTTTAAAAGAAGAAAGCACAATTCTCTAATTGTACTAAAATGTGGAATTATAAACTTTAAAATAGGGCCTGAGAGAAAGATGGCTCAGCTGTTAAGAACACTTGCTGCTCTTCCATAGCACCTGAGTTCAATCTGAGCAGCCACTTTAAGTGGCTTTTAACGGCCTGTAACTTCAGCTCCAAGACCCTCTTTTCAGGCTTTCACAGGTACCAGCATACATGTGCCATACACACGCAGACAAACATATGTACAAATAAATAATAGCTACTTTAAAATTGAATTTTAAAATGGGTGAACAGTAGAGCAATTAAATTATATCTCAATGAAAAATTTATATATAAAAGTAATTCAATAGCTCCTATTTCCCAAGCAACTAAAAGTAAATGAAATATTACATTTAGGAGAATCTCAAGATATTGAGGAAGTCACAAAGTTGACATTTAAATTGAAAACATTTACTATATTAAATCAAGTATCCCTCTATTCTAAAACCTAAATTAAAACATAAATGGTTCTAGCATTCTAAAGCCTATCAACTCTCCAGCCATCATTTTTTAGGGCCCCCCCCCAAAAAAATAAATCTCAGTCTTTAACCTTGTCTTTCTTCTATAATTCTCCCTGTGTCACTATTTTTCATTACTGTATTTTAAAGATGACAGGACAATTTAAAGGGCCCATTTTAGCTCACAGTTTCAGAGATTTCAGGGTTTTTTTTTTTTTTTCATTTCTATGGGCCTGAAGTGAAATAGGCTGAATGTCATGTCAGGGATCATATAGTAGAGCATAGCAGCTAACATTATAGAGAAAAGGAAGGAGGAAACTATGCCTGTGGTATCAGGCATTCTCCATCTTTCCTATTTTATTGCATGAAGGTCCCTAGACTGTTGGTGATGCTCATATATAAGGTGGGTCTTTTGTCCTACTCAATCCTCTGCAAAAACACACTAACAGACATATCCAAATATGTTCTTTAATAACCTCTGAAAAATCTTCCCAAACCAATCAAGTCACCAACCAAGATTATCACAATTCTTTTACTTTTTTATCATGCCAAATCATCTATAAACAACAAAACTCACTTACTTTTAAATTAAATCTGTAACTTCTTTATATAGCACCTTAACAATCATTACTAAATTCAACCCTGATGTACCCAACTGTATTTATCTGACAAATGTCAAATAATCACAGAAGAGGACATTAAATATTGTTTGCTTAACCTCTTCATTATAGCAGTTGATCAGTAATCCAGCCAAGTTTGTAATCTAGATAACATCACTGTCAAGACTATAATACAGTTCCTCTAATTTGTGTTACTGTATACTTTAAAACATGGCAGGAAATAGCATATTGAACCATGCTGAGAACAGTAGCAGCATTTTCTTAGTTGAGCAAAGCACTATTAGTTGTGTCTCCCATGATTTCAGCTTCATAAACCCCTTATCACTCTGTGGATCCTGCTGTCCTTCTTACACCAATTTTACCATTTCTGTTTTTTACTTTTATTCCTATCTCACTTTCCATTCTTAAGATCCCTACCCTCTTTAATTTGGATACCTCTCCTCTAAAATTCAGACCAACCTTCCCAAAATTTAGTTTCCTTTTAAACTATTAATGTAGTCTTAATATATTCATCAAAATGATTACTGTCTTAAAGCTACTGAAAAAAAATGGGCACAGAAGTAAAGAATCTTTTAGTAGTGAAAAAAGGAAAAGGTGGGCTGGAGAAATTGCTCAGTTGTTAAGAGTGCTTTTTCTTAGAGGATCTGAGTTCATTTCAAAGCACGCATGTCAGACAGCTTACAGCCATACATAACTCTGGCACCAGGAGATCCAAGATCTAATGCCTACTTTTGAATCTGTGGGCACCTACATATGTTACACACACACACACACACACACTCACACACACACGTTTTTTTTTTTAAGAAGTGGATTCTATTGGTAATAACTTTGAGGAAATGATATCTCAACATAATTGCCAAGTATATGATTTGCTTATAACATTTTTATAATCATTTTAATCATTTGTATTGGTAAAAACACTTTCACTTCTATCTTTATAAAAAGTACAACTTAAAATATATTTTGAAGTGCTGATTTAACATTTTATACATCAAAACTAACATATACTATAACATGATGCAATTAAGCACTTGTGCACAGTGAGTTTTTCATTTCTATTAAAATTTCTATTGTATCCAAAAATTTCTATTGTATCATTTCTACTGTACCAAAGTCTTTATTTCAACCTTCCAATTAATTACATGATTTTAAATAGGTTGTTTATACATGGCTTTAAGAAAATAAGCTATCCATTGTGCCACAGAGCCGCCTATAAGCTAAGGTCAGATAGAAGAAGAGGCGATCCTCCCTTATCTGTGGGCTATGGAAGGGGCATACAGGGAGAAAAGGGAGGTGGGGTGGGACTGGGAGGAGATGAGGGAGGGGACTACAGCCAGGATACAAAGTGAATAAATTGTAATAAATTAATTTTAAAAATAAGCTATATAATTTTATTTTCCCAGTTAAAAAAAAATCATTGTAATTATACTTCCTTGGTTTATGTTCTTACTTTACAATGATAAAGTACAACAAAGAAAATGCTTTACCAAAATCCTGCATAATCATGGTATGGGCCATTCTAGCATCTGAAGTGTGCAATCCAAGACTTCCACCACCTGAATCCATCCTTAGAAAAGTTCATTCACAAATATCTGTAAAATAAATATTTTGAAAAAAAAGTTTCACCACATTTATCCCTAAGTCAGTTGTTTTGAGAAAAACACCATAGAAAAATATACCTTTCAATCAGGTATGCAAAGCTAATTACAAAAGAAAAGAAATACCCCAAACTGCTTAGATACTTAATTTGAGAACTGTACATAAGAGGCGGGTGGAAGGAAAGCCAAGATAACAGAAAATGAGGTACAGTTACGGTGTTGAGCCATAGTAATGTGATAAAAAGCAAGCAAAAGGACAAAGCTGAAAGACTGCGGTCCAGTTAAAATATATATAATAAATAAGATAACAACAGATTAATAGTTGGGATACTTATACATTACTAGAGAACTCAGATGTCTAGCATTAGTGAATTTCATCCAGTAGCTCTCATTCATTTCTTCCAGAACCAGATCAGCAGAGCTCTGCAGATATTGTATTCACCTCTGGCTCTGGGGGTTCTACTTATAATGCAAAATATTCTGTCATAAGTTTACTAGCAAGTTCTTTAAACCAGTAAGGACGTCTGGCCTCACTCTACTACATTCTCTTGTCACACGGTTTTAAGGACCCATGAAACATGACTGCTTCCTAAATATGGCAAAGATAAGATCAATCACATACAAACGTTTAGCATTGTTTCTTTCAGCATATTATTTGCTTGCAATTGTACAACTGATTTTTTTTTAGTCATGGTAATAAAATAATGCTATTCTCATGGAGCTTTCTAAAGCAATAGATGAACTTGTTTCATTCCCTATATTAAGACAATCAGATAATATGGAACAGAAAGCTAAATGTTGTCACTTAACCTATTACTTATAGTTGCATATGTGCATTGCCTCAGCAACAAAAGATTATAGCTAAACAATTAATTGTATATGAAGGTATCTTATTTTCATTCAGAAGTGTTTGTTAAATTGAACCACATCACATGGCTATGTCCTGAATGAAAATTTTAGAATGATGACACACAAACAAAAAAGTTCGTAAGTACTGGGGTATAGCTAAGCTTATATCCTCTGATGTAAATCTCTACAGCTAACCAACAGTCAGAAGAACCTTGGGGAGAAATTCCTTATTAAACGTTTGAGCTGTACAATTTGTAAACAAAAACAGGCTATATCAGTGGATAATTAGGTAAATTATGTGGAAGCAAAATTAGGTATTTGGGATAATTTCTTAGCAAAACTTTGGCTTTCTTTCAAATTAGCATGTTTTCTGACTTGCTGTCATCCAAGAGGACAAAAGGACAATGGAGTTCATCATAAATTACCTGTATGTCCACACATTTAAATAAAAGTGCCATAAGATTTTATTTTTGACACTTAAAAATATACGGACTTCAATTTTATTATTTGTTTTCTTTATCAGATAACTAATACAACAGTTACAGATGTCATTTTACGGTTTAAATTTTTTATGAAATTAATAAAAGAATAAGTAATTTTTAAATCACCTTTGCACAAGTGTACTGAAGAAATTGTAGATTGTCTTATGGATTGTAAAGTGAATTTTGCAATTTCTTATTTTTTTCCTTCAAAGCAATGCATTTTCTTTGGAAAAGTGTTCTTTACCTATTATGAAAAGACAAATTAGATACTTTAAGACACTTGTAACCAAATCTCTTACACAAATTAAGAATGTTTTTATTTACTCTTCAACTTGTAAAGTGGTTTCAAAAGGTTCATATGTTCAAATCTGTGTTTATCGGAAAACAGCCAAAGGAACACCACCAGACCACACACTCACCAAAAACAAAACAAAACAAAACAAACAAACAAAAAACAAAACTACTACAATATAGAAATATTACATTTAGAATTTGACTGCTTGATAAAGCCAAAATTTTTCAAACCGTTTTTTTTTAACCTTATATAAAGAACAACCAAGGGTAAGGTTTATCTTTGCCAAATTCACACAGAAAAAAATCTTCCCTATCACTCAACGAAGTGTGAAAATTACACATGCAAGGCAAGTATTATGGGAAGTACCACACTGTATGAATAGCAAAGAAATACTTTTTCACATACAGGAAGTTTCAATACGATCAATAATAAATAATGTAAGGGAACAGCAGTATGGTATTTAATAACCAATAGGTAGCTAAGCTTCCCAGTGTTCTCAAGAGTGTACCACACACGCTTATCGAACCGAGATAAACCAAGCAACTACGCTTTGAGTAAACATCCTTCTGTCAATGCACGGGAAGCAGAAAACACAAAAATCAAATTTTACTGTCCTGTGCCTCCTAAAAGGCTCATTCGGGAGTAAGCTTCTGCATGTCAACAGGGCAAGGGATAGATGAGAAATGATGGTAAGGCAACTGGGCAAGAGAATGGGAAAGTAGTATTTGCAGAGATAGACAAAGGAGCCCTGGCAAGTAGCAATATTGCAGCTTTGGACACACCACTCTGCCCTCAGAAGTCTCTCTTTCCCACGCAGAACGCACACACGTGCCCTCTCAGATGTCGCCCAGCCCACCGCTGGTCGGGCGTGCAAGAACAAGATAGCCTTCACTTAGAGGAAGAGAGAGCGAACCAAGGAGGGGCCCCCGCGGTGCTCTCCCTGCTCTCGCCTCTCTCTCTCTCTCTCTCAGCGCAGCGGTCACCGGAGCTGCCCCCACCCCTTGCTGCCCAGCGGCTCGCCGCCCCTAGCTCCAGCTGCCCTGCTGTACGTGGGAGCAGACGACCAAGCAAAATGGTGGTGTTTGAGCCAAGGCGACCGTTGCCGCACACGGCAACCCCTCCCACTCCCCCACCCTTCCACCCCCACCCCCCACCCTGCACACACACAGACACACACACACACACACACACACACACACACACACACACACACACACATAGCCTGGCTCTGACCACCCTGGATCCCCGCCCCCTCCCATGCCCAGCCCCGGGCCACTTCCCCTGCCCGAACCCTCTAGCCCTCAGGCATGCCAAGGCTCGTCACGGGCGAGAGGGCTAGCGAGCGAGCACGACAACCCGGGGGCGAAAAGAACTTGGGGGGGGGGGGTCACTGAGAGAAAATGCTAATGGGACGTTACACTCTCTACCATTTTCCGCCATTTTCCTGTCACCCTAAACCACCGACGGCCACGAACGAAGACTCGGGCTACACCATTGGGCATCTGGCCTATGAGCTGGGGGAAGGGGATGTGGTTGGAGACCCTGTCTGAGGAGGAGACCCTCACTTCCTTAAGGTTCTCCTGCCACCGATGGCGGCGGAGGAGGAAGCCAGGACTCCCCACACTGAGGTAAAAGCTCGGGGACTAGACGCCACTTCCATTGTTCCCTTCGCCCTCCCCGAGACGCTGGGTGGGAGCCTCTCCCCTCACAGACACACGCTGAGCTTAACAGAAGCAACACTCCAGAGTTTCTCCTTAGGATCCCCTTACCGGTCACCGCTGCCCACCGAGCAGCAACCGCCACCGCCTTCCCCGCCGAGAGTCAGACGGAGGCCGCTTCTCAACTGCCGCGGGGGGCGGCAGCCGTGGACCTGGAAGGTCCTAACATTCGGGTTTCCAAGGTTCCGCAGCCCGAGCCAATCACAAGCTACTCTGCGTCTGAGACGCGCGCCGCCTCGTCCGGCTTTATAGCGTTCCTACATGCTGAGGTTGCATTACGTCACGCAACCCTTGCTGCAGGGTAGGGGGCGGGCGGGCGGGGGGGGGGGAACGCGCGCACGCGCGCGCCACGACAACCGTGGAGCCCGCGCTGGGTTTGTGCTCTGAGACCCCGTGGATTCCCGGTGAAGGCTGTACAGCCACTGAAGTCCCAGTGCGAAAGCTAGGGTCTCGGGGAGTCCCTGAGGAGTTTCCGTGGGAAGATTTTGTTTTCTAGGTTTCCCAAGTGGTATGAAGAGAAGGAGGGAAAAGCAAAATGACCATTCGCCGAACCTCCAATATTAGTTGCCATTTAAAACTCTCTCTCTCCCTCCCTCCCCCTCCTCTCTTTCCTCTCTCTGTCTCCTCTTTGTAGCTGTGTATGCATCCTACCTTGGAGGACCTGATAAATTAGACTGACAAGAGAGATAGTGCCTCTCCACCAATTAAAACCTATGTATGATTTGCAGGTTCCCTCCATTCTCTCCTTCATGCTTTTATAATGGAGATAATTTGACGAAGAAAGTAAAAATAAAATGCAGGGTTTTGTTTTGTGTGTGTGTGTGTGTGTGTGTGTGTGTGTGTGTTTTTCTTTAATGGAATAAAAAGGTAGACGGGGAAACTAAATGACATGAACACTAATTCAGAATATGACACTTTTAGCTTCTGTTTGCATAAAGTAGAAAGATGAAACTGTTGGCAGGAGTTCAAGAAAAAAATGAAGAAATGTGACAGAAAAGGAGGTATGAACTAGGTTGTAATTTTTATGTCTTATGTTCTGAAAGTAAAGCCTTAATTATATGATCACTCAGAATCTACAGCACTATTTAAAATAGAATGAGGGAAGGATAACCCATTGTCATCGAGTAAATAATCCGAATATTTAAAAACAAGAAATGTTAATGTTCTAGATTATTTTGAACATTTATCCATGCATCTAGAACTATCTACCTCTATTCCTTTAGAGATTATTTTTTAGAAGATGACTGGAAAGATATGACACTCTAAAGACTATCTGACCAGGAGGCAATAGTCTTTCCCTGAAAGCTAACAGGTACTAAATATTTTACTTTTTGTTGTTTTCTTTTGTTTTTGTTGGTTTTTGTTTTTGGTTTTTGGAGACGAGGTTTCTCTGTGTAACCTTGCCTGTCCTGTACTCACATTGTAAACCAGGCTGGCCTCAAACTCATACAGATCCACTTGACTCTGCCTCCTAGTGCTGGGATTACACCACCATGCCTGGCTCTGATATTTTACTTTTGAAAATAAATAGTAATAAATATTTTTCCCATGGTACTGCACCTAAAGCACTAGAGAGCAAGCGCTCTACTGCTGAACTACGTACCCAAACCAAAGAACTATTTCAAGGTCCATATCACAACTACTCAACTCAGAGACTGTAGCCCCAAAGCAGCCATAATTTGTACACAGAGAGCAAGACTGATTTTTGTTAGATAATTATATACTTTGACATTTGAACTGCATTACATTTTAATTACTTTTGAAAGTATTCCTTTGGCAGTTTCTTTTAAAATATAAATTTATTATTAATTTATATAAAATGTAAATTCATTTAAAATATAAATTCCCTTTCAGTTGCAGAATATAAGAAAGGAAGGAAGGAAGGAAGGAAGGAAGGAAGGAAGGAAGAAAGAAAGAAAGAAAGAAAGAAAGAAAGAAAGAAAGAAAGAAAGAAAGAAAGAAAGAAAGAAAGGAAATAGGAAGAAGAAAAATGGTACTTGTCCAAATTTAGCTTATGGGTCATGGTTTACTTGTCCTTTTAGCTGTCATTTCATTGCAATTCTATTTTCTCTTCTAGATGAAGGTAAGGCGTTTTTATGAGTGTATATGTTGTCATATTTCTATACTTTGCCAAATACTGCTTAATGGTCTTTTCCTGTGGCAATTCCAACTCAATACTTAGGAGAAACTTGAAATGGAAGTGGGTTTTGTTTTGTGTGTGTGTGTGTGTTTGTGTGTGTGTGAATTGCCTTGTGATAGATATTTTTTAATTCAAAATTCATCTTTGCTCTTCTTTCCTTAAACATCTGGCTAATCAAAGTATCCTAAGAATTCTACCCCATTAACATCTGTAGAATTCATCAAAGTTCCATTTTACATCCATTCTTACTTACATTATTAGAATACTATGCTAAACAATACTTTTGTGTCTGTTTAGTCATAAAATTCCAAATTTTCTAGCCAGAAAAATATAGAGACTTGAATATCCACACTCCATTCTTACTTGAAGCTCTGAACCTCTGAACAAGTGAAACCATTGTAATTGTAATGCTCTTCTGACTTGTTTCTATTCCATAAAAACCAATTTAATGAAAAATAAATCTAATCAAATCAAAACATAAAAGATTCTCACTTAAAGGATGAAAGTAACTATCATATGAAAGAAAAAAACATGAAACAGAGGTTTTTGTGATGCTTTCAAAAATAATAAATGTTGTTTATATGTTGATATTTTAGAACCTTTGGAGTTTCATACTAGCTCCAAGACCAATAATATAATCGGATTCTATAAACTCTATAATTTATAGTGTGTTTTGATTTGTAAATTGTACAATTCACTCCCCCTGATTTCTTCAGTAACCTCAGCCAACTAATAGTGAATTGCTATGTTATATTTAGAAACCAAATATTTCTGTCTTTGTTTTCTTAAATGATTCTGCAGTCACGGTTTGTCATCAGCTATATTCTCTTTAAACTGACTCTCATGTATGAACTGTATTACTCTTTTGATTTCACTGTAACCTAGGCAACTCCCACAGAATAATACAAAACGAATGAACATAAGCATATTCTGGGTCACCTAGAAGAAAGCTTTACTAATAAACACTGTCATGCACTGTCAACATTCGTATTATTTTTCTATTTACAAACATGTTAACACTAGGTAATAATGTTTTAATTGTTCTCGGGTAATCTGAAACGAGAGTCAGATTTCATTTGTAAGTTCTACGGTACTACCCAGTGTTCTGTGCATAACAAAATATCTTGGTAGTTAGAATGTTGGGTGGAGTGAGTCATCTCATATCACACAATAGAGCGAGCCACATTCAACATGCCACTACAGTCACATTCATGTATGAGATACAATTCAGTTTCATCAAAAATATAATGTGTGATATTAAATTAATGTTGTCAGTTCAATGTGATTTTTGTTTGTTTCCTGAATTACTTACATACACACACAAACCAAAGAATATGTTTCTATATTGCTCTAGCTTTGTTCATGTTTAGCTGATATTATAGTAAAGCCAAATTATCATTGAATAATGCCTTTTCCTCCAAAAGGATCTAGAATAAAAACTACAAATTCCACATAAAGGTTAAATTCTATCCTCCACAACAGTATCAGGAAACCTTGGGGAAAATACCTAACTCCAGGTTTCAGATAGGAAATAAATTAGATGACATTTTGTCATTTTGTTATAACAAGCAGGCAACTTTCAAAGATTAATGTGTTCGTTCCAAAAGTACACAAAAGCTTCCAAACAAAAGAGTAGGTAGGAATGATGGAAACCATTAAATACAAAATTTTCTAACTTGAGTCAAGATCTTAAAAGAGATCTCCTATTCTTAATAAACTTCAGTGGAAACTATTTTTCTTTTATCCATTAGAGTATCAACATATATTCTATTAAAATGAACAATTAAAAGAAAGTAATCAAATTTTATTTTATTTTTCCTTAAAAACTATTACAACACAACAAAATATTTCTAGTATGATTAAGAATGTTTTCTTGCAAGAAAACAGTGAATATAGAAAATAAACATTTTTAAGTCTCTAACGTAGCAATGGACCTAAGCAACATCATCAATGGGTGAAACAAAAGATGAACTATTGAAGTAAAATTTTTGGAAAGATTTCATGCTGTTGTCACTCAAATATCTTAAAAGCTTCCTCGTGAATTTCTTCACTAGATTTTTAAGTTGTCACTATTTTTTGGTTTAGATCATCTAGCAGATAGAAAATGACATCTTATTGTGTTCTAAACTTGAGCATGTCCGATATCTAATGATGATAAATACCTTTTTAAAGAGTGTTTACCATCTAACACAGGTTCCTCCTTTGTGCTTACCTCCTTTAGTTGTACCAGATTATAGTAAGTTTATCCTATATTATATGTCTAATAATGCCCTTATAAGCGAGTATATACCATGTGTGTCTTTCCGCTTCTGGGATACCTCGCTCAGGATGATCTTTTCTAGTTCCCACCATTTGACTGCAAATTTCATGATTTTCTTGTTAATTGTTGAGTAGTATTCCATTGTGTAACTGTACCACAATTTCCTTATCCGTTGCTAAGTTGAGGGACATCTGGGTTGTTTCCAGGTTCTAGCTATTACAAATAAAGCTGCTATGAACATAGTTGAGGAAAAGTTCTTGTTATATACTTGAGCATCTTTTGGATACTTGCCTAGGAGTGGTATATCTGGGTCTTGAGGTAGCACTATTCCTACATTTCTGAGAAAATGCCAGATCGATTTCTAAAGTGGTTGTAGAAGTTTACATTCCCACCAGCAACAGAGGAGGGTTCCCTTTTCTCCACATCCTCTCCAGCACATATTGTCACTTGAGTTTTTTTTTTTTTTTTAATCTTAGCCATTTTGAGTGTAAGGTGAAATCTCAAGGTCTTTTTTTTCTTTGCATCTCTCTAATGGCTAAGGACATTGAGCATTTCTTTAAGTGTTTCTCTGCCATTTGATATTCCTCTATTGAGAATTATCTGTTTAGCTATGTATCCCGTTTTTTAATCAGATTAATTGATTTGTTGCTTTTTAAAAGGGGTGGAAATCAGAAGAGGGAGAAGACAAGGAAGAGGACAAGAACTTACCACAAAGGGCCACTGAAAGACTCTGTCTAGGAGGGTATCAAAGCAGATGCTGACACTCACAGCCAAACTTTGGGCAGAATGCAGAGAATCTTATGAAAGAAGGGGGAAATAGAAAGTCCTGAAGGAGACAGGAGCTCCACCAGATGAGCAACAGAACCAAAATATCTGGGCACAGGGGTCTTTTCTGAATCTGATACTCCAAACAAAGATCCTGCATGGAGATATTGTGGAACCCCTGCACATGTAGTCAATGGCAGCTCAGTGTCCAAGTGGGTTCCTGAGTAAGGGGAACAGAGGCTGTCTCTGACATGAACTAAGTGGCTGCCTCTTTGATCACCTGTCCTTGAGGAGGGAACAGCCTTACCAGGCCACAGAGGAAGACAAATGCAGCCAGTTCTGATTAGATAGGCTAGAGTCAGATGGAAGTGGAGAAGGAGACCTCCTATCACTGAATGGGGTGGGGGTAGAGAGAAGAAGAGGAAGGGACGGTGGGATTGGGAGAGGACAAGGGAGGGGAGTACAGCTGGGATACAAAGTGAATAAACTAATTAATAAAAAATAAATTAACAAAAAGGATGTTTACGTTCCATATTCCTCTCTAAATAGACAATAATATTTTAGCCCTTCTTAAATTTTACTAAAAGTCATTTTGTGGTACAACATATGAGTTGCTGTGTCTGAATTACATTGTCACTCTGTAAAATATTCTCTATGCACTTGAACCAAACAGAGTATGTCACTCTTTATTTATTTATTTATTTATTTATTTATTTCAACTTATTCACTTTGTATCATAGCTGTAGCCCCTCCCTCATCTACTTTTAGTCCCACCCACTGTCCTTCTTCTCCCCCATGCCCTTTCCCTACACCTCTGATAGGGGAGGACCTCCTCCCCTTCTATTTGACCCTAACCTATCAGATCTCATCAAGCCTAGCTGCATCATCTTTCTCTGTGGCCTGGTAAGGCTGCACACCACAGAGGAAGGTGAACAAAGAGCTACCCACTGAGTTCATGTCGGAGACAGCCACTGATCCCCTTACTATGGAAGCCACTTAGAAAGCGAACAGCCTATGTGCTTCATCTGAGCAGGGTTCTAGGTACTCTACATGCATTGTCTTTGTTTGTAATATAGGTTTCTTCATGGTCCCTTGGGCCCAGATTTTTTGGCACTATTGGTCTCCTTGTGGAGATCCTGTCCCCTCCTGGTCTCTCTATCCTCCTCTTTTTCCAGAAGGTTTCCTGCACTCTGACCAGTGTTTGCTATGAGTCGCAGTGTCTCCTTCAATTTCCTGGTAGGTAGAGTCTTTCAAAGGTCACCAAAATTAACATGAAAAAACTGAATCCCTTCTGTATACAAAAGACAAGTGTGCTGAGAAAGAAATTAGAGAAACAACACCTTTCACAATAGCCACAAATAACATAAGGTACCTTGAAGTGACTCTACCCAAGCAAGTGAAAGACCTGTATGAAAACAAACTTCAAGTCTCTGCAGAAAGAAATTGAAGAAGATATCAGAATATGGAAAGATCTCCCATGCTCATGAATCAGTAGGATTAACATAGTGAAAATGGCTATCCTACCAAAATATTCAATGCAATTCCCATCAAAATACCAACACAATTTTTACAGATATTGAAAGAAGAATTCTCAATTTCATATGGAAAAACAAGCAAAAAACAAAAACAGAATAACCAAAACAATTCTGTACAATAAAAGATATTCTGGAGGTATCTCCCACCCAGATCTCAAGCTGTATTGTAGAGCAACATTAACAAAAACATTATGGTACTGGCATAGAAACAGACTGATGATTCAATGGAATTGAATCAATGACCCAGAAGTAAAGCCACATACCTTCTGAAACTTAATTTTTGACAAAGAAGCCCAAACCATACAATGGAAAAAAAGAAACTATCTTCAACAAATGGTGCTAGTCTAACTGTATGTCTACAAGAAAAAATATACAAATAGACCCATATTTATCACCCTGCACAAAAGTTAAGTCCAAGTGGGTCAAAGATCTCAACATAAAACCAGACACAGTAAATCTGTTAGAAGAAAAAGAGTATGTCACTCTTAGGTGGTATATTCTATATCTATCTGATTCACTATTTTGTTTAGGTGGTTTATTACTACTGAAAGTGAGGTAATAAGTCTACTATTATTATTACTATTACTATCATTATGACTATTTTCTTATTGCTGTCACTATGCTATATATAAGTTTTTAAAAGAAGGATAAACTTGTTTATATCAAGCATATTTTCTTTGTTATATAATGAACATCTTTGTCTCATGAGACGTTTTTTATTAAGTTGTACTTTTTTCTGAAATAAGTTAAGCAACTTCTTTTTGTTACCTTTGTAAGAAATATTGTTTTTCTATATCTTCACTTTCAGCAAATGTGTATCTTTAAATTTAACCTTAGTCTCTTATAGACAGCTTCCATTTGAATATTTATTATTGTTTTAACACTTAGCTGTTTTAACACTCTGAAAAGTTCTAGTTTGGAGTTTCATTTTTCTTTTCCTTTTGTTTTCTTTCATTTTTTGGTTGGAGGTATTTAATCCATTTGTACAAAATAATTATGATTAATGATAAATTTGCTATTATAATTTTGTCTTTTAGTTCTGTTCCATTGCTCCTATCTAGAACTCTTGTTTTATGGTTCCTTGATTTCTTTTTATAATTGTGTGATTTATTTCTTTTCAACCATGATAAAATTAAATGTCATAATATACTCCATTTTAAGTTATTGACAACTTGACTTAAATTGTATATAGTATTTTAAGAAATAAAAATTATAATAACACTGTAATTAAATGAGTGGAACTGGTTAATATGAAAACTAATATATTTTCAACAAGCAGACTTAATTTTTAAAATGTTAAAATTATTGAAATTATTAAAATTCACCCTTAAAATTCTATATTCTGTTTTATAATTAAACCTTGGTATAAAACATTCATTCAGTCAATAAATGGTCACTTATCACCTCTCCAAGTTGTTTTATAGAAGAAATAGCACATTACATCATTACTTAGGAAGGTACTGAAAAGAAATATATGACAATTAATTCAATCAGTTATTATTTAATGTATTGCCTGAGAACAGCAAGATTGCTCAGTGGTGGGTAAATGGGCTTGCCACACAAATGTGGCAACCAGAGTTCAATCCCTAGACCCAAGTAAAGATGGAAGAAGTTAACCAGGTCCACAAAGTTTCCTTAGACCTCTCAGTATGTTATAACATACATAGCATGAATGCCATATGCACACCTCATTCACCCTTCATACATACCTCATTGCCCACACATTCACACATGTGCAACACTAATAAAAATATCATGACAAATGTTTAGACTTTAGGGTTGTACTGTATTAAAAATCCATACGTATTTTGTCATTCAGAGATGTTTCTTATGATCCCCTTTTACTTTATGTTTAAAAGGTTTTTTCTTTATTATTATTTATTACAATTTATTTACTTTGTATCCCAGCTGTAGCCTCCTCCCTCATCTCCTCTCAGCCCCACTCTTCCTCCCTCTTCTCATCCATGTGTCTCCTTCAGTCTACTGATAAGGGATAATCTCCTCCCCTACTATCTGACCCTAACCTAGCAGGACTCATCAGGACTGTCTGGAGCCTCTTTCTCTGTGGCTAATAAGGCCATCTCACCAGGGGGAGGTGATTAAAGGGCAGACAACGGAGTTCATGCCCTTCCTTTGTTCCCCTTACTAGGCAACCCACATGGAGACTGAGCTACCCAACGGCTACATCTGAGCAGGGAATCTATCTACTCTCCATGTATGGGCCTTGGTTAATTCATATGTTAGTTTACATATTACTCAGTTTAAACAAATTTGTAGCATCAGAAACACAAAATAAATGCCAAATGATAAGTTTTTATATTTATAAGTCTTTTAATAGTTTGAGTGTATGTCATAATAATAATGTTACAATTAATGTTACAAGTAATGTTACAGTTAATAATGGTGTTCTTTCTTTGGAACTGTTAGATATTATACTTCATTTATTATTTATTTATTACAACTTATTCACTTGATCAGAGAAATTTAAGGTTACGAGATAAATGACTGAATAAAGTTCAGGAAACTAGCCCAGGTCAGAACCAGGAACTGTTTACAAATGTTAAGAAACACCAAAAGGAGTTTGTTTTGAGCAAGAGGTGTATAAATTACTGAACACATATGACAGGATTCCCACTTTGTAACTTTGCCATGAAATTCAATGGCATTGTAACTTGTAGGTTGTTAACAGGATTCTCATAGGCTGTTTATGACAATCTATTATTAAATTATTTCCATTATGGATTTAAAATATAATTAAACTTTGATAATCATCAAGATAAAAAAAGAGTGGAAACAGAAGTCATTGTGTTAAATGAAACAAACCAGTCTCTCCAAGACAAGTATTGCAAACACTTGTGTTACTCCCTGGCATGTATGGGGGAGGGTCAAAGAGTCAGCCATCAAGTTCATGACTGAAACAGTCCCTGTTTCCCTTATTAGGGTCTTCAGTTCGACACTGAGCTATCATGGACCACATCTGAGCAGGGGTTCTAGGCCATATCCATATATGGTCCTTGGTTGGAGAAACTGTCTCATATAAGACCCCTGTGCCCTGCTCAGTTTGGTCTTTGTGAAGCTTACGTTTAAGAGTTTCTTTGTATTTTGGGTATCAATCCATTGTCATTTACTTCATTTACAATTTTTCTCCTTTTATTGAAGGTGACTTTACACTCCGTTTATTATTTTCTTTGCTGTTCACTTTTACAGTTTTAAGAAAAAAAAATCTTTGCCCATTCCAATGTCCTAAAGTGTTGTCCTCATATTTTAGTCTTATAATTCACAACTTCAAGTCTCATGTATAAGTATTTAATCCATCATACATTATGATTTTGCTAATGTAATTGTAGAAATATTAGACTGTAATTTTATTTTTTATGTGTGGATACACATTTCTCAAAAGCCATTTGCTGAAAATATTATCAGTATCCAAGTGTGTTATAAGACCTTTGCTGAAAATGAGCTGGGTGTAAATTTACCTCTTGTGTGTCTATTCTGCACTATCATTATTTCTGCCTTTACACATGCTAACATAATGCTGTTTTTATCCTTACAGCTTATCGTACAATTAGATATCAAGTGGTGTAATGTTCCTTGCTTTATTATTTTTGCTCAGGGTTGCTTTGGCTAATTAAAATGTTTTGTGTTTTTATTTAAATAATAAAATTATTTTTTCAGGTAAGTGAAGAATGTCATTGGTAATTTGACAAGGCTTTCATAGAGTCTATGTCATGTTTTGAGTAGTATATAGTCTCAAGAGTACTGATTCTTCTAACCAACAAACATAATAAATTTTGCATACATATTAAATTACTTTTAATTTTTATTTATATTTTTATAAATTACACATTATTCACTTTGTATTCCTGCTGTAGCTCTCGTTTTCCTCCCCCTCCCAATTTCACCTCACCTCCCTTATATCGTCTCTTGCCCCTTCCAAAGTCCACTGATAGGAGAGATCGACCTCTCCTTCCATCTGACCCTAGCCTATCAGGTCTCATTAGGACTGGCTGCAATGTTTTACTCTATGGTATAGTACGACTGCTCACTCCCTCCTCCCCCAAGTGGAGGTGATTAAAGAGCCAGCCACTGAGTTCATGTTAGAAACATTTCCTGTTCCTGTTACTAGGGAATCAACATGGAGACTGAGCTGACAAGGCTATATCTGTGCAGGGGTTCTAGGTTATCTCCATGAATGCTCCTTGGCCGAAGTATCAGTCTCAGAAAAGACCAATGTGCCCAGGTTTATTGGTTCTGTTCCTCTGCTTGTGGAGCTCCTGTCCCCTTCAGGTCTTCTAATCTACCCCTTCTTTCATAAGATTCCCTGCACTCTTCCCAATGTTTGGTTATGAGTCTCAGCATCTCCTTCAATACCATGCTGGGTATAATCTTTCAACAGCCATCTGTGGCAAGCTCCTATCCTATTGCCTGTTTTCTCCTTCTTCCAATGTCTATCCCCTTCACCTTTTTGCATGAAGACTAATCATCTTTCCCAGGGTCCTCCTCCTTGCTTAGTTTCTTTAGGTGTGCAAAATTTAGTATGTTTATCCTATATTATATGTCTAATATCCTATATCATATGTCTAATGTCCATTTGTAAGTGAGTGTATACCATGTGTGTCTTTCTGCTTCTGGGAAAACTCACTCAGAACTACTTTTCTAGTTCCCACCATTTGCCTGAAAATTTCCTGATTTCCTTGCATTTAATTGCTGATGAGAATTCCTTTGTGTAAATGTCCAACAATTTCTGTATCCATTCCTCAGTTGAGGGACATCTGGGTAGTTTCCAGATTCTGGCTTTTATGAATAAAGCTGCTATGAAAATGGTTGAACAAATGACCTTACTGTATACTTGAGCATATTTTGGATAAGAGAAGTATAGCTGGATCTTGAGGAAGCACTATTCTTAATTGTCTGAGAAAGTATCAGATTGATTTCCAAAGTGGCTGTACCAGTTTACATTCCCACCAGCAATGGAAGAGGGTTCCCTTTTTCCACATCCTGTCCAGCATGTGCTGTCACTTGAAATTTGATCTTGGCCATTCTGATGGGTGAAAGGTGAAATCTCAGGGTCGTTTTGATTTGCATTTCCCTGAAGTCTAAGGATGTTGAGCATTTCTTTAAGTGTTTCTCTGCCATTAGGTATTCCTCTATTGAGAATTCTCTGTTTATTTCTGTACCCGTTTTTTAATTAGATTACTTGATTTGTTGCTGTTTAACTTCTTAAGTTCTTTATATATACCGGATATTAGCCCTCTGTCAGATATAGGGTTGGTGAAAATCCTGTCCCAATCTGTCATTTTTGTTTTGCTTTACAGAAGTTTTTTTTCAGTTTCATGAGATCCCATTTATTGATTGTTGCTCTTAAAGTCTGTGCTGTTGGTGTTCTGTTCAGGAAGTTGTCTCTTGTGCCAATGAGTTCAGGGCTCATCCCCATTTTTCTTCCATTAGGATTAGTGTGTCAGTTTTCATATTGAGGTCTTTGATCTACTTGGATTTTTCTTTTGTACATGGTGATAAATATGGATCTATTTTCATTTTTCTACATGTAAACATGCAGTTAGACCAACACCATTTCTTAACGATGCTGTCTTTTTTCCATGGTATGGTATTGGCTTCTTTGTCAAAAATCAAGTATCCGTAGGTGTGTGGGTTTATTTCTGGGTCTTCCAATGATCCACCATTCTGTTTCTATGACACTACCATGCAGTTTTTATTACTATGGTTCTGTACTACAGCTTGAGATCAGGGATGAAGATACCTCCAGATGACCTGTTATTGTACAAGAATATTTTGGCCATTCTGGATTTTTTTGCTTTTACATATGAAGTTGAGAATTGTTCTTTCAAGGTCTGTGAATAATTATGTTGGCATGCTAGAGAGGATGTGGAGAAAAAGGAACACTACTCCATTGTTGGTGGGAATATAAACTTGTACAACCACATTGGAAATCAATCTGGCACTTTTTCAGACAATTAGGAATAGTGCTTCCTCAAGATCCAGCTATAACATTCCTAGGCATATATCCAAAAGATGCTCAAGAATACAACAAGGACATTTGCTCATCCATGTTCGTAGCAGCTTTATTTGTAATAATCAGAAGCTGGAAACTGCCCAGATGCCCCCCCTCCCAGCTGAGGAATGGATACAGAAATCGCCGTACATTTACACAATGGAATACTACTCAGCAATTAAAAACAAAGAAATCGTGACATTTACAGGCAAATGATGGGAACTGGAAATAATCATCCTTAGTGGGGTATTCCAGAAGCAAAAAAGACACACATGGTATATACTCACTTAGAAGTGGATATTATATATGTAATATAGGATAATCATATTAAAATCTCTACACCTAAGGAAGCTAATCAAGAAGGAAGATTCTGGGTAAGATGTTCAATATTCATTCAGAAAGGCAAAGGAGATGGACATCAGAAGAGGGAGAAAACAGGGAACGGTACAGGAGCCTATCACAGAGGGCCTCTGAAATACTCTTCCTAGCAGGGTATCAAGGCATATGCTGAGATGCATAGCCCCACTTTGGGCAGAATGCAGGGAATCTTACGAAAAGGGGGGAGACAGAAAGACCTGGAGGGGACAGGAGCTCCATAAGTGAAGAAACAGAACCAAAAATTCTGGGTACAGGGGTCTTTTCTGAGACTGATACTCCAAACAAAGACCATGCATGGAGATAACTCAGAACCCCTGTACAAAAGTAGCCCAAGGTAGCTCAGTACCCAACAGGGGTCCTGAATAATAGGACCAGGGACCATCTCTGACATGAACTCATGGGATGGCTCTTTGATAACTTCCACCTGAGGAGGGAGCAGCCATACCAGTCCACAGAACAGGACAAAGAAGCCAGTCCAGATGAGACCTGATAGGTGATGGTCAGGTGGAAGGGGAGGAGGACTTCCCCTATCATTGGACTGGGAGAGAGGCATAGGAGAAGAAGAGGGAGGGAGGGTGAGGGTGGACGAGGTGTGGGTGGGGCTACAGCTGGGATACAAAAGTGAATAAACTGTACCTAAAAATTAAATTTAATCAAAAAAGAATTGTGTTGGTATTTTGATGGGAACTGCATTGAATATACAGATTGCTTTTGGCAGGATGCACATTTTCACTATGTTTTTCCTACAGATCCATGACCTTGGGAGATGTTTCCATCTTCTGAAATCTCATTCAATTTCTTTCTTCAGAGGCTTGAGGTTTTTTTTTTTTTTTTCAAACAAGTCTTTCACTTGCTTGGTTTGAGTCACACCAAGATACTTTATATTATTTGTGGCTATTGTAAAGGGTGTAGTTCCTCCAATTCCTTTCTCAGTCCTTTTGTCTTTCATATGCAAGAGGACTGCTGATATTTTAAAATTAATTTTGTATCAGGTGAAGGAGGTGTCTGATAGAATTTTTGGAATTGCTCATGTATACCATCAAGTCATCTGCAAATAGTGATACTTTGACTTCTTTCTTTCTGATTTGTATCCCCTTGATCTCCTATAATTGTCTTATTGCTCTAGCTAGAACTTCAAGTACTATGTTGAAGAGATACAGAAAGAGCGGGCGGCCTTGCCTTGTCCCTGATTTCAGTGGGATTGATTTAAGTTTACACTTAATTTGATGTTGGCTACAGGCTTGTTGTATTTTGTCTTTACTGTGTTTAGGTATGTGCCTTGTATTCCTGATATCTCCAAGACTTTAAACATGAATGGATGTTGAATTTTGTAAAATGCTTTTTCAGCATCTAAAGAGAGGATCATGTGGATTTCTGCTTCAGTTTGTTTACATGGTAGATTACATTGATGGATTTCTATGTATTGAACTTGTATACCTTGTATACCTGGGATGAAGCCTACATGGTCATGGTGGATGATATCTTTTATGTGTTCTAGGATTCGGTTTGCAAGTATTTTATTGAGTATTTTTGCATCAATGTCCATAAGAGTAATAGATCTGAAGTTCTCTTTGTTGGGTCTTTGTGAGGTTTAGGTATCAAGGTGATTATGGCTTCATAGAATGAGTTTGGTAACTATCCTTCTGTTTCTACTTTGTGGATTAGTTTGAAGAGAATTGGAGTTAGCTCTTCTTTGAAGGTCTGGTAGAATTCTGTGATGAATCCATCTGGCCCTGGGCTTTTTTTGGAAGGGAGACTTTTGATGACTGCTTGGGGAATATAGGATTATTCAATCTATTTACCTGATCTTGATTTAATTTTGGAAAATGAAATCACTCAAGAAAATTGTCCATTTTATTTCAATTTTCAAATTTTGTGGCACGTAGGCTTTTGTAATAAGACCTAATGATTGTTTGGATTTCCTCAGTTTCTGTTGTTATGTCCCTTTTTTCATTTCTGATTTTGCTGAATTGGATTGTTTCTCTCTGCCATTTGGTTAGTTTGGCTAAGGGTTTGTCTATTTTGTTGATTTTCTCAAAGAACCAGCTCTTGATCTCATTGATTGTTTAAATTGTTTTCTTTATTTCTAATATATTGATTTCAGCTGTGAGTTTGATTATTTCCAGTCGTCTACTTCTCTTAGGTGTGTCTGCTTCTTTTTTTTTTCCTAGAGCTTTTGGGTGAGCTTGTACGAGATATCTCCAGTTTCTTTCTGGAGTCACTTAATTCTATGAACTTTCCTATTAGCACTGCTTTCATTGCGTCCCATAAGTTTGGGTATGTTGTACCTTCATTTTCATTGAATTTTAGGAAGTTTCTAATTTCTCTTTTTCATTTCTTCCCTGACCAATCTGTAATTGATTAGAGAGTTTTTAGTTTCCACGTGTATGTTGACTTTTTGTTATTTCTATTGTTGCTGAGTTCTAGTTTTTGGCCATGGTGGTCTGGTAGGATACAAGGGATTATTTCAGTCTTCTTATATCTGTGGAGGCTTGCTTTGTGCCTGACTATATAGTCAATTTTTGAGAAGGTCCTATGAGGTGCTGAAAAGAAGGTATACTCTTTTGAGTTTGGGTGAAAAGTTATGTAGATGTCTATTAGGTCCACTTTATTTAGGACCACTATAAGTGTCATTATTACCCTATTTAGCTTTTGTCTAGATTATTTGTCCCTTGTTGTGAGTGGAGTGTTGAATTCTCTCTCTATTAAGGTGTTGGGATTGATGTGTGATTTAAGGTTTAATAATGTTTCCTTTACAAATATAGGTGTTCTTGTATTTGGGGCATAGGTGTTCAGAAATGTGATGGATGTTTCCTTTGATGAGAATGCAGTGCCCCTCCTCCTCCTCTTCTTTGATAAACTTTGGTTGAAAGTCTATTTTATAAGATATTAGGACAGCTGCCCCAGCTTGTTTTCTGGGTTCATTTGCTTGAAAAATATTTTCCAGTCCTTTACTCTGAGGTAGTGTTTATCTTCGTTGCAGAGGTGTGTTTTTTGGATGCCGCAGAATGTTGGTTCCTGTTTGCACAACCCTTCCATTAGTCTGTGTCTTTTTATTGGAGAGTTTAGTTCATTGATGTTGATAGATAATAGTGACCAATAAATGTTTCTTCCTTTTTTTGTGGAGTTGGTGGTTGGTGGTGTTACTGTGTTTCAGTGGTTGTTTTCTTTTAATTTCTTTTTGTTGTGAAGTTATCCATATCCTCTGTTTTCTTGGATGCAATTGTTTTCGTTGGATTGGAGTTTTCCTTCTAGTATCTTCTGTTGGCCTGGGTTGCTGTGTAGATATTGTTTAAGTTTAGTTTTATCATGGAATATTTTGTTTTCTCCATCTATGTTGATTGAAAGCTTTGCTGGTTATAGTAGTCTGGGTTGGCATGTGTGGTCCCTTAAAGTCTGTATGACGTCTACCCAGGCCCTTCTTCCTTTCATAGTTTCTGTTAAGAAGTCTGGTGTGATTTAGATAGGTCTACCATTATGTTACTTGGCCTTTTCCCCTTGCTGCTTTTAATATCTTTTCTTTGTTCTTTAGATTTAGTGTTTTGACTATTAGGTGATGGGAGGAGTTTCTTATCTGGTCTAGTCTATTGGGTATTCTGTAGGCCTCTTGTACGTTTATGGACATCTCTTTCTTTAAGTTGTGAATATTTTCTTCTATGATTTTCTTGAAAATATTTTCTAGACCTTGGAACCTAGGATCTTCTTTTCCATCTGTTCTTACTATTCTTCAATTTAGTCTTTTCATGGAGTCCTTGGTTCCTTGGATATTTGGTGTTTGGAGATTTTTTTATTTTACTTTTGCTTTGAGAGATGTGTGAATTTCTGCAAGTGTATCTTCAGCACCTGAGATTCTCTTGTCCATCTTTTGTATTCTATTGCTGATGCTTACCTTTGTGGTTCTCTGCTCCCAGATGTGTGTGTGCAGGGACAAATGAGAATGTTAGAGATCAGTCAGTTCAGTGGTGTTCACTGTTTGTCTGCTGGCCAGGGAAACCCTTACTTGGAGTAGCTGCTTCTGTTGTCTCAGTCAGGGAGCATGCAGCAGCCACCACTCCAGACCTGGGAGACTGGTATAGCTGCCTGTTGAGAGGCCCTGGAGGCCCTACAGATGCCTGCCACCACTGTAGACCTGGGAGGCCAGTACAGTTACCCACTGACAGGCCCTGGGAAGCCTATACAGCTGCCTGCAGGCCTTGGAGGCATGTACAGCTGCCTGCAGCTGCCAAACTGGGAGGCCTGCTTCTGCCTTCTGAATTACAGAGCAGGGAGGTCCATATTTGGAGCAGCAGGCACTGTGGGCTGCCTCTGCTGAGGAGGGAGGCTCATCAAGGGGAAGTGCAAGGGAGGTGAATACTCACCACTCCCAGTCCACAGAGACTTCAGCAGTTTACCTGGACCAAATGATCTCGGCTCACGGGTTGTCCATTCTCATCTGGGAAGCCTATGTTCTGGCTTTAGCTGCCCCTCCACCCACCAATTTCACAGATTCGGATCCTGTGCCCCTCAGATATTGGGTGTGGTGTTTGCCACCATCTTGGGTCCCCCTAATGACCTACGATTTCATTAGAGTTGAAAAAAGATTTTAATTTGTTTTGAAAATATCTAGAATATATCCTAAGCTTGCCTTTAATTTTATAGAGTTATATTTAAGACAGGAGGTAACAGGAGAGGGAAAAAAAAGGATTGATAAAGGTCTTGTTATATATCTCAGGCTTGCATAGTTGTTTCTACCTCTAATTCTTTAAACTCTGAAAGTCTTAAGGATACCATTTCCAGCCCTGAGGGGACAATGATAACTTCTTACATCCAGTCAGTATTCAATTTTTCCACTTTGTTTTTTCACATTGCATCTTTAAATTGATATACAGATAAGGTCCATATGTTGCAATTTGTTGATGTGTCTCTTGAGTCACTTTGTTTGTTTGTTTTATTTTGGGAGATACAATCTTGCTACATAACTCTAGCTAGGCTGTAATTTGCTATGCTGCCCAGGCTGACCTTGAATTTTCCTCTCCCTTCCAAATCCTAGGATTATAGACATGCACCACATGACCTGACTTGACTCACTTTTGATGGATAGATTCTATATCCATTTACTTTATATAACCTACTATGAAAATGAATTAATTTTCCTGTACACACTCTCTCTTTCACATGTTGTTGTACTAGACTGCATTTCCTTTGTGTGTGTGTGTGTGTGTGTGTGTGTGTGTGTGTATCCGTGGGGGTGTTGGGGTAAAATGTGTGAAGGTGTGTCTTTGTAAGCATATTGGTATTGTTATTTCTGTGACCCATCACTAGTTTTATATTTTGTAAATATTTGTCTTTCTTCACTTGCCTAACGGTTGTAATAGGTGGACAGGAAGTTGAAAGCAGACCTCCAAGAAAGTGCAGGGTTTGCTAGGAGAAGAAAGGAGGTACAGGGAATTGACCAGCAGACAAGGAGGAGAATGGATGGACCAAAGTGACACTAAAAGGTAGAGATAGTCATGTAGTGAGATGTATTGCCAGGATTAGTAGGGTTAAGCTAGATAGCTAGCTTGCTGTTTAAAGCTCTCGCTCTCGCGCTCGCGCTCGCTCTCGCTCTCGCTCTCATACACACACACACACACACACACACACACACACACACTCACACTCACAGACCTTTTAGAGTTGTAGAGTTTCATAAGCATGTTTTAAGCAAATGTATCTCCCTCCACCAATTATTTTCAGATCAACCACCCCTTCCCTACTACTCAACTTCCTGTCCTATTTTTTTAATCTTTCAGACCGATTTGTGTTGCCCAAATACCCATCTACTGGGATGGGGGTGATCACTTACCAGGGTCTGCAATGTAGAACACATTCTTAGAGAATACTGATTCCTCCTCTCCCAGCAACTATCAATCACTTCTTTAAAGCTTTCTTTATCTTCTGCCATCTGCCTTAGTATAAAAAGGCTGCTTGGTGCAAACATGTTGACAATGTATTTCCAGCCTCCAGAACCTGAGATTTTAAATTCTACTTTTTTTATAAACGTATTTATTTTTATATCAATCACAGGTTAAGTTTTTTGCATCCCATGCGTAGCCCCCTCCCTCATTCCCTCCCATCCTCCCCAACCCTCCCTCAACTCCTCCCCTCCCCCTCCAAGTCCACCAACAGGGGAGGATCTCCTCCCCTTCCATCTGACCCCAGATCATCTTGTCTCCTCAGGGCTGGCTGCAATGCCCTCCCCTGGGATCTAGCCAGGCTGTTACTCCCTGGCATGTATGGGGGAGGGTCAAGAGTCAGCCATCAAGTTCAAGACTGAAACAGTCCCTGTTTCCCTTACTAGGGTCTTCAGTTCGACAATGAGCTATCATGGGCCACATCTGAGCAGGGGTTCTAGGCCATATCCATATATGGTCCTTGGTTGGAGAAACTGTCTCATATAAGACCCCTGTGCCCTGCTCAGTTTGATCTTTGTGGAGCTCTTGTTCTC
>CM053742.1:71047188-71081489 GCA_028658305.1 Pachyuromys duprasi
AGCTATCATGGGCCCCATCTGTGCGGGGGTTCCAGGCCACATCCACACATGGTCATTAGGAACTTTCTATATAACCTTTTCAAAGGCCTTAAGTATTAGCTTTTTTAGTATTTTTTATTTTTATTTTATTTTTTATTAATTACAGTTTATTCACTTTGTATCCCAGCTGTAGCCCCCTCCATCTTCCCCTCATGCATTCCAATGATACATGAGGTCCTACTCCCCTTCCATCTGACCCTAGCTTATCAGGTCTCATCAGGACTGGCTTCTTTGCCATCCTCTGTGTACTGGTAAGACTGCTCCCACCTCAGGGGGATGTGATCAAAGAGCCAGCTACTGAGTTCATGTCAGAGACAGTCCCTGTTCCTATTACTGGGGAACCCACTTGGATACTGAGAGGCCATGGGCTATATCTGAGCAGGTTTAGGTTATATCCATGCATGGTCCTTGTTTGGGGAATCAGTCTCACAAAAGACACCTGTGTCCACATTTTTTGATTCTGTTGCTCTCCTTGTGGATCTCCTGTCTGTCCTCTCCAGTTCTTTCTATCTCCCCATTCTTTCATAAAATACCCTGAACTGTGCCCAAAGTTTGGCTATTAGTCTCAGCATATGTTTTGATGCCCTGCTGGGTAGAGTCTTTCAAAGGCTCCTTTCCTGTTCCCTGTTTTCTCCCTCTTCCTATGTCGTCCTGTTTGTCTTTCTGAATGAAATTGAGCATCTTATCCAGGGTCCTCCTTCTTGATTAGCTTCCTTAGGTGTACTGATTTTAGTATTATTATCCTATACTATATGTCAAATATCCACTTATAAGTAAGTATATACCATGTGTGTCTTTATGGGATACCTCACTCAGGATGATCTTTTCTAGATCCCACCATTTGCCTGCAATTTTCATGATTTCCTTGTTTTTAACTGCTCAGTAGTACTCCTTTGTGTAAATTTATCAACTGAGGGACATCTGGGCTGTTTCCAGTTCTTGGCTATTACAAATGAAGCTACTATGAGCATGGCTGAACAAATGTCTTTGTTGTATACTTGAGCATATTTTGGATATATACTTAGGAGTGTTATAGTTGGATCTTGAGGAAGCAATATTTCTACTTGTCTGAAAAAGTGCCAAATTGATTTCCAAAGTGGTTGTATAAGTTTACGTTCCCACCAGCAATGTAGGAGGGTTCACCTTTCTCCACAACCTTTCCAGCATGTGTCCTCACCTGAATTTTGATCTTAGCCATTATGATGGATATAAAGTGAAATCTCAGGGTCATTTTGATTTGCATTTCCCTGATGACTAAGGATTGTGAGCGTGTCTTTAAGTGTTTCTCTGCCAATCAATGTTCCTCTATTGATAATCTCTGTTTAGTTCCTTACCCCACTGTTTATGCTTTTATTTTTTCATTTTTATTTTATATTAATCACAGGTTATGTACTTTGTATCCCAGCCGTAGCCCCCTCCCCCACCCCCTCCCTATCCCACCCTTCCCTCTCTCATCTCCTCCCTGCCCCTTTCCAAGTCCACTGATAGGGGAGGACCTCCTTCCCTTCCATCTAACTCTAGCTTATCAGATCTCTTCAGTAATGGCTGCAATATCCTCTTCTGTGGCCTGGCAAGGGTGCTCCTCCCTCGGGGGGGGGAGGGGGGAGGTTGAAGAGCCAGCCGTTGAGTTCACATCCAAAATAGTCCCTGTTCCCCTTACTTGTATACCCATACATTTGTACCCAATTTTTTAATTGAGTTACTTGATTTGTTGCTGTTTATCTTCTTAAGTTCTTATATATTCTGGATATTAGTCTTCTATCAGATATAGGTTTGGTGAAGATCCTTTCCCAGCTTGTAGTCTGTCGTTTTGTACTAACGACAGTGTCCTTTGCTTTGCAGAAGCTTTTCAGTTTCATGAGGTCCCATTTATTGATTGTTGCTCTTAGAGCCTGTGCTGTTGGTGTTCTGTTCAGGATGTTGTCTCCTGTGCCAATGAGTTCAAGGATCTTCCCCACTTTTTCTTCTAACAGGATTAGTGTGTCTGTTTTTTATACTGATGTCTTTGATCTACTTGGACTTTACTTTTGTGCAGTGTGATAAGTATGGATCTATTTTCATTTTTCTACATATAGACATCCAGTTAGACCAGTACCATTTGTTGAAGATGCTACCTTTTTCCATTGTATGGTTTTGGCTTCTTTGTCAAAAATCAAATGTATATAATGTATGTGTTTTTTTCTGGGTCTTCTATTCAAGTCCATCGATCCATAATTCTAAGTATTAATAATTCCTCCCAATATTCCCTCATCTATCCCAGCTTCCCATTTTCTACCTTAATTTAACACTTTCTGTTTTTAAATTCTCATTATGCTTTCATACCACTGTTTTCTCTCTCCCTTCCCTTGAAGGCTCTCGCACTATGGTCCCTTAATAATTTCATGACATTATGGGTAAATATAGAGAGAGACATATATTTCTACAGGCATTAAAATGAAACAAACTTATATGAACATTCCAAGCAAACATCTGCAAATGAGAAAAAAACCTTTAACAATTTGTCTTTCTGGGTCTGTGTTACCTCACTCACAATAACTTTTTCCAGCTTTATCCATTTACCTGCAAATTTTGTAATTTCAATTTTTAACAGCTGGAAAATATTAGATTGTGTAAATATGCTTCTTTTCCATATCTATTAATCGTTTGGTGGATATCTATGCTTTTTCATAGCTATCATGAATAGAGCAGTAATGCAATGAACACTGATGAGAAAGTATCTCTATAGTAGAACATAGAGTCCATTGGTAAAGGCACAGGACTAGTCCCCAGATCTTGTAGAGATTGTCACATGGCCTTCAGGTAAGATTACACACCAGATACTCTTCTGATAAGGAAACTGGCCCAAAACATATCTGGGATTTTCTAGAAATTCTCCATTCTTCTAAGAATCTTAATCTCTAGCATTGACCTTCAGTTGTACTTGGAGATTTTCCCACCTGTGGAATAAACAAGTACTATGATCTCCTCCTTGTGATAAGGCAATGCTACTGCATGGAAAACGAGGCACTATATGACTCCATAGAAATCAAGTATCAATAACCCTTTGATCCCATTGAATCAAACATATTTACCCCTGAAATCCCTCCCACTGGCCAAGGAAGGTTTATAAATCCCTGATTTCAAATAAACTTGCTGCTGGCTTATTGAGTGAAAGTTTAAAAAATAATTGGCCCAACTTCAGACCCACCCCATGGTAGAGAGCCAACCACTGACACCAATAATGATACTCTGGTATGCATGCAAACAGGAGCCTAACTTGACTGTAGTCTGGGAGGCTCCAGCCAGCAGTGGATCGGGACAGATGCTGGGACTTTCAGCCAAGCATGGGACAGAGTTCTAGGGGTCCTGTGGAAGTGTTTGGGGAAAGATGGAAGGGCCTAGAGGGACAGGAACCTCACAAGAAGATCAACAGAGACAACTAACCCAGTCCCATACGGACATTTAAAAAATGAGAAATCAACTAAGGAGCATGCATGATCTCGTCCCAGGCCTCCTTCGCACATATAACTGATGAGTTGTTTGATCTTCATATGGGTTGCCTGGTGAGTGGAGGTGGAGGTGGTTCTTTCTAACATGAATCTATTGCCTGCTTTTGGATAATTTCCGCCTGGCTGGGCTGCCTTTCCTGGCCTCAGGGGATGAAAATCTGCTCAGTCCTGGTGTGACTTGATATTCTGGGGAAGGTTGATACAGGGGAGGGGTGCTCTCTCCTTTTCTGGGGGTAAAAGGAAAAAGGATGAGGGAAAGGGGAGGGAGGAAGGAGGAAAGGGTAGGGAAAGTACTGAAAGGAGAGGAGGGAGGGAGCACCCTTGGGATATAAAGTAAATTTTAAAAAGAAAATAGCAACATTAAAATTCGTATGAAAACACAAATGACCCAGGATAGCCAAAACAATCTTGAACAATAAAAACATGATTGGAAGTATCACCATCCTAGATTTCAAGTTATACTACATAGATAAATAATTACAAAGGTATGCCATAAATACAGCCCCATCAATCAATGGAATGGTATTCAGAACCTTCATATAAACCCACAGTCACACAGCCACTTCATTTTTGACAGAGAGACCAACATCATACATTGGAGAAAACATAACAAATATAACCAATAGTGCTGGGCAAACTGAATAGCTACATATTGAAATATGAAGTTCAGTCCATCTCTTTTACCCTGCACACACATGCACAAACACAAACACACACTATATTATCTATTTTCAAAATCTATAATTAAAATTTTTAAATGTCTTTTTACAAAATGACATAAAGTTTTGTTAAAAGTAAAGGAAATGGAAACATAACATTTCAATAGAAGATCAATATTGCTGGGCATGGTAGTATAAACCTGTAATCCTCACACATTAAGGCTAAGGAAGGAGAAACTTCATGATTTGAAACCTCATGATTTGAAAACAGCTTTCGCTAACTAGCAATATTCGGTTTCAATAAACCAAAAAGTATTTTTTAATGAAAGAAAACATTTCTGCTCCAGGTGCTAGAGCTACTTTTATGTCAACTTGACACAAGCTAGAATCATTTGAGAGGAGGAAAACTCAATTTGTCTTCAACCTCAATTTGTCTCCGTAAGAGTCAGCTGTAATCAGGCCGTTTAATTAG
This sequence comes from Pachyuromys duprasi, assembly GCA_028658305.1. Classification (NCBI taxonomy): domain Eukaryota; kingdom Metazoa; phylum Chordata; class Mammalia; order Rodentia; family Muridae; genus Pachyuromys; species Pachyuromys duprasi. The sequence continues at coordinate 71,051,847 of CM053742.1, forward strand.
GGCATTTTTTAAATTAATGATTGATAGGGAGGGCCCAACCAATGTGGATAGTGCTATCCCTGGGCTGGTGGTCCTGGGTTCCACAAAAAGGCGGGGGGAGGGGAGGCTGCTCTATCTGTATCCCTGCACATCTCGTAAGCAGGGTAAAATTTGGGTCAAAGATTTGTGTTTTTCTTTGGTGGTAGGGGGTTAGTGCTCCCAGCCCTTTACTAGAAGACTAGTCTAGTTAGAAGACATCCTTTTCAGTCTCTATGATCTCTGCTGCTAGGAGTCTGTGCTTGACTCTCCCTCATATCCTCCCAAAAGCCTACTCTGACTTAGGTCTTCAGCTTGTCGCAGGGATGTCAGCACCTTTACTTTGTCTTTTCCCTACAGGCTTTTTGTCCTCTTGCCCTAGCTCTCGTCAGGTCTGATCTCCACCCTAGGCTAAGCCCAAATGATGTCTGTCTCAACCAAAGAACTACTCTATCGGAGATCATCAACCCCTGACACTATGAGTGATACTCTGCTAAGCTTGCAAGCAGGAGCCTGTCATAGTTGTCCTCTGAGAGGCTATACTCAGCAGTGCCTCACAACAGACGCTGAGACTCACAGCCAAACATTGGTCAATGCTTAGGGAGTCCTGAGGAATAGTGAGAGGAAAGGGAAAATGATCTGGAAGTTACAGGAGCTTCATAAGAAAAACCACAGAACCAACTAACCAGGGCCCAGAGGGGTTTTCTGAGACTGAAGCATCAACCAAGGACCATAAATGAACTGGAACTTAGGCTCCCTACAACAATGCATCAAACGGGCAGCTTAGGCTTCACAGGGGTGCTCTTCAAATACACTACTTTCTACGCACTCCTGTTTTTCTAATGTATTTATTTCAGCTTTTAAAAAGTGTACATGACACTTACTCTTTAGACTTCATTAAATTATAACAGTTCCTCATAATTCTCAAGTGTTCACTTTATTATTTCCTAATCAAAATCCCATGCTTCATTATCATCACTTCTTCACATATGCTCTCAAAAGGCTTTTATCTTTATTCTTCACATTCACCAATCAAAACGGAATTCAGATTAAATCTAATTCCTTACCTACATTTATCAGAATCAGTGCAAGTTAAAGTGCTTCAAAGATAATCCTGAGTGTGGTATCTCAGAAGCAGAAAGACCCACACAGTATATACTCAGAAGTGGATACTGAACATATAATATAGGATGAACCTACAAAAACCTGTACACCTAAAGAATTGAGCTAGATGGAGGACCCTGGGTAAGATGAGCAATCCTTACTCAGAAAGGCAAACAGGATGGACATTGGAAGAAGGAGAAAACAGGAAACAGGACTGGAGCCTATCACAGAGGGCGTCTGAAAGACTCTACCCAGCATTGTATAAAAGCAGATACTGAGACTCATAATCAAACTTTGGGCAGAGTTCAGGGAATATTAGGAAAGAAGGGGAGATAGAAAGACCTGGAGGGGACAGGAGCTCCACAAGAAGAGCAACAGAACCAAAAAAATCTGTGTACAGGGGTCTTTTCTGAGACTGATACTCCAACCAAGGACCATTCATGAATATAATCCAGAAACCCTGCTCAGATATAGCCCATGGCAGCTCAGTATCCAAGTGGGGTACTCTAATAAGAGGAACAGGGACTGTCTATGACATGAACTCATTGGCTACCTCTTTGACAACCTCCCCTTGATGGGAGAGCAGCCTTGCTAGGCTACAGATGAGGACAATGCAGCCAGTTCTGATGAGACCTGATAAGGTAGGGTCAGATGGAAAGGGAGGAGGACCTCTCCTATCAGTGGACTTGGAGAGGGGCATGGGAGGTGATGAGGGATGGAGGGTGGGATTGGGAGGTCCAAATGAGGGAATTGGCTACAGCTAGGATCCAAAGTGAATAAACTGTAATTAATATAAAAATAAAAATTTAATTAAAAAAGAAGTAAGGTACAGTAGCCAGTGCCATTAGTCTGACAATTAAGTGTTAATTAAGTTCAGAGTTTCTCGCTGTGATGAACAGTTTCAACTAGCAAGGATGCCAGCCTGAAAGCTTGAGAGTTAAGTACAGAGATGCCAAAGAGCAACCAGCTCCTTTTGGCCCTATCACTCTCCCACCTCAACCACTCTTGTACCCAATGATGTAACATCTCCCCCCCACCCTTTGACATAGCTCACAGAAGCTGACACACCTGTAGCCCAAAGGCAACAAGCTCCATCATGAAATGGTGTAGGATTTGGCAGGAACATTCATTTGGTACTTCATGAATGAAGGAAACAAAATCAGTGGTATAACAGTGTCTTCCAGAACAGTTCCAGAGTGACCCTTGGGTCAATCAAAAAGTAGCAAGATTGGATTTTCTGCAATGGACATTCTGATGGCATGATGTTGTAAAGGTGAAGCCTAAGTTGTAATGGAGACCTCAGGATGTTGGAGATGCTACAACCTTGGGATTCCCACTAAGAGAATCTGATGACATAGAATAAAACTACCTCAAGAGAAAGGCTACATCTGCTTTAAGAAACAAAGCTGGATGGATTGAATTACGTAAGTAAGCCCTTTGGAGTCCAAAAGTTTCCATCACAAGCTTAAGATGACATGGACATGGAGTATAGAATGTGACAATTGCTGTCCTTATTTTCAGTCTTGCTTTGGTCTGATTATTCTTTACTATGGCTCCATTTGTTTTCTTTTGGAATGGTAATGATCAGTTTGAACAATTATGATCGAAGAATTTTAACTTTGTTTGGTTGGAGTTTTTTGTTGTTATAGGGGATCACAGTTTAAAATATTTTGAGTGTCAGATGAGACATGAATTTTTTAAGAACTATTTCTTTTATTTGTTGAAATCATAATATAATTACATCATTTCCCCCTTTCCTTTACTCTCTCCAAATCCTCAAATATAGCACTCCTTGTGTTCTTTCAAATTCTTGGCTTCTTTTAGTTGATATCACTTTGTGGGGGGGGGGGTTCTTTTTTGAAGGGAAACAGGAGAAATAGTGGATCTGGGAGAGAGGGGAGGTATGTCTGGGAGGCGGTGAGAGAAGGTGGGGCCACAGTTGGGATGTATTGTATGAGAGAAGAATAAAATAATAAAATAATTTTTAAAAAGTGGCATGTTTAGGTGTCAAGATGACAAGAGAAGAAATTGCAATGTTTAAGCTTCACTATCAGTGTGACTGGTTTTAAAATCACCTAGGATACACATCTGTATGTGTTCTTGAAAGGGTATTTTTTGAGAGAGTTAGCTAGGGAAGAAGGAAAATACAGGAGAAGGAAACCAGATTTTGGGATCCCTCTTTTGTACTACTCACTTTACAGAAACCATTTGACAACTGTTTGTTTACTTTTACAAATTAATTTATCCTAACATTTTATAGCTCAATAAAATAGTTATTTAACTTAATACTGATATTTCACTGCAATTTTCACCATCATATCGCTATGTTACTTATTTTTTTTTAAAATTAGAGTAACTTATTAAATTTGTTCTTTGACAAATTCATATGTGTATGTAATGAATTCTCATTACTGTTGCATCCAACCCTCTGTAAACCTTCCAAATACATTTGCCATACCCGATTCACTGCATGTTCTTTTACCCACATTCACATCTTTTATTACATGATTTTGATTTATTGTTCATTGAGAGTGGTATCTCATATATGCTAATGCATGAATGTAGAGCCAGAGGACACCTTGCACAAGTTGGTTCTGTCCTTCCATTGTGTTAGTCTTGGGAATTGAAGTCAGGTTGTCATTCACAAGCAGCAAGCACCATACTAACCAAACCATCTCAATGGCTCTTCATGTATTTGTTTTTTATGATTTTCTGAGCTTAACTAGGGCCATCATTGTGACTATGGGTTAGGAGGTATCCATTTGAATGTGGTGAGCTTATCTTTGAGTATATAACTGATGACCTGTCTCTTCCCTCAAACTTCTCAGAAGCCAATAATTGAAGGAGAAGTAGGACCATGTGAGTCTGTCTCTAACCCATGATTTCTTTTTGACAGGACTGGTCTTGTTCAGGACCTTTACAGACAGCCATAGCTGCAATGGCATCATAATCACATTGTCTGTATCCTGACCACAAGACAGTGTTTCACCTTTTCTGTCCCCACTATCCAGTTCTTCCATTTTTTCTTCCTCTTCTTACAGAATGATCCCTAAGCCCAAAGAAGATTGTATAAATGCCTGTTTATGACAGAACATTCAACCATCACTTATTATCACACCTGGAACACTCAAGTATCTCACAATTCACCCGTTTTTATTACAAAAAAAAAAGCTTTTCTAAATAAGGATAGGAGTAGCATTTTCTATGAATATAGATATTTGGAATGCAACTTTAAGCCATGAAAATTTAGCTAAATGATAATAGTAAGTTCACCCCTGGGACATATTCCTGATCCATGGTATTTAAAAAAATGGGTTTATAGTGTAAAGGAGGGGTTACTTTTGTGGATCAAGCCTCATATAAAGACAGATATTTGTTGATTACTCCCAGAACAGTTGTGCCACTAGTGCATCAGTTGACACATCTTGCTTAGCAGGTTGGTTTTGTATTTTGTAGAATTCCTAGATGGATAAGATCACTGATGCTTTAACTTCTCTAGTAACACTTTTCATAACATAACACTTTTCAGCACTATGACAACTGTGCACAAGGAAAGAGGCCTCTAGTTCATTTCCAGCTTGACTTCTCTATATCATTAAACCAGGGTGTGCATTATCTTTAGGAACAGGTTCTTATCAACTAGTTTCTGGTGGGTAACCGAGAGGAACATTAAGAGTCTGTATTTTGTTTGGGGGTGGGCTTTGGCATCTCCTTGAAAAACAGCTCATAAAGTGATATTCTATAGCTAACACCAGAATTTTTGCTTAAAAATCCATTGATCTTTGGAGCTGCATTATCCAGCCTTGCAGAATTTTCTCTCTCCCTCTCTTAACAAGGTATTAGATTTCATATGACATTTTTATTCACTGTTTGTTTAGATTAACTCTTCCTCACCCCCCCCCATCATCTCTACATTTTTCTCTACCCCATGAATCTTGGGGTTCGAACTCAAATCATCAGGATTGCCAAGAGGAGCCTTTATCCATCATTATTGTTTATAAACAGTTTGTAACTGATCTTCTTTTCATTTCACTAAATATACTAAAAAAGTCCACAAACAAATGTCCAAATATGGTGCCAAATTTTGGAGATAGTGAAAATCTGCACCTGATGAATTAATGTAATTGGGTAGAAGAAATGAAAGTTTTGCATTATGGTCATCAAGAGGAGAAGCCAACAAAGAAAATTAAAAGCATAAAGAGAAGAATTAGCAGAACTAAAGGAAAAACAATGTTTAAAATGTGGGAATGATATTTGTAGTGTTTTCTTGGAATATAACAAAAATGTATATGTAGGGTTACACAAAAACATTTCCTTTTTCCCATCAGGAAATTAGTAGTTGGGTTTCATGTGCATATGACCCATTTTATAAGGTATTTCTGGTTCTTCATAAACTGAGTATTTCTCCTTTTTTGCAGCATAGGTTGCTCTTGGGACTCTGGATGTGGAAAATTCCTGCAAAAAAGTTAAAAATATCAATGTAATCACATGACAATTGATAAATTGTCTAAGTTTTCTATGTATTAGAAAATTAAGCACATATTATATATTGTTTCAGAAAATGTTTAATTACTATACTAAGTCCACAATTATTTAAAATAATAAAGTATTTTTTTAGTAAGTGAATTTTAGCTGCTTTTACAGATCCAATAAACACATATACTACAATTTCTCAAAACTGGCTTAGATATTGTAAACTTCAGATTCTCTTCACTACAATAAGAAACAAACATTGCTGAATGAATGTAGGTAAGAAAACAAGTTGTTCTGTTATACTACCAAAGTTCATATTGTTACTGTACAAGGTAAACATTAGTACATCCTTGAGTAATTCTAACATTTAATCAGTTCATATTGGTTTCAAATTTCCTTTCTAATCATTGCAATTTTAAATATTTATATATGTTATAGTATGCAAAGTAACACAAAATGTGTTACTGTGCTTATATACACTAAATTAATACATTTTCTATATTGTATTTTTTATATATTTGACTACCAATCCCCAACCTCATTATACAAACTGAAATAGTAGGTATAGTGATTTATATAAAGTAAACTCTCTAAGCTTTTATCCAAGCTGATTTTGTTATATCATTTTAGCAAAATAAATGTCAGTGTTCACCATGTTATCTGTACTGTAATTATGATGATGATGATAACCATAAACAGAAATTGAAATGTTTTCTACATACAGAGATTGGCTTCATGTGTATGGTTGACAAAGAAGTTTTCTCATAGTTTACTGCAGGATTAGTTGATCCTGAAGAGCCATTCCAGTTATGAGCTGGATAGTTGTAAAGCATGCCTTCTTTAGCAATAAATCTATTTTGAGAATAAAAAGTAGAATACTTCAAAATATAATATGCATATATTGTTAAAGTATTATAATGCAATAGATTATTATGACTTTATTCTATATAAAACAAATGAAGTCATACATAAGTCATTACACTAAAACAACAAACAATGAAATAATGGTGTATTCATAAGATAGAAAGTACTAAAGCATTTTTTAAAATCATATTACAAAACTTGAGACTTGATAGAGAATAATTCTTGTTCTTTCTAAGAATGCCTAAGAAGTTGTGATACTTAGATAAATGGGGAAACAGTGTTATCTCTTAGGTATGCTTGTTTCTCTTTGCAACTTTGCCTCCTGTACCCCTCTCCTAAAAAGACATAGAAGTTAAAACTTCTATATTTAAACAAGGCAATTGTTTCTAAATGAGATATTCTTGTGCTTCTTTTTCATTATTTGAACTTTTCACTTCCCTTTTACAGGACAGATAGCTTACTTGTAATTTGTTCTGGATATTTGTGATGATGGAGAAAAAGAACTTCCAGGAAAACTTTCCTGGTGGGATAGATTCCAGGGATTCTGCACAGGGATTTTTAAGAAGGAGAGAAATTGGTTAGTCATGACTTTAAGGAAACATGAAATACAGTATATAATTGCTTACACTGCATCTCCACACTGATATCTAAGTATCATGATAGTTCTAAGCCATTTCCTGCAAAATGACAAACTAAAAAGGTAAGCAGAGATACTAGGAACTTTGCAAGGATCTATCAATCTAGCTATCTGCCAACAATCATCTATCTGTCATATATATAGTGATAGAAAATGGCATTCTAAAGATGTGTAAATGGGAGTTACACTTCAGACACAATCTAAACATAAACACTTTTAAACAAAGATTAAATTTAAGCTTATCTTTTAAATGTCATAATGCTAAAAACTTCATATATAAAACAAAGGTGACAAAAATTACTTGCAGGGAGAAAATATAGGTTGAATACAGAACTACAGCATCAGAAAGCTACAGCATACTATAGTAAGCTTTTTTAAGACAAGCCAAGCAAATCAATTGATAGAGACTTACTACTCAAAGATCAAAATATTCAAAATTCATGTACAAAGGTTGAACTGTGACATTACAGATTGGTTTTTGTTTGTTTGTTTGTTTAATTTTAACATTTTTATTTTATATTAATCACAGGTTATATACTTTGTATCCTAGCCGTAGCCCCTCCCCCATCCCCTCCCTATCCCATCCTTCCCTCCCTCATCTCCTCCCTGCCTCTTTCCAAGTCCACTCCTCCCCTTCTGTCTAACTCTAGCTTATTAGGTCTCTTCAGGAATGGCTGCAATGTCCTCTTCTGTGGCCTAGCAAGGCCGCTCCTCCCTCGGGGGGCGGGAGGTCAAAGAGCCAGCCATTGAGTTCATGTCCAAAATAGTCCCTGTTCCCCATACTAGTGTACGCACTTGTGTATTGAGCTACCATTTGCTACATACAAGCAGGGGTTCTAGATTATAACCATTCTTGGTCCTTGGTTGGAGAGACAGTCTCATAAAAGACCCCTGTGCCCTGATATATTTGGTTCTTGCGGAGCTCCTGTCCTCTCCAGGTCATACTAACTCCCCCTTCTTTCATATGATTCCCTGCACTCTGCCAAAGGGTTGGTTATGTTTCTTAATATTTGCTTTGATACCCTGCTAAGGAAGAGACTTTCCGAGGCCCTCTGTGGTAGGTTCTTGTCCTGTTACTTGTTTTCTCCTATATCCAATGTCCATCCAATTTGACTTTCTCTTACCCCAGGTACTCTTTCTTGTTTATCTTCTTTAGGTGTATAGATTTCAGTATGTTTATCCTATCTTATAGCTCTATATAAGTGAGTATATACCATGTACATCTTTCTGCTTTTTGGATACCTCACTCAGGATGATCTTTTCCAGGTCCCACCATTTGCCTGCAAATTTCATGATTTCCTCCTTTTTAATTGCTGAGTAGTATTCCATTGTGTAAAAGTAACACAATTTCTGTATCCATTCCTCAACTGAAGAGCATCTGGGTTCTTTCCAGGTTCTGGTTATTACGAATAAAGCAGCTACGAACATAGTTTAGCAAATGTCCTTGTTGTGTACTTGAACATTTTTTGGGTACATGCCTATGAGTGGTATAGCTGGATGTTTGTTTGTTTTTTATGGTCAGATTTCTTCTTTTTTGCACTTTCTTTTTTAAATATTTTATTTTTATTAATTAGAGTTTATTCACATTTTATACCCCCTGTAGCACCCTCACTCTTCCCCTCCCATCCCACCCTCCCTCTTCTCTGCCCATGCCCCTCTTCCAGTCCACTGATAAGGCAGGTCCTTCTCCCCTTCCCTCTGATCCTAGTCTATCAGGTTTCATCAGGAGTGGCTGCATTGTCTTCCTCTGTGGCCCAGTAAAGCTGCTCCCCCCGCAGAAGGAAGTGATCAAAGAGCAGGCCAATCATTTCCAGTCAAAGACAGTCCCAGTCCCCATTACTACGGAACCCACTTAGACACTGAACTGCCATAGGCTGCCTCTGTAGAGGGATTCCAAGCCATCTCCATGAGTGGTCCTTGGCTAGAGTATCAGTCTCAGAACAGACCCCTGTGCCCAGAATTTTTGAATCTGCTGCTCTCCTTGTAGAGCTCCTGTCTTCTCCAGGTCTTACTATCTCCCACTGCTTTCATGAGATTCCCTGCACTCTACCCAAAGTTTGGCTATGAGTTGAGCACCTGCCTCGATACCTTGCAGGATAGAGCCTTTCAGAGGTCCTCTGTGGTAGGCTCCTTTCCTGTTCCATGTTTTCTCCTCCTCCAATGTCCATCCTCTTTGCCTTTCTGAATGGACATTGAGCATTTTAGCCAGGGACCTCCTTTTTTATTAGCTTCCTTAAGTGTACAGATTTTAGTATGTTTATCCTATACTATATGTCTAATATCCACTTATAAGTGAATATATACCCTGTGAGTCTTTCTACTTCTTGGATACCTCACTCAGGATGATCTTTACCAGTTCCCACCATTTACCTGCAAATTTCATGATTTCCTTGTTTTTTTTACTGCTGAGTAATATTCCATTCTGTAGATGTACCACAATTTCTGTATCCATTACTCAATTGAGGGGCATCTGGGCTTTGTTCAGTTTCTGGCTATTACAAATAAAGTTGCTACAAACATGATTGAGTAAATATCCTTGTTGTACACATGAGCATTATTTGGATATATGCCTAGGCGTCGTATGGCTGGATCTTGAGGAAGCACTATTACTGATTGTCTGAGAAAGCTCTGGGTTAATTTTACAAAGTGGTTGTACAAGTTCACATTTCCACCTGCAATGGAGGAGGGTTCTCCTTTCTTGACATCCTTTCCAGCATGTGTTGTCACTTGAGATTTTCATCTTAGCCATTATGATGGGTGTAAGGTGAAATCTCAGGGTCATTTTGATTTGTATTTCCCTGATAACTAAGGATGGTGAGCATTCCTTTAAATGTTTCTCTGCCATTTGATATTCCTCTATTGAGAATTCTCTATTTAGCTCTGTACCCCATTTTTTAATTAGATTACTTGATTTGTTGCTTTTAACTATTTTTGAGTTCTTTATATATTCTGGATATTAGCTCTCTGTCAAATATAGGGTTGGTTAAGATCCTTTCCCAATCTGTAGGCAGTCGTTTTGTTTTGGTGACACTGTCCTTTGCTTTACAGAACCTTTTCAGTTTTAGGAGGTCCCATTTATTGGTTGTTGCTCTTAAAGCCTGTGTTGTTGGTGTTCTGTTCAGGAAGTTGTCTCCTGTGTCAATGAGTTCAGGGCTCTTCCCCACTTTTTCTGCTAGCCGTTTTAATGTGCCTGGTTTTATGTTGAGGTCTTTGATCCACATGGACTTTAGTTTTATGCAGGGTAATAAGTATGGATATATTTGCATTTTTCTACATGTAGACATCCATTTAGACCAGCACCATTTGTTGAAGATGCTATCTTTTTTCCATTGTATGGTTTTGGCATCTTTGTCAAAAATCAGGTGTCCGTAAGTATGTGGGTTTATTTCTGGGTCTTCAATTTAGTTGCATTGATCCACCATTCCATTTCTATGCCAGTACCATGCAGCTTTTATTACTGTTGCTCTATAGTACAGCTTGAGATCAGGGATGGGGATACCTCCAGAAGATCTTTTATTGTAGAAGATAATTGAAGCAATTCTGAGTTTCTTGTTATTCCATATGAAGTTGAGAATTTTTCTTTCAAGGTTTGTAAACTATTGTGTTGGTAATTTGATGGGAATTGCATTGAATCTGTAGATTGCTTTTGGTAAGATGGCCATTTTTCCTATGTAATATTGCCAAGCCATGAGCATGTGAGATCTTTCCATCTTTTGATATCTTCTTCTAACTCTTTCTTCAGAGACTTGAAATTTTTTTCAAACAAGTCTTTGACTTCCTTGGTTAGGATGACACCGAGGTACTTTATATCCTCTGTGGCTATTGTGAAGGGTTTTGTTTCCCTTATTTCTTTCTCAGTCTTTTTGTCTTTTGTGTTCAGGGGGGCTACTGATTTTTTTTTTTTAGTTAATTTTGTATCCGGCCACTTTTCTGAAAGTGTTTATCAGCTCTAGGATTTCCCTGGTAGAACTTTTGGGTTCACTCAGGTATACTATCATATCATCTGCAAACAGTGATACTTTGACTTCTTCATTTCCAATTTGTATTCCCATGATCTCCTTTAATTCTCTTATTGCTCTAGCAAGGACTTCCATAACTATGTTGAAGAGATATGGAGAGAGTGGGCAGCCTTGCCTTGTCCTTGATTTCAGTGGGAATGTTTTCTATTTCTCTCTGTTTAGTTTGATGTTGGCTATAGGCTTGCTGTATATTGGCTTTATTATGTTTTGGTATGTGCCTTGAATTCCGGATCTCTCCAAGACTATAAATATGAATGGATATTGGATTTTTGTCAAATGCTTTTTCAGTATCTACGGAGATTATCGTGTGGATTTATCTTTAGTTTGTTTATATGGTGGATCACATTGATGGATTTCCATATATTGAACCACCCCTGCATAGCTAAGATGAAGCTTAGTTGGTCATAGCGGATGATATCTTTGATGTGTTCTTGTATTCGGTTTGCAAGTATTTTGTTGAGTATTTTTGCATCAATGTTCATAAGGGAGATTGGCCTGAAATTCTCTTTCTTTGTTGGGTCTCTGTGAGGTTTAGTTACCAGCGAGACTGTGGCTTCATTGAATGAGTTTGGTAGTTTTCCTTCTGTTTCTATTTTGTGCAATAATTTGAAGATAACTGGAGTTAGCTCTTCTTTAAAGGTCTGGTAGAATTCTGTGCTGAAACCATCTGGCCCTGGGCTTTTATTGGATGGGAAACTCTTGATGACTTCCTCTATTTCCCTATGGGATATGGGACTATTTAATTATTTGCCTGGTCTTGTTTCAGCTTTGCTGAGTGGAATCAATCAATAAAATCGTCCATTTCATTTAGACGTTCATGTTTTGTAGCTTACAGATTTTTGAAGTAACTCCTAATGATTGTTTGGTTTTCCTCAGAGTCTGTTGTTATGACCTCCTTTTCATTTCTGATTTTGTTAATTTGGATAGTGTCTCCCTCTGGCTTTTAGTTAGTTTGGCTATCTTGTTGATTTTCTCAAAGAACCAGCTCTTGGTTTCATTGATGCTTTGAATTGTTTTATTTGATTCTAATTTATTGATTTCAACCTGAGTTTGATTATTTCCTTTTTTTTCTCTAGGGGTTTTTGGTGAGCCATTAAGTTGCTTGAATGAGATGTCTCGAATTTCTTCTTGAAGGCACTTAGTGCTATGAACTTTCCTCTTAGCACTGCTCTCTTGTCCCATAAGTTTGGGCATGTTGTGCCTTTATTTTCATTGAATTCTAGGAAGACTTTAATTTCTTTCTTTATTTCTTCCCTGACCCGGCTGTCATTTAGTAGCAAGTTGTTCAGTTTCTATGTGTGTGTATGCTTTTTGCTATTTCTGTCATTAGCAAGTTGTTCAGTTTCCATGTGTGTGTAGGCTTTTAGCTATTTCTGTTGTTGTTGAGGTGCAGCTTTAGTCCACGGTGGTCAGATAGGATAAAAGGGATTATTTCAATCTTCTTGAATCATTTGAAGCTCACTTTGTGACCAACTATATGGTTTATTTTGGAGAAGGTTCTATGAGGTGCTGAGAAGAAGAGCTCAAGTACACAACAAGGACATTTGCTCAACTATGTTCATAGCTGCTTTATTTGTAATAGCCAGAACCTGCAAGCAACCCAGATATCCCTCAGCTGAGGAATGGATACAGAAATTATGGTATTTTTACACAATAGAATACGATTCAGCAATTAAAAACGAGGAAATCATGAAATTCACAGGCAAATGGTGGGACCTGGAAGCGATCAACCTAAGTGAGAAAGAAACGTATGGTATATACTCACTTATATAGACCTATAGGATAGGAAGGTCATGCTGAAATCTATACACCTAGGGAAGATGTACAGGAAGGAGGACCCAGGTTGATATGATCAATGCTTGTTTAGATGAACAAATGGGATGTACATTGAATGGAGGAGAAAGCAAGCAACAGGACAGGAGCATACCAAAGAGGGCCTCTGAAAGAATCAATATAGCAATGTATCAAAGCAGATATTAAGACTCACAACCAAGCCTTCTTCAGAGGGCGGGAAATAATAATAAAAATAGGGGGAGTTAGTAAGACTTGGGGAGAATAAGAGCTCCACAAAGACCAAACTGAGCAGGGCACAGGGGTCTTTTATGAGACAGTTTCTCCAACCAAGGACCATGTACGGATATGGCCTAGAACCCCCGCTCAGATGTGGCCCATAGTAGCTTGGTGTCCAACTGAAGACCCTAGTAAGGGGAACAGAGACTGTTTCTGTCATGAACTTGATGGCTGGCTCTTTGACCATCCCCCATACATGCCAGGGAGTAACAGCCTGGCTAGATCCCAGGGGAGGACATTGCAGCCAGCCCTGAGGAGACAAGATGAATTGGGGTCAGATGGAAAGGGAGGAGATCCTCCCCACGTCGGGGAGGAGATGAGGGAGGGAATGAGGGAGGGGGCTATGCCTGGGATGCAAGTACCTAACCTCTGAATAATATAAAAATAAATAAATTACATTAAAAAATTTTTAAAAAGAAGGTAAATTCCTTTGTGTTTGGGTGTAAGTTTCTGTAAACGTCTGTTAGGTCCATTTGATTCATGACCTCTGTTAGAAACATTGTTTCTTTGTTTCATTTCTGTTTTGTTGACCTTTCCTTTGTTGAGAGTAGGGTGTTCAAGTCTCCTACTATTAATGTGTGGGGAACTATGTGTGGTTTAAGTTTTATCAATGTTTCTTTTACAAATGTGGGTGCCCTTGTATTTAGGGCATAGATGTGCAGGATTCTGATGTCTTCCTGGTGGAGTTTTCCTTTGATGACTATGAAGTACCCTTCCCCATCTCTTTTTATTAATTTTGGTTGAAAGTCTACTTTATTAGATATTAGGATGGCTATTCCTGCTGCTTCCTGGGTTCATTTGCTTGGAAAATTGTCTTCCAGCCCTTTACTCTCAGGTAATATCTATCTTTGTATCTTAGGTGTGTTTCTGGTATGCAACAGATTGTTGGGTCTTATTTACGCATCCATTCTATTAGACATTATTTTTATTGGAGAATTGAATCCATTGATGTTGAGAGATATTAATGACCTGTGGCTGTTACATCTTCTGATATTGATGTTGGCTGTGGTGATGTGTTTGTGTGCTTGGCTACGTTTTGTTTTACTATGGTGAGGGTATTTATCTCCTGAGTTTTCTTGAAATTAGTTAGTTTTCTTGGATTCTATTTTTCCTTCTAGCATCTTCTGTAACGTTGGATTTGTGTGTAGATATTGTTGAAATTTGTTTTTGTCGTTGAATATCTTGTTTTCTCTGTCTATGAGGACTGAGAGTTTTGCTAGGTATAGTAGCCTGGACTGACATCTGTGTTCTCTTAGGGTCTGCATGATATCTGTCCAGGCCTTTCTGGCTTACACAGTCTCTGTTGAGAAGTCAGGTGTGATCCCGATGGGTTTGCCATTATATGTTACTTGGGCTTTTTCCCTTGCAGCTTTGAGTATTTTTTTCTTTGTTCTGTATACTTACTGTTTTGACTATTATGTGGTGGAAGGATTTTCTTTTCGGTTCTACTTTACTGGTGTTCTGTAGGCCTCTTTTATGCTTATAAGCCACTCCTTTAAGTTGGGGAAATTTTCTTCTATGATTTTGTTGAAAATATTTTCTGGGCCTTGGAGACAGGAACTTTCTTTTTCCTCTATTCCTATTATTCTTAGTTTTTGTCTTTTCACGTTGTCTTGGATTTCTTGGATGGTTTGTGTCAGGAATTTTTTAGATTTATTATTTTCTTTGACAGATACATTGATTTCTTCCATTGTATCTTCCACACCTGAGATACTTTCTTCCATCTCCTGTAGTCTGTTGGTTATGCTTACCTCTGCAGCTTCTGTTTTCTTTCTTAAGTTCTCCCTCTCCATGAGTTCCTTCGTTTGTGTTTGACAGTACCATTTTGAAGCAAGAAATTCACATTTTAGTTTAGATATGATACATATATGATGGATCTAAGTATACATAGAACCTATTCTTTTAGGCATCTTAACTATGAGAACAGGAACAACACTGTGTTTTAGCTACTTAGATAGTCTTTTCAAAATTAAGTATAATTTTAATAGCCACTTTGATAGTTAATTTGAGAATGGAATCTTCAGATAGTCTGTAAAGCTACACTTGTACTTTGACACAGAAATTGTTAAATGATGTGAAATATATATCCCAATTCATCCCTAGATTTCAGGTCTTATGTACAACTACCCTATAAGGGCAGAAAATCTTGGATTAATTGTAATATATGAAATAAAAAAAGATATTAGATTATGTCTGAAAAGGCCTAGTGACAAAAAAGAATGAGACTGAAGTTCCTTCTGTCTCCGGGCCTTTATTCTGATTTAAATTCAAAAACTTCCTCAAGAGGAAATATAATGCAACCATGAAACACAAAAGAAAAGCCATAACACCTGAAAATACTTTGATGAAATTCAGTCAGAAAGATAAAATAATATCTATAGCCTTTTGTTCCTCACTGTCTGATATCACAAAGGGCACAATCATGTATGACAGAGTATTCACTGCCTCGTGTCTTAAAGGGGCCACTTTTTTCATGTTGGACTTAAATTCTTTGGTGCATGTCTTTTCTTCTAGCAGACAAGAGGAAGTGCATTTGTTGTAGTAAAGTTTGGACTCAAGGCCATAAATGAACATTCCTTAGATTTGGTATTGTGAAAGCTTTGGGGAAAAGTATCCCACAAAAACCTGTTGGAATGTCTAAAACTATAGGATTATTGTACTCTTGTATGCTCCCCTTTGTCCATTTTCATCCTATTATTTAATTTTTGAGATTTTTAAAAAATATATGTAAGAGAAAACAAGTAACAGGACAGCAGCCTATCACAGAGGGCCTCTGAAAAACTCTACCTAGCAATGTATCAAAGCAGATTATGAGACTCATAACCAAACCTTGGTCAGAGTGCAGGGAATCATGAAATAATGGAGGGTTAGTAAGATCTGGAGAGGACAGGAACTCCACAAGGACCAAATATATCTGGGAACAGGGGTGTTTTCTAACACTGATTCTCCATCCAAGGACCATGCATAGATATAACCTAGAACTCCTGCTCGGATGTAGCCCATGGGAGCTCAGTATCCAAGTGGGTACCCTAGTAAGAGGAACAGGGACTGTCTCTGACATGAACTCAGTGGCTGGCTTTTTTACCTACCTCCACTCCCTGCTCCCGAGGGAGAAGCAGCCTTGCTAAGCCACAGAGGAAGACATTGCAGCCAGTCCTGAAGAGATCCGATAAGCTAAGGTCAGATGGAAGGGGAGAAGGACCTCCCCTATCAGTGGACATAGACAGATGTAGGGAATAGATGAGGGAGGGTGGGATTGGGAGGGAATGAAGGAGGGGGCTACAGCTGGGATACAAAGTAAATAAATTGTAATTAATATAAAAAACAAAAAATTAATAAGAAACCATGTGTATTAGTGATTTTGCTTGTGTATATGTCTGTGATGCAGGTCATAAATGCTGTCAGATACATGGCAGAGAGAGTAGGCGACAGATTTATTCACCATATAAAACAATCTGTGGCCTACTGCATGAATTAAAAAAAATAAAGAGAAAACCTTGTGGAGGAATCATTAAGGTGCAAGGGTTCAGGAGCCATCTGAATAAAGGTTTATATAAGTAACCAGAGTATAAACACCATCTGTGTTTCTTTCTTAAACATGAAAGAATTTTTTAAGTGAAAACCATACTAATATTATGAAGAACAAACAAATAGTCTAATGCATGAAGATTTGGAGATACATCTAATTTAACCAGAACAGCATAAGTGCCTACCTATTCAAAGTCACAGAGAAGGAAGCTGTTCTGTTCTTTTTCTTGAATGATAATGATGTTTTCCTGATTTTTTAAAATTTTCATTAATTATGCTTTATTCACTTTGTATCCCCCCACAGGCCCCTCCCTCCTTCCCTCCCAATTCTGCCTTCCCTCCCCCTTCTCCACACATGCCCCTCCCCAAGTCCACTGATAGGGGAGGACTTCCTCTCCTTCCTACTGATCCTAGTCTATCAGCTTTCATCAGGAGTGGCTGCATTGTCTTCCTCTGGGGCCTGGTAAGGCTGCTCCCCCATCAGGGTGAGGTGATCAAAGAGCAGACCAATCAGTTCATGTCAGAGGCATTCCCTGTTCCCATTATTATGGAACCCACTTGGACACTGAACTGCCATGGGCTACATCAGTGCAGGGGTTCTAGGATTTCTTTATGCATGGTACTTGGTTGGAGTATCAGTCTCAAGAAAGACCCCTGTGCTCAGATTTTTTGGTTCTGTTGCTCTCCTTGTGGAGCTACTGGCCTCTCCTATCTTATTCTTTACCACATCTTTCATTAGATTCCATCCACTCTGCCCAACAGTTGGCCATAAGTCTCAGTATCTGCTTTGGTATCCTGCAGGGCAGAGTCTTTCAGAGGCCCTCTGTGACAGGCTCCAAACTTGTTCCCTCTTTTCTCCTTCTTCTGATGTCCATCCTTTTTGCCTTTCTGGCTGGGGATTGAGCATTTTAGCTAGAGTCCTCCCTTTTGATTAGTTTCTTTAGGTGTACAGATTTTAGTAGGTTTATCCTATTTTATATGTCTATATGAGTGAGTATGTACCATATGTGTCTTTCTGCGTCTGGGATAACTCACTCAGGATGATCCTTTCCACTTCCCACTATTCACCTGCAAATTTCATGATATCCTTGTTTTTTATTGCTGAGTAATATTCCATTTTGTAGATGTACCACAATTTTTGTATCCATTCCTGAATTGAGAGGCATCTGGGTTGTTTTCAGCTTCTGGCTATTACAAATAAAGCTGCTACCAACAGTAGTTCAGCAAATGTCCTTATTGTGTACTTGAGCCTCTTTTGGATATATGCTTAGGAGTGGTATAGCTGGATCTTGAGGAAGCACTATTCCTAGTTGTCTGAGGAAGTGCCAGATTGATTTCCAGAGTGGTTATACAAGTTTACATTGCCACCAGCAATGGAGGAGGGTTCCCCTTTCTCCACAACCTCTCCAGCAAGTGTTATCACTTGAGTTTTTGATCTTGGCCATTCTAATGGCTGTAAGGTGAAATCTCAGGGTCATTTTGATGTGCGTTTCCTTGATGGCTAATGATGCCATACAATATATATATTGAATATTAGCCCTCTGTCAGATAAAGAGTTGGTGAAGATTCTTTCCCAATCTGTAGGCAGTCGTTTTGTTTTGATGACTGTGTGTTTTCCTGATTTTTATATAAGACAGGTCATCGCTATTACAATAATACTTAGAAACAGGAGAAAACTGCATCATGAGGACAAATCTGAGATTCTCAGAGGAAATTAATCTTTGATAATTCATGATTTTAAAAAATATATCTTCAGAGGCCCCAAAACACTTTTCAGCTTATGCTATGATTATCTTATTTTTTTCTATACTCCTGAAGTTTCCAAATCCTTCCCCATGATCTTTACTCTCAGCCGATAACCTCACTTCCCAAACCTCACTTTCTACTGAGTGGGGTAACCCCATCCCAGAAAGAAAAACACCACAAGCTTTCATTTGTTTTTCCTAGTTCCAAGTCTTCAGCTGTTGAATATTCAACATGTAGCAACCACAGAAACCACTACTCTAGAAGAGCACCATGAGGGGAATGACAGAAGGGAGCTGATTGAAAGGAGAAAAGGAAAAATGAGGAAATAGGCTCCAAATGAGAAGGGGGAAGCAGTCAATACAGAAGGAGACGGAGGGAGAAGAGAAAAATAACACTACATTTTTTGAAAAAGCTTCAAAAATCTTATTATTTTACAGTTACCAAAAATTGTAACTATTGTATGAGTGTGTGCATATGTGTCTTAAAAGATTTTATGCTTCTAGAGCTGACAATGTCACCATAAAGAACTGTAGACTGATAGAAGCCTTAGTGCTAGGCACAAGAAATCTTTAAAGCCATTGCTAAGGGTAGTCCCAGTGACTCATCAAACAATATTGATTATGGTTGTTTCCCTTGGTTGCCTCTGAGAGACTACAGGTAAACTCCTGTTGCTGACGATACTTTATACTTAGGACACAAAACCTTTATTATTTGATCTGGCTATAACCTGAGTTCCTATCTTCCTTTGGTCTAGCTTTTGTGGCACAAGAAAATACTATGCAAGCTGCCAAAGGAGGGAAGCAATTAATATTTCTTCCTATCCAGCTGTGACACCTATGAACCACAACAATGACCAGCATAGCATGATACTCATAAAGGAACAATAAGCAACAGTTGTTTATTCGAACTTAAGGCCCACCCAACAGATGGAAAACCATGTCTGGTCTTAGAAACCTAACTTGGGGCTAATGAAGTCCTATATTTAAAAGTATCTACTACTTTGTTAGACCAAGATTAATTTCTGTCTACATTCTGTCTTGTCCTTTTACCCACAGATCACCCCTGATAAAAGTAGCTTATCTTCCCAGCAAATGAAGAACATCACAGAAAACCACAATGGTACATAGTACAGAGATCAATTGTGTAGGTCTCCTAATATACACACAAACAACAAAATTATCTCAGCTGGATGTATTTATATATTTATACATGTGTGTGTTTATCTATGCATGTGTCTGTGTAACAATGGTAACTGGAAGAGAATATCAATTTGAGACCAAGTGGGACACTGAGGGAGTTGTTGGGACTAGACTTGGGAGGAACTGGGCGTAGGAAATGCAGAAGGGAAAGTGATATAATTGTATTCTATTTCAAATGTTTAAAACATGAAGAAATATAAAAATGTACTGCTTGCTGAAATATAAAAGAAAGGGTGAGAGCTGGTTTTTTAGATTTTTTTAATTTAAATTTATTTTTTATAATTTATTCACTTTACATCCTGATTGTAACACCTTCCCTTTTCTCATCCTGTTTCCAGCCTCCCTCCCATTTACCCCTAGCCTTCTTCTATTCCTCAGAAAGAGGGAGCTCCCCTACAATCTGACCTCATCCTATAAAGTCTCATTAGTACGGTTTGCATCTTCTTCCTCTGTGATCTGTAAAGGTCCCTCCCCCAGACCAGGAGGAAGTGATGAAAGAGTGGGTAACAGAGTCCATGTCAGAGATAGCTCTTGTTCCCCTTACTTGAAGACCCACATGGAGACTGAGTGGTCTATAGGCTACATCTAAGCAGGGGCTCTAGGTCCTTTCCATATATAGTCCTTGGTCCATCAGTGTCTACAGGGCCCCCTGGGCCAAGATTTGTTGGCTCTGTTGGTCTTCTTAAATACCAAATTTCTCAAAAAAATCCATCCACATCAGTGTCCATAACACTTGGCTATGAATATCAAAGAAGAAGTCCTTTAGAGGCATCTCAAGATTAGGCGACTTCTTGTGTACCTAAAGATTTACTCAGTTATGCACTTTCTTGCATTAACAACTTCCTGTCCATTGGCTCATACTTATTAATATAAAGATACATATTACACAGAAACTCTCTTAACTCTGACTATACTACTGTCTCATATCTCTGCTTTCTATCTCTGTAAAATAACTTTAAAGGTTTTCTATCACCATTATAACAATTACTGCATCTTTCACTTTTACACCCATGTCCAGTTTGCTTCTTCCTCTGCCACTTGGTTAAAACTGCTCCTGTCAATGTCACTTTCTTATTGCCAAATCCAAACCAATAGTAAATTCCCTGCCCTCATTTCACAAGCTTTTCCAGTACAGCGTAATACAGTAGATCTTTTCCCATTTCTTGAAATGTATTTTCAGCTCTTTACTACCATGATATCACACTATCTTGACTTTTCTTCTGTTACGGTGATCCATTAAAATTTCTGTCACTAACAGTTTCTTCTTTAGTAACAGACTCTAAATGTTGGAGAACCTAAGGGCTTGTTAACTAGGGCTTGCTTCCTTTGTAACTGTACTCCAAGTTTAAGTTTAGTAGTGTAACATTAAATAGCACCCACATCGCCATAACTAACACACTAATATTTTCGCCTTTATATGTCCCTTGAGAATCAAATTTACATATTCAACTACTTATTCAACACTTCCATTTGTAAGTCTAATAGGCATCTCCAACAAAATATATCAAAGCCAGAACTTTTGCTCCTTCTGCACAAACACTCCTATATCCTTTCCTCATCCAGTGATCTTCATCTCATTAGCTGCTGGAAAATATTCCTGAGTGGCTTTATTTCTTTTATTTCTTTCCCTTCAACCTTATTTTTTTAATCTATTAGCAAGTTTTAGTGATCTGTTTGTCCACTTCTTTTGATCCCTATGGACATCAGCCTAGTCCAGGACATTATTCTCTCCCTCTTGAACTGACAAATTCAACTCTCTTCTTCCCTATTCCAATTTGTTTCTTTAAAAACCAATATCTGTTCAACATTCCACATCACACTCAGAGAGCCAGAGACTGGGAAGAGCCTTTCACACATGTCTACAATATATTTGGATAATATTCACTCTTATTCATCCTCATAACTTCTCCTAGATTCACCTTAATCCCTCTTAAACTTGTGCCTCTCTTATTATTCAGTAACCTAGCTAGTACAATTGTGCTGCCTATGTTCTGAGGCATATAGTGACTCACAGTAGCACATGGTTGATCCACTAGCTGTCACAGATTTAGATAATAATGACTTTTCCTTCCTCAGAAACCATCAACTGTCAGTATATCGTCAACTAGTAGTGGGAGTTCATGAACCCCTCCTCTTTCATGCTGGAAAGATGATTGGCTTGACCTTGTACTGGTCCTGTGTGCACTGCTGCGATGGATTCGTGAGTGTAACGATCCTGTCATATCACCCTGTTTCTATCCAGTTCTCTCCAGTCTCTGGCTCTTACAATCTTTCGGTCCTCTTTTGCATGGTGATACTTGAACCTTGGAGAAAACGAGTGTGATAGAGATATCTTATTTATAGCTGAGCACTCCATAGATACTTGTTTTGTGCACTTAGACAAGTTGTAAGTTTCAGCATTAACTACCTTAACTATAATCCACCACACAGAGAAACTTCTCTGATAAGGTCTGAGAGCTGCACTAATCTATGGCTATAGAAATATAAATTCAGAGGATGGGTAATGATGTATTCATTTAACAAAATAATAGTAGTTCACCTCTAGGTTCGATAGGCTCCCCAGTCATAAGTATTTGACTGATTCATAGTACCAGGCATGTATTTCCTCTGTAAACTCCTTAAATTTAATCAGTAAGTGGATGGCTAATACCGTAACTTTCAAAAAAAGGGGGCAAACCAAAAAATAGCCACAACCAATGTAAAAATCCAGATATAAGATGCCTACCATATACTTAAATGCTAAAGGTAAAAGGGAGTTTATATAAAGTTTGGTTATAAAGGCATAACTGCCCATTCTGTATTAAAAAGAGATAAAACAAAAATAGCTACAACATATATTAAAAACCTAGGTCTAAATCTCTAAACAAGTACAACATGCCTAGGATATACTTAAATTCTAAATTAAAAAGGAGTTTATATTAAGTTTACTTAAAACATGCCTTTTCTATTGCTCAAGACAACCATCTTCTCTATCTAACCAGGAGATAAGTACCAGGTTGGCTTAATAGAATAGGTGTCCAAGAGCCCATAAAAGGCATTGTGATTTATACAACCTTATTTATTTGAACATGGTAATGATTATATGTTCAATAATAATGGTAACTTATATTGCTGACCCGTTTACGTAGGAACAACTCTAAAACTGACTGACACATAAAATAGATCTCCAGCCAGAATTTCAACAATACATAGAGAATAAATCCTTGGGCACAATATCCTCAAATTTTATTATCCCATTCTTTCATAGGCATATATAAAATTGGTTTACAGTTTAGTTTCATCTTGAACATCTCATACATTTATAATTTTAGAGCTGTATAATGTTTGTGAGAAATTACAGGTGTGCAGAACAAAAGGACTGGACACCAGAGACGCTGGATTAAACTTGATGGAATCCATGCTTGCAGGATACTGAGACATTGACACATCTGTTCCAGCATCTTTCACATTCCAGCATTCTGCTTGTTCCTGCCTCAACTGTTTCAATTGTTTCTCACCAAAGCCTACTCTCAAGATACCTTTAAAGAAAGTTACTAATCTCAATTGATCCTGTGATTTATACTTTTCCAAACAGGACTTCTATTAAGTCTAAAATTTCTCAACATTCAAAGACTAAAGCACAAATGTTAATGCTTGCTTAATAAACCATTTTTCCCAATGTCCTTTGGGCCCCCTAACAAAATTTCTACGTGTCCAAAATGTCAGCCAGAAGAAATTCAGGAGAACAATGTCCAATTTCCTTTAAGGGGGTTGTATAATTTTTTGGTTATTTTCTATGACTATGAATGTTTATTGTCATTGGGAGATGGTTATAAATTATTAATGATCTTATGCAGAGGAAAAACAAGTTTAGACTCAGGGATTTTACTCTTTTCCTTTTTTCTTTTCTCTTTCTTTCTTAGATAAGGAGAAAAGGGGTTAAAAAGAAAGAAAGGGAACACAGGGATATCTTTTAGGAATAATAAGACAAAAGGTAGATTGTTGAATCTACTCAACTTAAGGCTTTATTTGTTATTCTCAAATAAGGTTATTTTTAACTCTGGTATAGGATTTTGTATAGTGATGCAAAATAAGTCTATTTTTAATACATTGGTAAATTTTAGTATATTGATAAAAATTCAAGGTTACTTCCAATACTTTTAAACTGCTGTTACAAACTGTTTAGGGTATTAAATCATGCAAGTTAATTGCTAGTTAATCAACTCATATTCATATCAGACACTAGTCTAATTTATCACAAGAGTATACATCCTAAGTTTAACAGATATATTTTGTAGACAGGTCTATTACTTAAAAGTAAGAACATCTTCAAAAACTTCAAAGGCCTACAGAATATGGCATTAAAGAGGACCTGGGGTAAGAGGATTAATCCTCACATAAAAAGTCAAATCGGATGGACATTGGATGTAGGAGAAAACAAGTAACAGGACAAGAACCTACCACAGAAGGCCTCGGAAAGACTATACCTAGTAGGGTATCAAAGCAAATATTAAGAAAAATAACCAACCCTTTGACAGAGTGCAGGGAATCATATGAAAGAAGGGGGAGCTAATATGACCTGGAGAGGACAGGAGCTCCACAAGGACCAGATACATCAGGGCACAGGAGTCTTTTATGAGTCTGTCTCTCCAACCAAGGACCAAGTATGGTTATAACCTAAAACCCCTGCTTGTATGTAGCAAATGGTAGCTCAATACCCAAATGGGTACATCAGTAAGTGGAACACAGACTATTTTGGACATGAACTCAATGGCTGGCTCTTCGACCTCCCCGCCCTGCGAGGGAGGAGCAGCCTTGCCAGGCCACAGAAGAGGACATTGCAACCATTCCTGAAGAGACCTGATAAACTAGAGTTAGATGGAAGGGAAGGAGGTCTTCCCCTATCAGTGGACCTAGAAAGGGGCAGGGAGGAGATGAGGGATGGAAGGGTGGGATAGGGAGGGGTGGGGGAGGGGGCTATGCCTGGGATACAAAGTATATAACCTGTGATTAATATAAAATAAAAATGTTGAAATTAAAAAAAATAAAAAATAAAAATATTTAATCCAGAAAAAATGTCTTTATTATTTTAAGATTCTTTGACAATGAGACAGGTAATCCCCTGGCAGCACCCAGGGATGAGCATCGAAGAACCTCCATATGAAGATGGCTTCAAATATGGCAAATGAGCCAATCGGGCAAAAAGAAAATGACCTCATTTCATGACAGACAGAATTCTGCCAAAAATAGTCAAGATTAAATGCAGGACAAGTGGACTACCAAACCTGGCCAAGACAGGGTAAGCAAGTCCTAAATAGTTCCTACTTCACATATATGTCTGTCAAATATACTGAGCCAGAGGGCTAAAGACGATGCTCCAGTGTTGCAGAGAGTTATGGGTGGCTATTCAGGCAGCAAACTGTCACTGTCAATTTTTTAACTTTTGGGATAACTATTAATGAGCACTTTCTATTTACTTTAGTAACTAATTTTACTCTTTCTCTCATCTCTGATGGGGTTGAAGACCAAATAGTTAAAATTTCCACAATTAAGCTTAAATTGTTTAGAACTTAAGAAAATGTCTTCACATAGGTCATACCAATAAGGATAAAAGTTAATTTACATATAGAACTCTAAACTTGTCAACATACTTTCTCCTAAGTTGCCAAATAAACTGGACATTGCACATGTAAATCTTACCTAATAGTTTTCATAACTTTTATAATTATTATTTTATTGAAATAAAATGAGCCTTTTATGGACTTAACAGGGGAAATGCTGGTATAATATTCTTTTGGAATATATATATATATATATTACCCTTGTTCATTCAAATGCTGATTTCTCTACCCCACTGTCTGGTTTGAATCTGGACATTGCACTGTGATGCTTATTCTAAGCATCACTTGTCTCAAGTTTGTGTGAACATGCTACCATTTGTTCTCTGTATTGACAATAAAACAACCAGCCTCAATGTTGAGCAATGGAGAGAATAGGCTGGGACACCCTGGTCCAGAGGGAAGGAGAAGGAAGCTAGGAACTGTTGTGTTAATTAAATGCCTCATCTTATTTATGTTACAATTTTTTCCACTGCATAAGATATAATCAAGAGATTATGTGTCTTGGGTTTTAAAAGAGACAGCACTAATTTCCTATAACTGTTTTCAATAAGGGAAATTTGTTAAATATATTACCCAAAGTAATCTCAGCCCTATGCAAAGATATTAATGTAAATAAATAAAACTTTTTAAAATCAATTTTAAAATAATATATATTCTTCTACAAGAAAGTATAATTCCTCAACAAATCACCTATGATTTTAAAATAATTGTCAGTGAATCCAAGATGACAGCTACCACCACGCACTGTATCTGAGTGGCACAGTATATAGATAAATTCACAACAAAAATGATTAAAAGAAAAGAAGCATTAAAACACAGTAACACCACCAAATCCACAAAAAAGGGAACTAAAAGTCATTGTTCTATATTATCTATCAACATCAATGGATTAAACTCTGCAATAAAGAGTTACAGACAGACAAAATGGTTTCAGAAACAAGATACAATGCTCTGCTATATCCAAGAAACATACCTCTACAATGAAGATACACACTACCTCAAAGTAAAGAGCTAGAAAAATGTTTTTCAAACAAATGGACCCAGAAAATAAGTTGGGAATAGCTATCCTAATATCTAATAAAATAGATTTTCAACCAAAATTAATCAAAAAAAGATGAGAAGGGGCACTTCATTCTCATCAAAGGAAAAATATACCAGGAGGACATCACAATTTTAAACATCTATGGTCAAATACAAGAGCAACTACATTTGTAAATGAAACATTATTAAACCTTAAATCACATCAAGCTCAACACCTTTATAGACTTCAACACTCCACTCTTGCCAAGAGACAGATGGTCTAGACAGAAGTTACCGAGGGAAGTAATGACACTTATTGAGGTCCTGAATCAAATTGACCTAATAAAATCCTACAGAGCTGTTCACCCAAACTCAAAAGAGTACACCTTCTTTTCAGCACCTCATGGAACCTTCTCAAAAATTGACTATATGGTGGGGCCAAAGCAAGCCTCAGCAGATACAAGAAGAATGATATAATCCCTTGGATCCTATCAGAACACCATAGCCTAAGATAGATTTTAACAACAACACAAATAACAAAAAGCCTACATACACATGGAAACTAAACAACTCTCTACTCAATGAAAGCTTGGTCAGGAAAAAAATGAAAAAAAGAAATTAGAGACTTCCTAAAATTCAATGAAAATGAAGGTACAACTTACCCAAACTTATGGGACACAAAGCAGTGCTCAGAGAAACGTCCACAACACTAAGTGCCTCCAGAAAGAAATTGGAGACATCTCACAAGCAACTTAATGGAACACCTAAGAGCATAATAACAACAAAAAAGCAACAAACCAAAGAGGAATAGATGATTGGAAATAATCTAAATCAGAGATGAATTCAATGAATTAAAAACAAAGGAAACGATTCAAAGCCTCAATGAGACTAAGAGATTTTCTGAGAAAATCAACAAGATAGACAAACCAGTAGCCAAACAAACTAAAAGGCAGAGAGAAACTATCTAAAACAGCATACCCAGAAAGGAAAAGGGGACATAACAACAGAGATGGTTGAAATCCAAACAATCATTGGGTCTTACTACAAAAGCCTATATGTCATAAAATTTGAAAATTGAAATGAAAGGGAGAATTTTGATAGATTCCATTTACCAAAATTAAATCTAAATCAGGTAAATAAAATATATTGAATAGTCCTGTATCCCCCAAGCAAATAGAAACACTCATCAAAAGTTTCCCTTACAAAAAAGCCCAGGTCCACATGGATTCAGCACAGAATTCTACCAGACCTTCAAAGAAGAGCTAACTCCAATTCTCTTTAAACTATTCCACAAAATAGAAACAGAAGGAACATTATCAAACTCATTCTATAACGCCACAGTTACCATGATACCTAAACCACACAAAGACCAAACAACAAAAAAATAGAACTTCAGTCCTATCTCTCTTACAAATATAGATGCAAAAATACTCAATAAAATATTTGCAAAAACAAATTCAAGAATACATAAAAGATATCCTCCACCATGGTCACTAGGTTTCATCCCAGGCATGCAGGGGTGGTTCAATATACAGATATCCATCAAGGTAATCCACAATATAAACAAAGTAAATGAGAAAAATCACATGATCATCTCCTTAGATGCCGAAAAACATTTGACAAAACCCAACACCCATTCGTGTTAAAAGTCTTAGAGAGATCAGGGATACAAAGTACATACCTAAACATAGTAAAGAAAAAATATAGCAAGCCTATAGCCACCATCAAATTAAATGGAAACTTAAATCAATTCCACTGAAATCAGGGACAAGGCAAGGCTTGTCTCTTCAACATAGTACTTGAAGTCCTAGCTAGAGCAATAAGAGAATTAACAGAGATGAAGGGAATACGAATGGGAAAGGAAGAAGTCAAAGTATCACTATTTGCAGATGATATGATTGTATACATGAGTAACCCAAATATTCAACCAGAAAACTCCTTCAGCTAATAAAAACCTTTAGTAAAGTGACTGGAAACAAAATTAACTCAAAAAATCAGTAGCCCTCCTGTATACAAAAGAAAAAGGGGCCAAGAAAGAAATTAGGGAAACTACACCATTCACAATAGCCACAAATAACACAAAGTACTTGGTGTGACTCTAACCAAGAAACTGAAAGACCTGTTTGAAAAAAAATGAAAGTCTCTGAAGAAATAAATAGAAGAAGATATCAGAAGATAGAAACATTTCCCATGCTCACGGATGCGTAGGATTAACAAAGGTAAAATGGCCATCCTGCCAAAACAAATATTTACAGAACTTGATAGAACAGTCCTCTACTTCATATGAAAAAACTCAAAACCTAATATTGTCAAAACAAACCTGTGCAAAAACAGATGGTGTAGAGTTATCTCCACGCCTGATCTCAAACTGTACTACAGAACAATAGTAAAAACATAAAAAAAAAAGAACCAATCAACCAAACAACAAAAAAGAAAAAAAAAAACTTCATGATAATGGTATATAAACAGAATGGTGGATCAATGGAATTGGATAGAAGACCTAGAAATAAATCCACACACTTATAGATACTTGAGTTTTCACAAAGAAGCCAAAACCATACAATGGAAAAAAAGGCTGCATTTTCAACAAATGGTGCTGGTCTAACTGGATGTCTACATGCAGAAAAATATAAATAGGTCCACATTTTTCACCTGCACAAAACTATAGTCCAAGTCAATCAAAGACCTCAACATAAAGCCAGACACACTGGATGGCTGCCACGAGAGGACACTGTGTCTGAGGAGTAGGACATCAGAAACAATGCAGCGACCAGGAGACTGAACTCTGGGACCTAAAATGCCAGCATTTGTGATTGCCAGGTGAGCGGAACTCCTATGGTGAGAAAATCAAGTGGTAAAACCCTAGGGACACCCACTTATTCCCCGGAAAAATCTCCTGGTGATCTGCAGCACACAGTTCTGATCTGAGCAAGCAGCCACACTGGGCGCCTGCAGCCCCCATAATAGACTGGATCACACAGTCTCCCAAGCAGTCTGAGGAGGAACCAGGTACCATTTTCACTGACCAGTACACTGCAGGCTCACACTGTACGCGTCCACCAGCAAAAACCTCAGTGCATGTGTGAGTCCTCAGGCAAGTCTGGGAAGGACCCGATTCTGCTTCAGCCCACGGGTGTACCGCAGGTGCACACCAATCGCCGGAACCACCCCAGACTGAGAGGGTTGGGGGACTGTTTTGACCAGACTTCACACTGCGGGCACACACTGCACATATCCGCCAGCAAAAACCTCAGTCCCTGTGTGTGACCACTGGCCAGACAGAAAAGGCCTCAGGCACCATTTCAGACAGGCTTGCATACAGCGGGTGCACACCGCTCAGCAACGCCTGCAACCAACCCAAACCTACT
>CM053742.1:71081989-71100252 GCA_028658305.1 Pachyuromys duprasi
AGGGGTCTTGTATGGGACAGTTTCTACAATCAAGGACCATGTGTGGATATGGCCTGGAACTCCCGCTCAGATGTGGCCCATGATAGCTCGGTGTCGGACTGAAGACCTTAATGAGGGAAAAAGGGACTGTTTCAGTCATGATCTTGATGGCTGACTCTTTGACCCTCCCCCATACAAGCCAGGGAGTGACAGACTGGCTAGATCCCAGGGGAGGGCATTGCAGCCAGCCCTGAGGAGACAGGATGAGCTGGGTTTGGATGGAAGGGGAGGAGGTCCTCCCCTGTTGGTGGACTTGGAGGGGTCGGGGAGGAGGGAGTTGAGGGAGGGAGAGGGAGAGTGGGAGGGAATGAGGGAGGAGGCTATGCCTGGGATGCAAAGTACCTAACCTGTGATTGATATAAAAATAAATTAATTAATTAAAAAAAGAAAAAAATTAAAATTTTATCTTTAGAAAGGCTTAATTTTTTGTTTTTTAAAATCTACTCTATTATTCAATTATGAACTCACCCCTGCCCACACACACGTACTCCCTTACTCTCTTCTCAAGGGTCTGAGGACCCCACCAGGTGTTGCACTAGGCTGCCTAGCACTCACATGTGTATTTAATGTCAGGGTGAATTTTCCAAGTAAACCTAGAGTTTGTATTTGGAATGACGGGGAACAACAAGTTAATGTATAAAAATATAAACTATTAAGGCAGAGTATTAGAGTTTAAAAAGAATTTTTGAATAGTTAAAGATTCTTATTCTCAGACTATTCAGTTTTAAATTGACATTAAAATAAATTTTGGTTATGAGGTTGCAAAATGAAATAATGAAATGGTGCCTGTAGTATAGTTATTAATCTGCAAATGGCACCTGTTTCTCTTTACAGTGATCAATTAAAATTACTATGCAGAACTTGTCTATCAGGAGAAAAGTAATATGTTGCATCCTCTTTGTATTCCAAAAGGCTTTGAGCACACAAAATAGTGAAAGAACTCTGAGAGTAGCTTTTTGTTGCCAGTATGTCCTTTGAACTAAATTGTAATGCATGGACAAAGAAAGAATGGAAAGCATGGGAAAATAAATTATCTGTCAAAACTTTCAACCTCTGTCTTCGAAGTTATTCCAGAATAAGCATTAGGTGGAGATCCAATGCTAGAAAGTCTATAATAAGATAAAGGGCATTGATAGTATACTTGTCAAAGCTTCTATCTCTATACCAAAATAGCAGTTTACTTAGTATCTTATTATAACTTCTCTCTGACTCAGAAAATTCACTTATTTCTCTGTTATAACCATGAACATTTGCAACTAAATCTCTGCAACCTATCCTAATTAGATTCATCAATAATGTCATAAAACTATAAGAAAACATCACAACTTGCTGCACAATGTCAAGTTGGTTCACTGTGTGGTGCCTAGTTCACAACATGTCATTCTGGTTGCTAGAAACATAACCATCTTTCAGATGTTGATGGAGTATTACTGATAATCAACTGGACTTCTATCCAATATAGTCTCTCTCTCATATGCAAGTCCAAAAAATTAATGCTCTGTATCATTTCTCCATGGGAGGAAAATGGTAGACATTTCCCTCTAGAACTGAATTTAAGTGGACCTGATAATAGAAAACAGCATTGTCAAAGATCAATTTCACTAATTGTATTATACATTATATATAAATATATAATAAAATGTTTAGCATATATTTATATTATATATAAATAGACATGCAATAGCAACTAGTGAAAAAGATGCCATGAATATTAAAGAGAGCTGGGTGGGTCATATAGGATGGTTTGGAAGGCAGAATGGGAAGAAAAAAGTGCTTTAATTAAATTGTAGTCTCAAAAATTAAAAAAAAATAATGAAGCGTATTTGCTTTTATTACATATAAATCTACTTTATGCTCTGTTTAATTTGTTTTAAAATTTTTTATCGACAGTAGATTCTTCTCTCATACAATACAAATACATCCCGACCACAGCTCTCCTTTCCTCCACTCTTCCCAGCTCCCCACCATCACCTCCTCTTTCCCATAGATCCTTTCTTCCTCTGCTTCCTCTTCAGAAAAGAATAGGCCTCCAAGAGACCTGAAGTTTGATTTCATCTTAAACAAATTCCTGTACAGCATAAATGCACTGTTTTCCATTAGACGGCAGTGATTAAGTACCTACTTTTACATATCTACCTTCGCTTAAGTGTGAGGAAAAGCCTATGTGAAAACTATTCAGTTGACAGTGGTGTAGGTAGTGCTTGTAATAACTTGAAATTTAAATTGTGCAAATAGTCTTCTAAAGTAGTTTTAGCAAAAGTGAGAGAGATCACTAGGTAAAAATCATTGGATGCCAAGCCTGATTATTTGAGTTTGATTTCTGATACATTCAACGGCAGAACTGACACCTGTGATTTTTCCCTCTGACCTCCCTTGTGTGGCATGGAATGCACATTCTTCATCACCCCTTCCACAGACACAGGCATACACACACACTCATATATGTATGCATACATGCACTCATGCATACATGCATGTATGTGCACACACTGTAGTAAATAAGTGAAGTGGTTTTAATACATTATACTCTTTCTCTTCAGTAATTAATATTTTCATAATAACGATTTTCTAAAATGCATAAAACTTCCTCAGACTATT
This sequence comes from Pachyuromys duprasi, assembly GCA_028658305.1. Lineage (NCBI taxonomy): Eukaryota > Metazoa > Chordata > Mammalia > Rodentia > Muridae > Pachyuromys > Pachyuromys duprasi. The sequence continues at coordinate 71,084,627 of CM053742.1, forward strand.
ATATTACTAAACAATACTGGGAGGAACTCAGGCTAACAGGATGCTTTGAGGATTTGTATAGCATACCACAATATAAGAGCTTTAGGGCTTCATTTCCAAAGTTTGTGGTTGCATACTGGAAAGTTTGTATTGTTGAGGCAGGAATAAACAAACAACAAACCTTACCCAATATTTGGTTTAAGTCTTTTAGCAGTGTTAAAGGTTGCAAAAGAAGGAATCTAAAATTTGTGTGTATGTTCATATTCATATGTGTGGGTATGTATACAAGTGTGAATGTTCATGAGTGCTTGCTTATGTGCATACTCTGTTACATAAATGTACTTGCATGAATGTGACTGGAGGCGTGAAGACAATAACTGGCTGTCATTCCTTATGAATCATATTCCTCTCTTTTATAAGATGAGTTCTCTCATTTGCCTTCAACAAGTAGACTAGAATGGGTGGCCAGCAAGTCTCAGGATTCAGCCTGCTTTTGGGTCCCCCATATGAAGATAACATGTGTGTCACCATGTCAGACTTTGCTCCATGTTTGGTTTGGGGATCATACCCAGGTTTTTTACTTTGTCAGCAAAGCACTTTACTGACAGACCATATCCTAAGATCAGGAATGTAGTTTTTAATTGATTTTATTTTTATGTGTAAGTGTGTTGCCTGTGATTGTGTATCTGTATCACATGTGCTCCTGGTAACTGTGGAAGTCAGAAAAGGATGTTGAATTTTTGGATCTGGAATTAGAGGTGGTGGTGAGCTACCATGTGTGTGCCGGGCATGTGGTGTGAGATGGAATATCAGTGTCATTTTAATTTGCATTTTCCTGATGACTAAGAATGTTGAGTACTTCTTTAAGTGTTTCTCGGCCATTTGATATTCCTCTGCTGAGAATTCTCCATTTAGCTCTGTACCACATTTTAATTAGATTATTTGGTTTGTTGGTTTTAATTTCTTGAGTTCTCTATGTATTCCAGATATTATCCCTCAGTCAAATGTAGGGTAATGAAGATCTTTTCCCAGCTTGTAGGCTGTCCCTTTGTTCTGTTGACCATGTCCTCTGCTTTACAGAAGCGTTTCAGTTTCATGAGGTCCCATTTACTGATTTTTGATCTTAGAGCCTGAGCTGTTGGTGTTTTGTTCAGGAAGTTTTCTCCTATGTCAATGAGGTCAAGGTTTTTCCCTATTTTTCTTCTAACAGATTTAGTGTGTCTGGTTTTATGTTGAAGTCTTTGTTCCACTTGGACTATATTTTTATGCAGGGTGATAAGTATGGATCTATTTGCATTTTTCTAATATAGATACCCAGTTAGAACAGCACCATTTGTTAAAGATACAGTCTTTTTTTTCCCATTGTCTTTTTCTTACTCTGTATGATTTTTTTCCTGTGTTTAAGCCTTGTCAACTAGTTACTTGTTCTGCCTCTTGACCTAGATTTGACTTTACTTAATCCTGCCTTGGATTAAATGTGTGTGCTAGAGGATAACAACACCACAACTCGAAACAATTTTTTCCAATAAACAACAAAATCTCAGGCTTTACTGTGTGATAAAATTTTCTCCAACATTTCCTCCTTTTTGTCTAAATAAAAAGGAAAGATTTTAACTCCAACACAGTAAAACTATTTGCGATAATCAGGATATTTCTGTCAAGCTTTTCACAATGTCCAGCTTGTTTCTTTCTGGTAGTCTTAGGATTAAGTATTTTTGAGTTTAAAGTTCTGTAAAATATTCCTGAACATATGAACTCAGCAATTTGAATGTTCTGAGGGGTTTTTATTCTGAAGCTGATCTCTGAGTGGTGTTTGTCAGCATGGTAGAAATCCAGACTAGGTAGAACACAGGAGTCAACCCAAAGGTATCCACCGTTTGCACAGGACCTGGCAGCAGAAGACTCATGGGGCAGTTTTGCCCAGTAGTTAACATTACCACAATCCAGGTGGATTCATCATTAGAGAACCCCATCAACTTCTTGGAAACTATTAGGTCACTGTTAGGAATGGTCGAAAACTGGAATAATTTAAATGCCATAAATTAAATTTCAGCAGATCACCAAAAGGTTTGAAAACCACCGTCTAGGGGCAGGACAACACGGTAGGGCCAGGAGGATGCTGAGTTTAAAGAGCAGGACAACATTTTCGGTACAGCGACCAAGACCCTGAACTCTGGGCCTTAAAACAACAGTGATCATGTTTCCCAGGTGAGAGGAAATTCTCCACAGTGCGGGAATCAGTCGGGTCCACTCTCAGGACACCCAGCCAGAACCTGGAAGAGATCCCGGCTCACACAGGCACTTGGTAGCCAGATCAGAGCCACAAGCTCACATGTTCTGATCACCTTCCCAGGCTGAACGGTGGGTGCAAAGACACCAGAGACTGGGAGTCCCAGTCGCAAGAAAAAACCCACAGGGAAGGAAGGAAACTGGACTGACCTCAGGTCACCCAGCCTTCCCAAGGAAAAGGTCCTGTAGAATGGTGAGCTCCAGCCGCTATCTCTGAACTAGGCTCCACCCATGAGCACAGAGACTTGCTGTGTGCCCAACTCTCCATCACAGACAGAACTGTGCTCCCCAGGACATCAGAGACTGGGTTCCTCTGTCGGTAGAAAACCCAACAGGGAAGGAAGCAAACAGGGACGGACTTAAGTTACCCAGTATTTCCCTGGAAAAGGTCCCACAGACCTGCACGAGTATGCGCTGCTAGCCCAGAGACCTGCTGTGCACCAACTATCCTTCACAGACAGAACTGTGCACCTCAGGACACCAGAGACTGGGAGTCCCTGTCGGGAGAAAACTCCACAGGAAAAGAAGCAAATGGGGACTGGTTTATGTCACCCAGGATTTCCCTGGAAAAGGTCCGGCAGACAGGCGGGAACACTCAATACCAGCCCAGAGACCTGCTGTGCACCAACTAGCTTCCTGCTGCTACCATGACTACCTGCCACTGACTACCACTTAGGTACTGGGGCACAGAGATACAACCTCAGACCTACAGAAGCCTGGGATCCCCAAGATCAACCCCCAGACACAGTTCCAAGAGGCAATCAGTTATCCCTAACAAAACTGACCAAACCACGGGGCACCCAACGCAATAGCTGCAGCTCACTAAATTTACAACAAGAAACCCAGAAGCAAGGCAGCTGTCCCCAGGTCTTCTCCAGGTGAGAGGAGAGCCCTCTTGACTAACAAGGACCACAGTCACTACTCAGGTCTGTATGCCTGAGGTGAGCTGTGGCAATTCCTGAAAAACACCAGCCATTCAGTGACCATATCCAAAAAGCTGAAGAGGCTGCCTTCAGGAAAAACCATCTTCCTGCAAAGGGGATTCTCTCCAACACAGGATTCCAGGAACCACCAGAAACTAACACCCAACACCTAAGATAGCCCAATGGGTAGAGGCCAGCATAAAAACTCAACCAACAAAAGACAGAGCAATATGACATCTCCAGAATCCAGTTATTCAGGGGCAAGCAGCCCTGGACACCACAGAATAACTGAAATTCAAGAAGATGACCTAACATATATTCTTATGAAGAGGATAATAGAGGAAACAAATAAAATGCATAAAGATCTAGAGGAAGACAAAGTGAAACAGATTATGGCCATCTGTAAAGATATACAGGAAGATAAAGACAAACAGATTATGGTCATCCCTAAAGAAATACAGGAAGTTGCAGCCAAAGAGTTTGTGGCCTTTTGAGAGGAAACACTTAAATCACTGAAAGAAATAAAACAAAAGGAGAATTGTTCAAACAAACAGCTGAAGGAATTGAAGGAAAGACAGGAAAATATAGTCAGACAAGTAAAGGAAATCAACAAAACGGCGGCTCAAGATCTGAAGATAGAATTGGAAAAATTAAAGAAAACTAAAATGGAGGAATCTGTGGAGAGAAATAACTTAGGAAAGAAAATAGGAACTACAGAGGTAAGCATAACCAATAGACTACAAGAGATGGAAGAAAGAATTTTGGTTGTAGAAGATACAATAGAAGAAATCGATGTATCCATCAAAGAAAATGTTAAATCTAAAACATTTCTGACACAGACCACCCAAGAAATTCAGGACAACATAAAAAAGACAAATACTAAGAATAATAGGAGTAGAAGAAAAAGAAGATTCCCCCCTACAAGGCCCAGAAAATATTTTCAACAAAATCATTAAAGAAAATTTCCCCAACTTAAAGGAGAAGCCAATAAGAATACAAGAGGCCTATAGAAAACCCAATAAATTAGACCAGAAAAGTAAATCCTCCCACCAGATAATAATCAAAACAGTAATTATACAGAACAAAGAAAAAATACTCAAAGCTGCAAGGGAAAAAGCTCAAGTAACATATAATGGCAAACCCATCAGGATCTCACCTGACTTCTCAACAGAGACTATGAAAGCCAGAAAGACCGGGGCAGATATCACACAGACCCTAAGAGAATGCAGATGTCATCCCAGGCTACTATACCCAGCAAAATCTCAGTCCTCATAGATGGAAAAAACAAGACATTCAACGACAAAAACAAAGTTCAACAATACCTACACACAAATCCAGCATTACAGAAGACACTAGAAGGAAAAGTACAACCCAAGAAACCTAACCACTTTCAAGAAAACATAGGAAATAAATAACGTCACTACAGTAAAACAAAAAGAAACCAAGCCCACAAACTTACTACCACAGCCAACATCATATCAAAGGATCTAATAGTCATTGGTCATTAATCTCTCTCAACATCAATGGACTCAATTCTCTAATAAAGAGACACAGACTAACAGAATGGATACATAAACAAGACCCAGCAATCTGTTGCATAGAAGAAACACACCGAAGTCACCAAGATAGACATTATGTGAGGATAAAGGGATGGAAGATGGTTTCCCAAGCAAATGGACCCAAGAAGCAAGCAGGAGTACCCATTTTAATATCTGATAAAATTGACTTTCCACAAAAATTAAAAAATAGAGATGGGAAAGGACACTTCATACTCATAAAGGAAAAATTGCATCAGGAAGACATCACAATCCTGATGTCCCAAATACAAGGGCACCCACATTTGTAAAAGAAACATTGATAAAATTTAAACCTCACATAGATCACCACACATTAATAGTGGGAGACTTCAACACCCCACTCTCAACAAAGTTCAGGTCAACAAAACAGAAATGAAACAAAGAAACAATGTCCCTAACAGAGGTAATGAATCAAATGGACCTAACAGACATTTACAGAACCTTACACCCAAACACAAAAGAATTTACTTTCTTCTCAGCACCTCATGGAACATTCTCCAAAATAGACCATATGGTTGGCCACAAAGTGAGCCTCAACAGATATAAGATTAAAATAATCCTTGTATCCTATCTGATCACCATGGAATAAAACTGGACCTCAACAACAACAGAAATAACAAAAGCCTAAACACACATGGAAACTGAACAAATCACTACTCAATGACAGCTGGATCAGAGAAGAAATAAAGAAAGAAATTAAAGTCTTCCTAGAATTCAATGAAAATGAAGACTCACCATACCCAAATTTATGGTACACAATGAAAGCAGTGCTAAGAGGAAAGTTCATAGCACTAAGTGCCTTCAAGAAGAAATTTGAGACATCTCATTCAAGCAACTCAATGGCTCACCTAAAAGCCCCAGGGGAAATAAAAGCAGACTCACCAAAAAGGGGTAGATGGCTGGAAATAATCAAAATCAGGGCTGAAGTCAATAAATTAGAAACAAACAAAACAATTCAAAGAATCAATGAAACCAAGAGCTGGTTCTTTGAGAAAATCAATAAGATAGACAAACCCTTAGCCAAACTAACTAAAAGGCAGAGAGACACCATCCCAATCAACAAAATCACAAATGAAAAGGGGAACATAAAAACAGACACTGAGGAAATCCAAACAGTCATTAGGACTTACTTCAAAAGTCTATATGCCACAAAATTTGAAAATCTAAATGAAACGGACAATTTTTTTGAATGATTTCACTTGCCAAAGCTGAATCAAGATCAGGTAAATAAATTAAATAGTCCTATATCCCCTAAGAAAATTGAAGCAGTCATCAAAAGTCTCCCTTCCAAAAATAAGCCCAGGACCAGATGGTTTCAGCACAGAATTCTACCAGACCTTCAAAGAAGAGCTAACTCCAGTTCTCTTCAAACTATTCCACAAAATAGAATCAGAAGGAACACTAACTAAACTCGTTCTATGAAGCCACAGTCACGTTGGTACCTAAACCTCACAAAGACCCAACAAAACAACCTCCATTACGAACATCGATGCAAAAATGCTCAAAAAATACTTGTAAACCGAATGCAACAACATATCAAAGATATCATCCACTATGACAAAGTAGGCTTCATCCCAGATATGCAAGAGTGGTTCAATATACGGAAATCTGTCAATGTGATCCACCAAATTAACAAACTGAAAAGAAAAAAAAAAAACCACATGACAATCTCCTTACATGCTGAAAAAGCATTTGACCAAATCCAACATCCATTCATATTTAAAGTCTTGGAGAGATCTGGGATACAAGGCACATACCCAAACATAATAAAAGCAATATACAGTAAGTCTATAGCCAATATCAAACTAAATGGAGAGAAACATAAAGCAATCCCACTGAAATCAGAGACAAGGCAAGGCTGCCCACTCTCTCCATATCTCTTCAACATACCTCTGGAAGTTCTTGCTAGAGCAATAAGAGAATTGAAGGAGATCAAGGGAATAGAAATAGGAAAGGCAGAAGTCAAAGTATCACTATTTGCAGATGATATGATAGTATACCTAAGTGACCCCAAAAATTCTACCAGGAAACTCCTACAGCTGATTAACACCATCAGAAAAGTGGCCAGATACAAAATTAACTCAAAACAAACAAAACAGTAGCCCTCCTGTATACAAAAGACAAAATGACTGAAAAAGCAATTAAGGAAACAACACCCTTTACAATTGCCACAAATGACATAAAGTACATTGCTGTGACCCTAACCAAAGAAGTCAAAGACTTGTATGAAAAAAATTTCAAGTCTCAGAGGAAAGAATTAGAAGAAGATATCAGAAGATCGAAAGATATCACATGCTTATGGCTTGGCAGGATTAACATAGTAAAAATGGCCACCTTGCCAAAAGCAATCTGCAGATTCAATGCAATTCCCATCAAATTAACAACACAATTCTTTACAGACCTTGAAAGAAAAATTCTCCACCTCATATGGAATAACAAGAAATCCAGAGTTGCTAAAACAATCCTCTACAATAAAAGATCTTCTGGAGGTATCTCCATCCCTGATCTCAATCTGTACTACAGAGCAATAGTAATAAAAAACTGCATGGTATTGGCATAGAAACAGAATGGTGGATCAATGGAACCGAATAGAAGACCCAGAAATAAACCCACACACTTATGGAAACCCGATTTTTGACAAAGATGCAAAAACCATACAATGGAAAAAAAGATAGCATCTTCAACAAATGGTGCTGGTCCAACTGGATGTCTACATGTAGAAAAATGTAAATGGATCCATACTTATCACCCTGCACAAAAGTAAAGTCCAAGTGGATCAAAGACCTCAACATAAAACCAGACACATTAAATCGTTTAGAAGAAAAAGTGAGGAACAGATACCAACAGCACAGGCTATAAGAGCAACAATCAATAAATGGGACCTACTGAAACTTAAAAGCTTCTGTAAAGCAAAGGACACTGTCATCAAAACAAAACGACTGCCTACAGATTGGGAAAGAATCTTCACCCACTCTTTATCTGACAGAGGGTTAACATCCAGTATATATAAAGAACTACAGAAGTTAAACAGCAACAAATCAAGTAATCAATTAAAAAATGGAGAACAGAGCTAAATAGAGAACTCTCCATACATAAATATCGAATGGCAGAGACACAGTTAAAAAAAATGCTCAATGTCATTAATCATCAGGGAAATGCAAATCAAAGTGACCCTGAGATTTCACCTTATACCCATCAGAATGGCCAAAATAAAAAACCCAAGTGATAACACATGCTGGAGAGGTTGTGGAGAAAACGGTACCCTCCTCCACTGCTGGTGGAAATGGAAACTTGTACAACCACTCTGAACATCAATCTGGTGCTTTCTCAGACAACCAGGAATAGCGCTTCCTCAAGATCCAGCTATACCACTCCTAGGCATATATCCAAAAGAAGCTCAGGCACACAATAAGGACATTTGTTTAACCATGTATGTAGCAGCTTTATTTGTAATAACCAGAAGGTGGAAACAACCCAGATGCCCCTCAACTCAGGAATGGATACAGAAATTGTGGTACATCTACAAAATGGAATATTACTCAGCAATAAAAAACAAGGATATCATGAAATTTGCAGGTAAATGGTGGGAACTGCAAAGGATCATCTTGAGTGAGCTATCCCAGATGCAGAAAGACACATATGGTATATACTCACTCATATAGACATATAAAATAGAATAAACCTACTAAAATCTGCACACCTAAAGAAACTAATCAAGAGGGAGGACTCTGGCTCAAATGCTCAATCCCCAGCCAGAAAGGCAAAGCAGATGGACATCAGAAGAAGAAGAAAACAGGAAACAAGCTAGGAGCTTGTCACAGAAGGCATCGGAAAAGCTCTGCCCTGCACAATATCAAAGCAGATGCAGAGACTTATGGCCAACTGTTGGGCAGAGTGCATGGGATCTTATGAAAGATATGGGAAATGGTAAGAACTGGAGAGGACAGGAGCTCCACAAAGGGAGTAACAGAACCAAAAAATCTGAGCAAGGGGTCTTTCCTGAGACTGATACTCCAACCAAGTAGCATGCATGGAGATAACATAGAACCTCTGCACAGATGTAGCCTATGCCAGTTCAGTGTCCAAGTGGGTTCCATAATAATGGGAACAGGGACTGCCTCTGACATGAACTGATTGGCCTGCTCTTTGATCACCTCACCCTGATGGGGGAGCAGCCTTACCAGGCCCCAGAGGAAGACAATGCAGCCACTCCTGATGAGAGCTGATAGACTAGGATCAGTAGGAAGGAGAGGAAGTCCTCCCCTCTCAGTGGACTTGGGGAGAGGTATGTATGTAGAAGGGGGAGGGAAGGTGGGATAGGGAAGGGTTTATACAGGGGATACAATGTGAATAAAGTGTAATTAAAAAAATTAAAATAAAAAAAGGAAAAACAGGAACACCATGGTCTACTAAGTACATACAAAGTACTTAGTACTTTGTTTCTAGTTACCTGCTCAAACCTGAAAACACATACAGTAAGCTAAATGGTGCTTATTTCTAGAATTATTAATACTTTGTATAACTACTAGTATCACAACAGAAAGTTTATAATCTTGCAGATTTTGTAGTAATATTTATACCTAAAGAAAAGCTTTAAAGAATCAAATGAAACCCAAAATTTTATGAAAATAATGGCAATAGAATAGCCACTTGTTTTCTGTTTTCCTCTGTCCTATACCAGGAATATCTTAATATGAGATGGAGATTTTAGATTTTCCTTTTATAAAAAAGCATGGGTTTAGAGAAGGAAAGAGCCTTGCTCCAAACACAAAGATAGCATTAAGAATTTTTTAAAAATATATAAATTTTTAAATTATAATTTATTCATTTTGTATCCCAGCTGTAGCCCCCTCCCAACCCCATCCTCCCTCCTTCTTCTCCTCCCATGCCCCTCCCCAAGTCCACTGATAGGGGAGTTTTAATTGAATCAGACCACATGAAAATCATTTACCACTTAAGTCTCTAGAGGGCAGCAATACTACTTAGTCAATTTATTTGGAACATTTTCCTTTCTTGTTTTTCAAATTAAATTATTTTTTATTAATTACAATGTATTCACAATGTATCCCAGCTATAACCCCCTCCCTCCTCCCCTCCCATCACCACACTCCCTCCCTCATCTCCTCCCATTCCCCTCTCCAAGTCCACTGATAGGGGAGGTCCTACCCTCTCAGTGGTTTGGGTTGGAGTACACTTCTCAGAAAAGGCTCCTGTGCCCAGATTTTTTTGGTTCTGTTGCTCTCCTTGTGGAGCTCCTGTCTTCTCCAATTCTTAAATCTCTCCCTTGTTTCTTAAGATTATCTGCACTCTGCCCTACATTTGACTATGATTCTCAGCATCTGTTTTGAGTGGCTGGATAGAGTCTTTCAGAGGCCCTGTATGGTAGGCTCCTGTCCTGTTCTCCCCCTTCTGGTATCCATCCTATTTGCTTTCTGAATGAGTATTGATGTAAACTTATAAAGCCACTTTGCATGTCAATCTTGCATTTTCTCACAAAATTAGGAATAGTGCTAGCTCAAGATATAGCTATAACACTCCTGGGTATATACCCAAATCATGCCCCACCTTTCAAAAATACATTTGTTCAACTATGTTCATAAGTAACTTTATTCATAATAGCCAGAATCTGGAAACAACTCAGATGTCCTTCAGCTGAGGAATAGGAACAGAAATTGTGGTACATGTACACAATGGAATAGTACTCAGCAATTAAAAACAAGGCAATCATGTAATTTGCAGGGAAATGGATGGAACTAGAAAAGATTATCTTGAGTGAGGTATCCCAGAAGTAGAAAGACATACATAGCATATGCTCACATATTAGCCATATAATACAGAATAAACAAACTAAAATCTATAGTCTTAAAGAAGCTAAACAAGGAAGACCCTAGGGAAGAAGTTGTAAACTCATCCCAAAGGACAAACTGGGTAGACATCAGAAGTAGGAGAAGACAGGAAACAGGACAGGAACCTTCCAAATTGTGCCTCTGAAAGACTACCCATCAGACTATTGAAGGCGATACTTTGGGCAGGGTGCAGGAAACTTTATGGAAGAAGAGGGGGATAGAAAGACTTTGTGGGGACAAGGGCTCTACAAGGAGACCAACAGAGTCAAAAAGTTGGGCCCAGAGGGCCCTGAAGAGACCGATACTCCAACCAAGGACCATGCATGGAGAGGACCTAGACCTGCTGCTTAGATGTAGCCCATAGGCTGCTCAGTTTCCAAATGGGACCCTAATAAGAGGATCATGGACTGTCTCTGACATGAACTCAGTGATGGGCTCTTTGATCACCTCTTCTGGGGCAGGGTACCGCTTTGCCAGGCCACAAAGCAAAATGATGCAGCCAGCCCTGATGAGACCTGATAGACTAGGGTCACATAGAAGGTGAAGAGGTAATAATTAATTAATTAAAAAATCAGCTAGTTTTTTTTCTTCCAGTTTTGTTCTTCTTGCTTAAGATTCCTTAAGTTACTTGAGTGTGTGTGTGTGTGTGTGTGTGTGTGTGTGTGTGTGCATGCATTTGTGATTTTTTTATTTGTGTTTGTCTGAATCAGTGTATGCCTTATGTGTATGGATGCCTATATAGGCTAGAAGAGGGTACTGGATATTATAGAACTTGACCTAAGGTAGTTAACTACCTGATGTAGATGATGGGAATCAAACTTTATTAGCAGGAGAACAACAAGTTTGTTCACATAAAATACACTAAATACCTACATAATATAATATACAAATTAATTTAGAATTGGTAAACAATCTAAATATAAGAGCTAAAATACATTGTTCAGTAGATTACAGTTATATATTTTCCTTGCTTCCGTTTATACAATGGTTTCTTTTTTTTCAGCATTTTTCGTTGCAGTTGTTTGTTGTTGTTTTGAGATAGGGTTTTTCTGTGTATCCCTGGCTGTCCTGGACCTGCTTTGTAGACCAGGCTGGCTTGTAACTGACAGAGATCCACCTGCTTCTGCCTCCCCAAGTGCTGGAATTGCAGGCGTGCACCACTGTGCCTGGCTAGCTTTAGGATTTTTTTTTTTTAGAATGTTTAATTTCTTTATTTTTTTGCCTTTCTTTTCTTACTTATTTATTTTTATTAATTATACTTTATTCACTTTGTATCCCCCATAAACCCCTCTCTCCTCCCCTCCCAATCCTACCTTCCCTCCCCCTTCTCCACACATGCCCCTCCCCAAGTCCACTGATAGGGGAGGTCTTCCTTTTCTTCCTTCTGATCTTAGTCTATCGCTCTCATCAGGAGTTGTTGATTTGTCTTCCTCTGTGGCCTGGTAAGGCTGCTCCCCCATCAGGGTGAAGTGATCAAAGAGCAGGCCAATCAGTTCATGTCAGAGGCAGTCCCTGTTCCCATTATTATGGAACCCACTTGGATTCCATGGGCTACTTCTGTGCAGGGGTTCTAGGTTTTCTCCATGCATGGTACTAGGTTGGAGTATCAGTTTCAGGAAAGACCCCTGTGCTCAGATTTTTTGGTTTTGTTGCTTTCCTTGTGGAGCTCTTGTCCTCTCCCTATCTTACTATTTCCCACATCTTTCGTGAGATTCCATGCACTCTGCCCAACAGTTGGCCATAAGTCTCAGCATCTGCTTTGATATTATGCAGGGCAGAGCCTTTCAGGGGTCCTCTGTGACAGGCTCCTAGCTTGTTTCCTGTTTTCTTCTTCTGATGTCAATCTGCTTTGCCTTACTGGCTGGGGATTGTTTCTTAGATGTGAAAACAATCAAGAAACTAGTTTCTTCTATGTGGAATCATGAGCAAAATTGACCAAAAAAATTTAAACTAGAAATAAGCAAAATGTAAATCTTTGTGTTTCAAAGATCAGCAGGAAGAAAGTAACCCAGACAGTGACAGAAACTTAGGAACATCATTTGTTTGATGATGAATTTGTATATAGAATTACAACCCAAAATGAAAAAAAAATAAAATTGACAGTCTCTGAATAAAATTATCACTAATCAATATGTATAAATGAACAATAACATCAAAAGATCCTCAACATCAATAGTTATTAAAGGGATGAAAACCAGAACCATAATGAGAAGCTATGTCACACATTCTATGATAGATAAAATGAAAGAAAAAAGAGATTTTTATTTTATATTTTACTTATTTTTATTTTTTTATTTATGTAAATATTTTTATTAAAAATTACACATTTTACAACTTTTCATAAGTTTTAAGCTCAATGCATTACTTTAGGCATTTAATATTTTGTTATATTAGAATATTACCATCAACTCTCCAGTTCATGTGAGATCATCAAATTTCCATTATATCAGAATTTAAACAGAAACATCTGAAGATAATTGTTAGCTCTTTTAAAGCAAAATGTCTTTGTAGACTAAATTTTCTTTTGTTTTCATATGCTCTCCAAATCCTCCCTGAGTTGTCTGGGAAAACTATTGCAGGAAAATTGTACTTTGGTTATCTGTAGAAATATTTTACAATTTCTCATATATGTCCCCTGTTAACAGGTTCAGAAACCATTTTACATAGGAGAGAACCAAGTACATTAATTTTTCTGTAATAATTTTTTATTTTAATGTTTGTATGGTTGTTTTACCTGCATATGTGTTTGTGCACAACATGTATGTATTGTACATAGACACCCGGAGAGGGAATCCAATGCCTTTGAATGGAGATACAGAGAATTTGGAGCTGGCATGTGTGTGCTTAGAATAAATCCTGAGTTCTCTGGAAGAGCTGCCACTGCACTTAACTGATGAGCCACCTCTTAAGGTTTTCAGTATCTTCAATTTTATTTTATTTTTTCTTTTTTTAAATTTTTATTAATTACAGTTTATTCAATTTGTATCCCCCCTGTACCTCTTTCCCTCCTCCCCTCCCAATTCCATCCTCCCTCTTTCCCACCCCTGTCTCTCTCCCAGTCCACTGATAAGGGAGGTCCTCCTCCCCTTCCCTCTGAACCTAGTCTATCAGGTCTCATCAGGAGTGGCTGCATTGTCATCTTCTGTGGCCTGGCAAGGCTACTCCCCCCTCAGGGGGAGGTGACCAAAGAGCAGGCCAATCAGTTCATGTTAGAGACAGTCCCTGTCCCCATTACTATGGAGCCCACTTGGACACTGAACTGCCATAGGATACCTCTGTGTACAGTAGCATAGCAGTTTTAAAGAAAGTTTGTCACTTGCTCATAGAGTTATTACAGGTGTTACCACAGGACCTACAATTCTGCTTCTAAACATAAACCAGGAGAAGTGGAAACAGTCAAATAACATTTTATTCAGGAATATTTATTCCATAGCAAAGTCAAGATAGGCAAACTAAGGAATCAAACCATATATCCATTAATACACAGATAAAATATATATGTAATAACAAAATATTCATGTAATGAAATATCATTTGGTAATAAAAATATAGAAATCCTAATATATGTTACAACAAGGACAACCATTGATAACATTGGAGTATACGAAAATGTCAATAAGTCTTAAAGGATTACGTATTTCATGATTCCACTTATATAAAATTACCAGAAAAAGTTCTACACAGTCAGAAAATAGATTGATAATTTTCTAGGACAGGAGTATGGAGTAAGATTTGAGAAGAAATGATGGATGATGCTTATGAGTACAGAGTTTTGTTTTCCAGGTGATGAAAAAAATGTTCAGCAATAATACAAACAAGTACACAATTCTATGACTATACTGAAAACAATGAATTTCTTACTTTAAGTAGATGTGTTCTATACTATTAATAACATTTAAAAAAAGTGTTTTTAGAAAACATAATTGCAATTGTCCAAGAACTTTTTACTTTTATATTGCATGTCCTATTTTAACTATTTATAAGTTTTTATGTTATGTCCTGCATGTGTTGCCTACTGCAACCAAAACAGGGCATGAAGTCTCATTGAATGGACTTACAGTTAGTCACCAGCAACTTTGTGGGTGATGGGATTTGACCCAAGTCCTTTGGAAGAGTAGCTAGTTGTATTAACTATAGAACCATCTTTACAGTAGCTCCTTCTATCTGAGATTTAAAGGTCTTCATCCTCATCTTCTCAATTTACCTGCTCACTATCCCTTGGAAACAGAGAATAGACTGTTTTGTTTGTTTGTTTGTTTGTTTGTTTGATTTTTGGCCTGTGATCCTTCCAATTCAGACTACAAGTTCTGTGTCTTGTTTGTCTCTGTGTTTATATCACTAAAATATAGAACATACTTGGAGAAAAGTATAATGTTAATATCAGAGGAAGTAATAGCCCTAGATTAAAAACAGTCTTTTAAACAATTTAGATGAAAAGGTATACCTCACCAAGAACTGGGCTCTGGGTATAACATATCTTATTTAATTCTCACAACAGAAACTTCTGTAGTTAATACTATTAATAATATTTTGAAATAAAATTCCAGAACCTCAAAAAGCTAAAAAATACATAACTTTTATTAAATCTTGTATCAAATCTTGGGAACATATATGATCACCCAAAGATTCAAAATTGATGTAGGACCTAGAAAAATAGTTGAATGGTTAAGAGCACTGGCTGTTCTTCCAGAGGACGCGGGATCAATTCCCAGAATCCACAGGGCAGCACACAACTCTCTATAACACCTACTTAAGGAGACACAACACCCTAATACATGCAGGCAAAACAACAATGTACAGTAAAAAAACTAAATTTTCTTCTAACCAGTTTAGTGTGTCTGGTTTTATGTTGAGGTCTTTGATCCACTTGGACTTTAGCTTTGTGCAAGGTGATAAATATGGATCTATTTTCATTTTTCTGCATACAGATATCCAGTTGGACCAGCACCATTTGTTGAAGATGCTGTCTTTTTTCCATTGAATGGTTTTGGCTTCTTTGTCAAAAATCAAGT